>OZ023332.1:28634217-28839217 GCA_964007535.1 Brachyptera risi | reverse complement strand
GTCACCGTAGATCTCCCACTGGAAACTCTCCCATATATTCACAAAAATACCAAACATAACGATGATACCTGTCTGTATTTTCTATGCTGTGTTACGGTCTCTTCTTTCTTGAATGCCTGTATATCAAAGATGGATAATTTGCTGTGTGGGTATTTAAGAAGAGAGTATAGAATCAAAGCCAAGAAATACTGATCAGCAAATAGATTTGAGTAATTCATGTAAAACCTGAAACTAAAACCATTGAAGCTGGTTCAGATTGAACATCAGTTTCATATCACCATATAATTTATTTGCATCGAACTTTGAGCGGAAAACACATATCGCTTGCTCTGCTAATTTGCCTTTAGATGATCAAGTTAGATATATAAGCTTAAAATCTCTGTAGATGGAATTAGGTTTGAACTTCTATACAGCGATCCGGTATATATATATATATATATATATATATATATATATATACATATATATATATATATATATATATATATATATATATCCCTTACATAAACGTGGGTTAAGCTGTATACCTTGAGGCTATGGCGACGATATATTTCATATATATATATATATATATATATATATATATATATATATATATATGTATATATATATATATATATATATATATATATATATATATACACTACTTACTTATGAAACCAATCTCCATTAGTGGAAAGGTGAACGTTGGTAGTCATAACAACGGACATCTATTTACACGTTCGGTGATATGCTTTCTCTCTCTCTCTCTCTCTCTCTCTCTCTCTCTCTCTCTCTCTCTCTCTCTCTTTCTCTCTCTCTCTCTCTCTGAGGCTTTGACATACGATTCGACCAACAGGTTCTGCTATAAAATGCACGAACGAATTGTCAATGTGACATTACTAGGTGATCCGCTATCTCGAAATTCATGTCATTCGAAAATACATTTTTGTTGAAAATCACGCGTATATTATTAATGGGGTGGTACGATCGCCCTTGTGTTGCCCCGTCCAAACGATCCTATCTTCCATCCATAGCCTTAATTGGGGTACAATTATTTTGTATCAAGTTTCGAGAGAGAGAGAGAAAAAAATGTATATATATTATTCACTTGGAATTGAATCGTTGGATAGATAGCACAAGGCTATGTTTCATTGGTGAGGTATAAAATATAAATGCAAAATATTGTATAACATTATCTTAAAATTATCTCAATATTCTCTGTGGCTAGATACAAATTGCAAAAGAAAACGTCGAAAATACAATATCTCGGCTAAAACGTCTCACCTTATCAGGAAACAGTTGAAAATTGATCCCAAATAGGAAAAATATTGACAAAACTAAGATACAAAAGCAATTAAGTCCAGTAAATGGGTCACTGTGGAAGACAACACGAAAAAAATACTATAATGAAGTTGTCCAGTTCAAATATTTTGTCTTCACACACTACAAGAGTCGTTTTGCTTAGTGCTGATTACACGAAATCTAGTCAAGTTCAATCAGCTAACTATCAGTCAAGTTACGAAAATAATATACGTAACCAAGGGTGATAAGAACTTGATCCGCTAACTATCGATTAATCCACCAATTATCGTTTCGTGAAAGCGGGTCCTATTAACCACTGTCGATGTGCACGCTTCCTCATGTCACTAATCACGAGCGTAAGCCTTCCAGATCATTAAAAGCAGATGATCAATACAGATTACATATACTTGTGTACCAAGATGTATTGAGGATTGCGTTGGTTTGCCTGTTTGATTATCAAACCATTATCAAAACGATTATCAAAACGGTTATCAAACCGGGAAACCAACGCTACCCACAATGCATCCTGGTGCACACGTAAACACATATACGTATGGATTAGATACTTGAATTCATGAAAGAAAAAGATCGTCTTACCACAATACAAATACGAATATGACAGCTATATTTGTATGTTCTGATGTTTGTAGGGTATCGGCATTTTTACTTGATGAAGAGTACGATACACAACAGCACCTTTCAAAAGCTATACATCTCTAAAGTTGCAGTAAATTATATTATTACGAAAAGTTTTACAATCACTTACTTGTTTTAGTTCAATCAGTTTGTTCAATTACTGAAGATTTTAGATTATCTTTTTCTTGTGGATAGAATTGTACAATGTATTTTTGATGAAAATTGTGAATAGCCCTATATATAGCAAGAAAATGTATAACAAGAAAACTTCATATATGCATAATTGTTGAGGGGATCCACCAGTAGCGTCACACTTTTAGCGTCAACAACACATATAAACTATCATATAGACTTTCCGTTTGAAAACAATGTAGCGAAAACTGCCTCATGAAGTTCAGAGAAGTATTTTTCAAATTACTGTGGATAACAAACATTCACATTAGATAACACGTTATCTGTATGGTTTTATTTTATTACGTGATCTTAATTAATTTCTCGTTATAATTAGTTTGGTGCTGAATAATGAGAGTTAATTATAGACTATAATAAATTGACACGCTCTAACTGATCCGAGGAAAATCAAAAGCAAGATCCTATGCTTTGATGTTTGCGGGCTTTATAGTGAAAATATATCAAAAGTTCGTTAAAACCTTATTATATACTAATTATTTCAGCTCTGTCGTCTTTCAAAATTTTGTATAACCAGCTAAAGGAACGTATAAGAACATTTTTCCCAACATGCAACTGATACATTCATGACCTTTACTATACAAAATTGAAGAAAGTGACAGTCAGTGAAATAAATGTAATACGAAACGACTATGAATGTCGGTAGGAGAAATAACATATATTCATATTCTGTGTTCATATCCATATTCTTATTCTTCTGGATCAATATATATTCACATATAGCTTGAACAAGCTGTATAACCTGATTTCAATTTGTATTCCAATTCAATTTTCTAAAATATAATATTTTCCAAATATAGAAAATGATATAGAATATCATGAATAAAATGTTATAATTTGATATTTAATATTATGATTTAATATAATATATTGTTAATATTCGCATGTTCGCGTTAAAGGCATATAACTATCACAAATTGATATTATCTTTCATCCCACCTCAAAAAATGTATGATTATATATTTTTTTCAAAAGTGAATTATTATTCTAAATCATTACTTGAAATATGTATGTGTACAACCTATAATCATGACTGATGCTACAGTGTTGAAGTTGTAGGTGTGTTCATTTTATTTTTAGACGTCGTATTTTTTCATACACATTCAGCACTTTTTTCTTCGTAACAAATACTTTTCTATAACTTCTTTTCTAGTTATTCGTAACTATATTTGATATATTTATATTCTGTATTAGCTCAAGTTAATGACTACCATTTCAACACCATTTTATTAATAATCCGTCATGAAGAAATACAATACAATATATCTATTTGATATTAAAGGATGTGATTTTTGTGTCTTGGACAAATTCTCATGAATTCTTTAATATTTATTCTTCTCAATAATGCTATTCTCCTCAGGGCATTGGTTACAATTTCGACTTCAAGCTCTCGTACAAGTTTCTACGCAGTAGCGAGGCTAAACTGAGATACGGTAACAGTAGCGCAATCACATGGCGTGGAGACCTCGTTCCCGGTACGTACTGTGACCGTATCCTCGAGAAATGCGACGTGCGCCCTTGTCGCATTCAGTCCCCTAACTATCCTGGGGTTTACCCGAGGAACGTGACCTGCTATTACCGGTTAGAACATCGCACCCCGCCTAGGGGTAAACATGCCCTCATCGCTGTGAGACAACGTAATAGCCACAAGATACACATCAAGGATCAGATTGTCAAGTATGATCGCAGTCAGAGGGTACTTAGGTGAGTGGACAACTTTTTTTATTGGCTTGATGCATGGATTTACTAATCTGTTTGTGGATGTGAATAAATGTCTTATTGTTTTATAACACTGTTCTTGAAGGAGGTGAAAAATATATACCGAGTTTGTCTTTACAACGAGTCAAGCAACTATTTTCAACGAATTGAATTTGAACCACAAAGTAATTTGAGTGAAATATTATTCGTATACATGTGATTTTTGTCATTTTTCAACACATTCACTCCAACTGACCATACATTAAAACATGAATATTTAGTCACAAATTGTGAAATTTGGTGGAGGTGCCTTTTTTATAATCGATGATAAGTAGCTAGGAATGACCACTTCTATTTGACATGACTTTCATTCATACGTGCACCAAAATCTCATTAAAAATAGAATCACGATTTTGAAAAAAGCAAACAGAAGTAGATGGTACATGAAAAACGTTCACCAGTTTGTCCTAAGAAAGGCCAATAATGGGCCGCTATATTTCTATTTTTAAAATGTGCTGAAGTATATATATATATATATATATATATATATATATATATATATATATATATATATATATATATATATATATATATATACATATATATATATATATATATATATATATATATATATATATATATATA
Organism: Brachyptera risi; assembly: GCA_964007535.1. Taxonomy (NCBI): domain Eukaryota; kingdom Metazoa; phylum Arthropoda; class Insecta; order Plecoptera; family Taeniopterygidae; genus Brachyptera; species Brachyptera risi. The sequence goes on along the minus strand of OZ023332.1, from coordinate 28,834,765 downwards.
TATATATATATATTCAATAAACAATCACTAATAATTATTTATGGATTATTTTGAAAATTGACTCATTACATACGACGTTGTTCAGACAGCTGAGTGTATTTACCAGCCGCGAACGATCTCTTGCATTGCCATAAACATGTGGTGATTTATCGCCACAAAATAAGCTACACTTCAACATGATACTTAAATATAATACTGATTACGTGAGAGATTGTTATCAGAATACATAAATTGTATTTAATATAAAATATATCTTTTTATACGATCTTTATTCGATAAATTATGTCAGTTATTATACAGTGCTGAATACAATCATCATATAGTTACCTTTCTGAATTGAGAAACTACTTTCTCAAAGGCATATTTGGTCTTGGTGATTTGTTATTCGCATGAATCATTTGCCTTTTAATTGAATATACGTTTAGGTGTCACGATGTAATTAAGAAGTTTCAAAACAAAGAACTTGCTCGGAATTATCTTTTGGTGTTTCATTCATCCAACCATGATAGAGTAATGAATTATTTCTCATTTGAATATTTCTTTTGTGTGATAATTAAGGAAACTGCACATTTCAGCCATTCTCATCAGAATATAGATTGAGGAACTATATATATATCTAGTATCCATAGGCCCACTGAATTACAATATGCCTTTCCTCTTCAGTATTGTTGGTTATTCGTTGTCATTCGAACTCATTCTATTCTGTAATATTTTTCATACTACATGAAACATCCATGAGTTTGAACCAAAATGCATTGTCGGTTGCCTTGGTACAAAACCCTCAATGCATCTTGGTTTGAACCAATTTTTTAACATTTGAATATATATTGTCACGTTCGTTGCTGAAATAAAGAATGATTCACATCTGAATTTACACACATATATATATATATATATATATATATATATATATATATATATATATATATATATATATATATATATATATATATATATATATATATATAAATATAGACTCGTCTCTCATGATTTAAAAGACATCGGCGTGAAACTGAAACTAATATGTTTCAACCATTAAATCGCCATTTCCAAAATGGCCCAAAATGGCCATGAAGAGAATGTATTTCATAGAAACGTACATCATTGGTGGTCTTTAATTGTTGGATTCAACTTCCATATACCTAATATCTATCTTAACATCATTTTCTCCCTCTTACTGTTGAAGAGTTCACTTGGCCAACACTTTTTATACCACTACTTGCAAATGTCAAAGTGTTTAAATAACGAGGGCTTGGCTCCCTTTTCCACAAGTTCTTTTTGTTGTAAGGTTTCAACTACAGTGAGTTTGAAGTTTGGGTGAAATTAAATTTGATAGTTTTTCGCAAACTATTCTAACCTAGCTAATTTGAAAGCATTCCTAGATATAAATTCATAGCAAAATAATGAACTCAACATATTTGAAATCCAATTCTGAATTCTGGAAATTATCAATTGATTTTCCATTTCTCATGAAACTAACTACCGGTACTTCAAGAAACTGAATATGTCAACTAAATATCAGAGAAACCCGACATACGAAACTAAAATCGATACATATAATATAATCATGCTTAATCACTTGACGAGATATTACGTTTCATTATTGTAAACGTCACTCACGTTTGCTTCTCCTAATTTCCTCAGAGTATGGGATCAATGTAACGTGGTGCAAGACTACTTGACCGTGTACGACGGTAGTTCAACCTCTGACCCCGTATTGGTTCGTCTCTGTGGCGGTGATGTTGTACCTGACATTATCAGTAGCAGTTCAAGTATGCTGCTGGAATTTCACACATCCCCATTCGACAATCCATTCCACCCGGTGCCACTTAGTTACCTGCCGGGCTTCGAACTGGAAGTGCAGGTAAATGAACGTGAAATGATTGTGTCACTTCGATTATTATGCATGATACATGATGTTAATAGATTCAATTATATGGTGTATAAGATGTTTTGTTGGTTTTGTATTCGTACAAATAAGCTCGTCATTGACCCATTTCATAAAACCACGGGTTTCTTCTCTTCGTATGATGGCTTTTAGTATATCGATCAAGGTTTGAACTGTTCGTCATACATTGGCATACTGGTATGTATTATTTATTCAAGTGAATTCTCTCAGATTTGTGAATGAGACAACGATCGAGCGATGCGAAACAAAATAATGACACTCTACTTAATATCTCAAACTTTTTAAAATGTATTATTTTGTGGTCCTAATATACTCTTTCTACTCTTTCTACTTAATTTTTCTTACTCTTTCTAAAAATCTACTCTTTTTAGTAATATCATAATCACTATGTTCGCACGAACTCTTTCGATTTTTTTTCTCAATTACAATCTATTTTATGCTTGAATAAGGTTCGGTAGTTCATTTGTGTCCAATATTCTTTTGTGATTTTTACTTATGAAGATTTGCAAGAAGATTTGTTACATGTAGGCGACTTATGCTTGTAATGAAAAATAGTACATTCTAAGCTGCCTATTTGCAGTTATACTAGATGCACCAATGTGTAGGTTAATCCCCCACATATAATCCCATCATATTAGTCCAAACACATTAGGCGAATTGTGGCAGTGGTGGTTGAAGGCGAAAAAAGTAGACAATTTATTTATAAATGTAGTCATTTCATTCTATCACTGAGAATGAAACAAATAATAATTTCGAAACTATACGTCAGTTGAATTTCATTTGTTCCACATAATGGGATCTACTATGAATAGTAGTAGTAATACTTTCTACTGATATTTCTTCAAAAATGAACTACAAATATGATCTGATGAAATGAAAAACACGTTAACAGGACTAAATTGTGATAAATGATCTGCCTACACTTTATATCCACATAATTCTCATACTCATTCGACTTATACACAACTAATTAATCACTTTTTAAAATAAAAATATTGCTCACCTCTCTTCGTTAGCGTGCTTTTATAAGCGAAAGCCGTCATCATCTCTTTCATAAATTTGGTTTTCATTAGGTATGTAAATTCTCACATTTATAAACCAACTGTTTCATTGTAGATAGAATGAGAATTAGTAGATGTAATTTGAAGTATATTCATTGAGATTGAGGCATTATACCTGTCTGAATGTCATAATGTGTATGACCAAAATGGACACATTAGCATTAAGGTCACATGGGTATCGTTGAACAATGTCGTTGTAAACGATTATAGGTATGAATAGATAGATACATGTCTCAAGAGACTATTAATTCAAACGTTCATCATGACGCGTTTACAACTATTTGGTAGAGGAGTTAGCAACTCATACAATCAGGTGTAGGGCTTGAAGCATAAGTGAAAGTCTGTTTCTGTCGTTTGATACCTTTTAAATCTTTTTACCAGGAAGCAATTAGACTTTTACTTCTCCTTCAAGCTGTACATTTCGAAAAAAATCATCAAATATGAACAATCAAGTCAGCGAAATCGAATCATGAAAACAACATGACCGAAATCAGAAAATTAAAAATACATCAATAAATTATGTGAGATTCAGTTCCTGAATAAAATAAAGTGGGATTGAAAAGCCGTTTCAAAACTTCTTTCGGAATCCGAAAAATCAAAATGAACAAAATGAAATCAAATGGAATTGAATAAAATCACGTGGAATAAGACAGAATAGAACAAAATAAATCTCAGAATGAATTAATCTCGAGAACGAAGGTGAATGAAACCTTATACGTGATCAAACATTTGAATGAATCATAAAATGAAAATAAAAAATCGTTATTCTCACATCATTTCTAGAATCAGAAATGATGTGAGCACGAAAATGTCAGTTTGTAAACCGCTCGCATTTGCTGCACTTGACTTTATATAAAATTTTTACGAACCTATACTTAACTATACTTCATATACAATATTAGTTTATTTATACATGGTTTATTGAACACAACAAGTTTGATCGGCACAGAATAAACTAAATGTCGACGCGCCTTGAAACACAAATATTCATTCAAATTGTAGTATATCTCAATATTATACACACAGTTCCACTTTACAATTTAGAGTTTTCAAAATTTTCCAGATTTTGTATCTAAAAAGCTAGAAATAAGAATCAACTTCCGTTTTGTATTTGAGAAGACGGTACCATGGTTACGCTGATATAGATTGTGAAGATACATTTTTAACGATCATCATTATACTCCTTTGTACTGCTATAATATTTCGTTCTTGTGAACGACGACGACATGCGATATACTTATTCAAGTTATAAATTATGTTGAAATACATTCGTTGTGCACTTCTAACATCAGATTAAATCCTTGCTTTAATTATTCTCATTTTAGTTTTATTATCTGCTCAATTCACGTGTCTTTTCAATTATGTATATATGAATAGATCTTCCTCTCCACTCCGGTTTGAATCTTTTTATATTTAACTTTTTTTCATTTTATATTTCCTTTGTGCCTCGAAACTTGTCTCATTAAGCATCCTTTGATACACCACACTTGTTTTCACTATTCTTTCATTAACTTTTCCTCCAACCATCCGCAACAGACGTTATTACCAAAAAACTTGAACTCACTCAACCGGTGAATAAACTCACTAATCTCGACGTGCATAAACATATTTCATGATACCTCTTCTTTGGTTATAGGTTATGTTTGTCGATGCGAGATCTCACAGCTACGTGCGCGATGGTGGGCACTGCGAATTCCTCTTGACAAGTTTCGACTCGTCGTGGGGTGTTCTGGAGAACCCACACCACTCTCTTCCCCCCAATACGACGTGTCGCTATCACTTCCAAGGTCGCCACCACGAAACTGTGTGGATATCATTTATCAAGTATCACGCGGCAAGCGCTGACCCCGCGGCGTACGACGTCGGCGCCGAATGCAATGCTCGGTTACGCATCTGGGATGGCCGCATAGCCAGTACCAGCTCCCCGCGACAGCTGGTGAGTAATTCCAGACATTTTTATCGTTTACTCGTTGTTTGTATTTGTCACACACTTCTTGGACGCTGAAAACATTATTCTTTTCAGACGAACGTGAGCCTTCTCGGAGAGTTTTGCAAAGAGGAAGTACCACGACTTTGTGACCACAGCCTATTGAGCAACAGCTCCAGATTCACGCGTCCCTGTGAACTTGCTGAGAGCTACGTCAGTTCCGGTTCAGAGTTAACTATTGAACAGTTCTTGCGCCAGGGGAGTGCACTCTATCCAGTCAGCTTCGTCCTACGCTATGAGTTTGTAGACACCGCTCTTGAAGGCGCTCCAATCAAAGAATCAAACAACCCGTGTGATCGAGTGTTCACACCTTCTCCCTTGGCGCCGACGTCGGGCAGGTTCCAATCTCCACGGAGTGTTTTCTTTTACGGCCGTGGAGGAGCACATAACTTGAGTTGTGTGCTGCGGTTTGAAGCAGGCCCCGGGGATAGAGTCAAACTAACGTTCACTCGCGCTCGATTCGGCGACCGTCGGTGTAGCTCGTGGCTTGATCCAAGGACTGGGAGATGGAAATGTGGTATGATAAAGCGGTTGCCGTCCCATTTGTATCCCCTCGGCAATAGTTCGGGTATTGCCGAGCTTTGGGTGTCGGAATATCCTTGGTCCGGCGTGCAGCTACCACGTGACTGTCTCTGTTCACGACTGTCAGAACCTCTCGTCATCACAAGTCTCACTTCTTCCGTGGTCGAAGTGAACTTTACCGTTACCTTAATGAACATAACACAAGATTTCAGTGATTTTTATTTCGAAGGTGAATATCAGTTTCTCAGCGGGTCAGATTTGGAAACCCCTGGGTGTCAAAACTCTCTCGATGATCGTCGACGTCGAGGCTCGAGCGGTGAAATTGCGCTCCGTGGCCCAGTGTTGATCAAGAAAGACATCACAGTGAGCGACGAGTTGAAAGATATGGAGACAGGTGTGAAGGTAGACGATAACGACGAGTCAAGTGCTCCCCGTTGTGTGAACCATCCGTGGCTTATCGAGCCAGAAGACGCGGTCAATAACTTTTTGTATCTCAAGATTCGCGGCTTCGAAGTGCCAACTTCTACTAGTAAAAGTTCAAGTATGGCAAACCTTTGTCCAACACTGAATCGAATTGTAGTGTATTCGGGTGTGGACACGCGGGACCCTAAAGTGATTTGTCCTGCGGAAAGTTTAGAAACAGTTGGTTCTAACAAGATCCAAGTCGTAGAAGTGTTTTCTGATGGTTGGGATCGTAATGCGAGTAGTGCTACATCTAGTGGGGGAAGAGTGTTTTTGTCCACACATGCACGCAGCTTTGTCGTTGAATTTTTGGAGAGAGAATCAGGCACATATACTGTTACATGGATGGAGGTCTCGAAGAGACCATTGGTTAGCTCATTTGTCATGTCTTCATCGACTACTCACTCTGACTGCCCATATAGGTAAGTACTAGTTTATACGTCTTGTCAATATCTTCATAAATTTAAATCCATTTCTCATTACTCTCGATGTATGAATTTTCAGAGTTGTTTGCCCATTGTTTTTATTTTGAAACTAAGAGTTTTCATTATCATGATGGTTTTGAGATGCCATATTGAAATGTCAGTCATTTTTCACTTCTCAGAAATTAGTATGAAAGCGTTTTTCTGCTAATATTAATGTGAGTTGATGAACAGACCATTAACCTATCTTCTGAGAACTATAAAATATATCATTAATATGAGAAAGGACATACGATATAGTATGAACATTGATCAATATATGTTATATTGATTTTTAATTCAGTATGTGTTCCCTTATTCCATGGAACTTATTCAAGATTTCAAATTTAATATCAAATGTATCAACTTCGGCATTCATCTTGATTGTAATAAACGTGAGTGGAACGAGACCATAATAATTTTCCTATCATGTTTCACCAATTGTTCCATTAATTCAAGTAAACCAAATAGATGTTGAACTCCAACATCATCAAACGAATGAATCATTAATTCTGACACCAATAAACATTCCACTTATCTATTGGTGGAGGTGCCAGGTTCTCTTCACGACACAAACGTGGTAAGTTGATTTAGGGAAGTGGAGGGGGATGATTGAGGGGGTAATTCAAGAGATAGATCATCATGTTGTAGTTCAAAGACGCGTACAAGCATTTAGAATCAATAAATTCTTCACAGTAGTGATGTCAATCTGCATACTGCTGATAACTATAACTATAATAATAAGTAACTATAACTATAACTGTAAATGCAAGTAATCTATTCAGATATATACACAACGGTCCAACACTGAGACTTGTGGAGCAGTCGTTATCATGCTTTACCAGAATTTAGGAGACATAGGGTTCGACTCCTGTCATGATCGACTATCATAAAAAATGTATCTCGTGGTTTCCCTTTAGTCGTTAAAGTAAATGTTGTTGTGGTTTCTTTATTGTATCAAGACCGTCTCCTCTCCATCATTCCAACAAACTACAGAGGGCTATAGTTACTAAAGAGATTAACTTGGCACAGGTCTTCACATTGCAATAAAATGACGAACCGACTGGTGTATTACGATGTATCGTTCAGATGCAGTTAAATAAATGAATGCATAAAATGGTCAAGTATAACTTTCTTGACGTCTAGTATCGTGTACTTTACTACAGCATGTTAATATTGAAAGAGACTCGGATGTATTCAACTATAAATAGAATTAATAGTATTTGATAGTATCAATTTTATACGTATTTAATAGTATTTGATGGTATTTGACTGAAAATAGAAGAATAAAATATTTGTTTAAATAAAAAAAATCAATAAAATTATACATTATGTCTTCTAACACACTAACCAACTAACCAACCAAATGAAAAAGTTAATATCAACATTAAGATTACATGTCTACTCAAGACTACGTAAAATGTGAATTGTTTTTACTGTGTGAAATCTCAAATGAATAAAAGAACTTTTAAAAAACTTAGAAATGGCGTCTTGCCTGCAAACGTCTACGGCAAGACTATTTATTATTCAATCATTTATTTTCGTATAAAACATCTTTGGATCATCATCCGAAATCTGATGATAATATATTTTGATTAATATCAATACATACATACATTACTTGTTATTATATTCATTTTTTAATAAATATAAATCCACTACGGTAGTATTTTATTAAAATTCTCTATGTTCAGATTTACATTCATCTCTCCCTTGGGTCTGTTGTTCCATAAGCGGATTGAACGTCTCTATATTTCGGGATAAAATACAAAGAATTTTTCAGAGAAGCATGAAACTACTGGTTATTTTTATTTTGGTATAGTGATGGTCGGCGTCGATCCAGAGAATGACATTATCGATCTTCTGGATTCATTTCTAATTTAATCCTGCAGTCTAGCTGGCCGCCCATGACTACATGTTGCTTGTGATGTGCAAAGTAGTTTAAAATGAAGACATTGACAAGAAACTATCACAAGAAACTGATTGTGTGTTGTTTGGAATTTCTCCACAAATCAAATTCTATTATTCGTGGTTAGCTTCATATTTTGTGTCGTATATATTTTCAGAGCACGTCATATTAGAAAAGTGATGATATATTCATGAATTATAGTTTTCAGATACTAAAAACATAATGTGCGATTATAATTGTACCAGATTAAACCTACTATTATTCATTTGAAAAAATAGTGAGTAACTCAACATAACAGGTTGGCTAAAAAGTCGTTATTCTGAAGAAAAAACATTGGTTCGCGTTTATCATCATTTAGTGCAATTCTTTCACTGAATGCCATCATAAGAAAAATATAACGGTAAAGTACATAGCATATATACGACATCATCGATCACTAAACCATATATCTCCATGTTTAAACTGCGTGTCATAGAAATGTGACATCTAGTTTTATCATTGCCCCAATAGTAGGCAAATAATAATTCCCCAACTAGTTCTTTCCCAAAATATAATGAACAGTAGGAAAATGTCGTCATCCAGACTTGACAGTATTCTCAATATATTTTGTATATTATTTCGCGCTTAAGCTTTGGTGAGAGTGGAGTCTTTTGAACATCCAATAAATGTCACGTCCCGAATCAACTATATTCCCCAACCGTGGGGACTCAATATTTTAAACTTCTATATTATATAGCTGTATCCACGAAAGAAGAAAGCGTAATGACCTGTGCACCAGTGATGTGGGATAGAAGGAACGTTGGCTCAGAACCTTCCTCTTTCGAGGCTACAAGTCTACATTGACTAGACATATCCTTAAATTAGGTTTTTCATTGCAGATGTCCTGAGCTGAACGCGTGTATTAGTGCTGCACTCTGGTGCGACGGAGCACGCCATTGTCCTTCAGGATTCGACGAAGAAGAAATCAACTGTGCTTATCAGTTCGGCATCCCCTTCTTGTACGTAGCGATCAGTGGTGGCGCTCTTGTTGTCCTCGTTTTACTTATTGTGATCACAGCTTGTGTTAAGTACCAACAATACCGTCGTAACGAACGTAAAAAAAAGAAGAAAAACGCGAACAACGTGAATCACCTTCACATCAATCACTTGCATAATAATGGGGACACGATGGGTAGAATGGGTAAACGCTATCCAACGACTGCTGAAGAAATGTTCTTAGATGGTAAGGACAGCCTGTGTTGACAAAACATTGTGACTATGGAAACAACAGTTTGATTTGTAAACAGTGTTGCATTTTATATTTTGTATTTTTCTTTTGTCGAGCGTGAATCCAGTCTTCATTCATAAGAGGTTTTTTGTAAACACATAAGTATTCTATCTTATGAAAAAAAAAAACGTTTGAAGGCGAGTTTTTGTTGAAAGTTGAAGAGAAACTAATGCCAAGTAAGCTTCTCTCAGAACATTGGATTTACTGCATAAAAATGCGGTTTTTGTTTAAATAGAAACAAGACATTCTCTTGTATCTTTTGACCATTTTTACCAATAACATGTATCATGTGTGTACTGTTTTGCTGACGTCAATAATGCCGTTGCGATGTCTTGCACCCCACCACCTATTGAACGCGACACACAAGCAAGGAAGCATTTCCTTTATGTGCCATGTTGACACATCGTAACCGTGGCGACCAGATGAAACTGCCAGGGGTTAGGAGGTGGGGAGTAGGGTGGGGTCACCCTTCTTATTTCTCTACGTCGACCAAATCGAACAAAACACAAATAGAAAAGAAGACGGTGTTGTATTTGATTTAGATGGATGGCAATCTTGATATAGCCTCACGGGGTGGTTGATCGAAGGCGAATACAATCTTTGCAACGATCCTCCACTTCAATAATCGTGGCCATCCGTATCATGAGTGCTTGAATTTGCTGTGCAGAAGATGTTGAGTGATACATAATCTTCAAGATCATGTGCAATGACAGTTAAGCTACTTGGGAGAAAGGTATAATCATATTGTTATTAATAATCTGTGTCGAAACAAGAAACGTGACAATACCCACGCCTGACGAAACATGTATTAATGTGAGAATCATGCACATACTCACTATCGTCATGTGTGCAGTATATTCATTGTTGTAATTCTGTAAGTGGATCATTCTATAATTTGGTGTAAGTGTGTTGTAATACAAATTATAATTATTGAATGAAGGTTTATAAAATAATTATTCACTGTTTCCATTACGAATGATCTTCCAGATGCTCTGAGATTTCAAAAATCAATGGAACTCTGTGATGTTATCTAGTTATTTTGTACCCTCAATTCCTAATTGATGTTGAATCAACTTAGTGACTATGTTTATTCATGCTGCTTACTGGATTAAAAGTTTGTTTAGAATAATACAGTGTACCGTAATTCATTTGTGGAAACCTAATTGCTGAATGGTTACATTTTCAGTCATAAATGAGACAGACCAATAACAGTGTGTATAATAATGTTGTATTAGCTGAATTATCTGCAGAGTGAAGAAGCAGCGACTAAAACTTTAACCGTGTTTGCACTTGGTTATTAGTAAGAACTGTTCGAAGAAATAGCAGATAACTAACAACATTGAAAATAATAATTAACTTGTACGTACTTGAATACTTGTATACCGTCTATGTAATTCTTTCCCTATGTACAAGTATTTCATTTTGCTCTTTCTGTATAATGTGAACAGAAAAACTACTCAAAACATGAACGTTTATGTAAAGTCTTGTTTAATATTATTCATTATTCAATGGCAGCACCGGAAGTTAAGTTTATCGCAGCAATGATGAATATACACGTCCAATATTGAATCTCTAATCTGTTTTTGAAGCTAAATCTAATCTATTGGAAGTAAGAGGAGTGGAAAATTGATAGGAAATTGGCTAACAGCAGATAAAACCCCATGCAAATCCGCTTTCAACCTCGACGCTTGCCAATAGAGATTCAAAATATAGAAGGGAATGTAAGGTTTCGAAATGCTGCGGATAGTATTATCAATTGTTGATTAATGTAAGCTCATCCACAATATTATGCATTTTTACCCAAATCAAATGTCAAAATGTAAGAATGTTTCCCTCTTCATTTCATTATATTGGCCTAATGAAATTATGTTCAGTGACGTATTATAAAATTTTGTGCATATTGCAGAAATAATTTTCGTGTTTGATATACATTTATAAGTATTTAAAAAAAAATTATACCATTTACATACATTAAAACCTTAGCCCGTTTCCTATAAAATAAGTTCATTACATCTTGTTTGAACTAAATAAGACTGTATGTGATGATTTTATCCCGTAATAAAACTATTTTATACAAAAATATCAGTATCTTGTGAATAGCATGTATCCCATTCACTTATTGTTCTACTCCAATTGCTTCATCATATGCACGTCGAAGACTATCATCTCAATCTCCTTCACTGCATCATTATGAAGTTGAAATTGAATACACAAGCTCATTACAGGCTTAGAACTCTTCAAATACTACTGTAGACACCTATGTAGGCATTTTATCAAACCGAAATCGTTGAGGATATTGAAAAGCTGAAAATGAAAACCAACAGACAATTAGTATACCTATTATGAATAAGATTGGGGTAATTCAAAAAATACTATTTTTTGTAATGCGGAAGACAATATAGATACACCGATGTATCATACAAACTCTTATGCTTATTCATTGCATTATCATTTATTCATATTCATTAAGGAATCAATAAATTTCGTCAATCAATCAATTTTCGAAGGAAATACAAAATATACAACTAAACTTATTGCTCATTTTGAGAACCGAAGTAAAACACTATAATGGTACATAATTATTTTTTAATTACATCTATTTTTCTGATGAACATGAAAATGTATTTTATGATGCTTCTATTAGTTCCATCCTACATATAAATCCAGATCTATTCAAAAACAGTAAACTGTAGCAGTGAAAGCTTACATTGATCTATGGAGATAAATCACGTATACTGTTAATACAGAATGTCTCAATAAAACCAAAAAAGTTACTTCTAAAACATAAATTAACGGATGTAAAACTCGTGTATATCTGATTGCTAGGATCATAAATCCTCCGCTGGATTCGATTTATAATTTATAATCCATAGCTTCGCGCGTCTGCAACGCGTATATTCCTACGTGCGTCTCTGTGTGCATGGCAAAATATAGATATTTTATTGTGAAAATTTGAATCTCGACAACAAATCAGCCTGTTATATATATATATATATATATATATATATATATATATATATATATATATATATATATATGACATAATAGGCCCACAAAGGCAATGGTCTCATTAAATTGTTATTACCCACACGATATTTCATCCGTTTAATCACTATTTCTAGTCAAGAATAGCGTGCGTTATTTTGTTTTTAGATTGAAGTCATTATCACTATACATATCACAGTAACGGCAATCCACGTATACAACAATACAGGGATAATGTGCATGTTTCTTGAACATGAAATGCTAACAGCTTGTACGTTTATTATTTTCTTATTCACACACAGAATGTTATCTCGTCTAATTTATGTGAGTGGCCTACACATAAATACAGCAGTGACTTAATTAAAAAAAAAATGCTTTTGATCTCGTATGTAGAATAACATAGTCATAAAGTATGAAAACGTAACTACGGTGGTATTCGAAGTGTTCTCTAGAAAAAAAAAAAGCATGATGTGTAATTGAGTAGACCCATTCAACACGTTTACGTATTATGGAAATGATTCAATTTCGTACAGAGTAACTCAATCTGTTTTATCGAAATTAATAATGTAGAAATATGATATATATAAGTACTTTATTATGTAATTCGAGTTTTTCTGCTTCAGTAAAATTCGCTTTGATATCTTGAATCACGAACCGAGTATCAGTTCATACGAAATGAGATATGTTTTTAAATTGTTTGGTCACAGAGTCAACTGCTGCCCTCTATTTCGGCCACAATCACCGCCCTTTTTGGTTGGACTCTCTCTGAATAATCACAAGGGAGTTAGTTTCGTACATGTTCGATTTAATTGCCCATTGCAAGGTGTAGTAATGAATTAACCGAACTTGTAGTCTCAGGGGAGGAATGGAAGAACTAACTATAAGGGATAGTATACACTATATAGAAATAGCTGGCCACAGTACTACATGTAATGCAGTAGTCCAGCATTATAAAACATGATCATTCACATATATATATATATATATATATATATATATATATATATATATATATATATATATATATATATATATATATACGTATGTATATATATATATATATATATATATATATATATATATATATTTAAATATATATATATATATATATATATATATATATATATATATATATATGAATATATATATATATATATATATATATATATATATATATATAACTTGATACTTCTTTCTATGGTGTTATAGTCACGTAATGGTGAAGATGCATAGTTATTATGAATATGCAATCTATATTACTCACCTTCATCAAGAGTGGAACTTTTTTACTGCTGATAGTTAAACAGATGTAACAATATATTCAAGATTGTTTTCCTCTGTCAAACTATTCACAAAGAAAGGGTTTTTACTCCTTTTGAAGGTAAATAACACAGAGGAATAATTATAAAATGATGTTACTCACTACATAAAGCATTCTATATTGGCGTTCTTCATAACTCTTAATATGTACAACGCGTTTTTTGATAATTACAATTGATTTTAGTAAGAAAATGAAAATCATTACACACTCACTAACACACATATTTGTATTTATATATATTTATATATTTCAGACTGCTGAAATCTCATGAACTCTGTTAGTTTATTCACATCATGAGTACTTAAATGATATTTGTGAGTCCAGAATGAATAATTAAATCCAAGCTTGTTTTTTTAATTATATTCAAAGATTCATCATAACCCCAAAAAAGAAGTTTTAAACTTGTAAAAGTTAAGTGTCAGTTCTTTTGTTGAAGCTTTCAACTCTTTATTTTTTAGAACCGTGAACATTACCTCGTCTGAAATGGCTGTGTGTGGTATTTAACTTATTAAAAAGAGCCGTAAATTGAAATGAATAATTAAGTCACTCGTGAATCCAACGGACTGCAACCGTGGATGTATCCATGTGTAGGCCTATGTGTAGGCGATCGTTTTTCAGAGGAACGGAAGATCATGGATTATTCACATGAACTATACGCTCTTCTCCGGGCTAAACCTACAGTTCAACCCTGGAAAGTGGAAACGATGGTAAGTTACAGCATTTCAATGTATTCACATTATATCTTTACAGACTTTTAAAGAGAGTGTTTCTCTGTTTTTTGAACATTTTATTTATTCTTTATGTAAGCATTCTTCTACATTCTACAAGATCCGAAAAATATAAAATGCTAATTAATACTGGTTATTGTCACTAAGGTACACATAAGAAATATAATTATACAGTTTTTATATTCTGAAAAATGAAAACTGTTACCATGAACTTAATTTCAGTTGCGTACAAACACTGTTCTGTGTAAAATGCCACATAATACACGCAGAGAAGTCAACGTTGATATATTAGCCCGTTCTATAAAATGACACCCAACTTGGTTATATGACTATTAGAAGGAGAATTCATTTACATGATATTTCATTTACGCATACGACAACTTGAAAGTTGACTATTAACTTGATAAAACACTATAAACAAATGACATAATAGTTGTTTACATTTTTTCATTCTAGTGTTGTTCTCTCTCTAAACTACATAAGTAGTTTTTCCATCTCATTTTTCATTATTATTCCGTCCTATTACATAATATAAAAAACGAATATTGAGTATTATGTTCATCAAGGTAAACACTGTAAAGTGTATAAATAAAGATGAAATTTCTTTCTGTCATAGATCTCCTCTCCGTTCCATTATACTGGGCCTATACGTTTCTTTTATTATACTCGCTTCTATATAAATGAGATCGCTTTAATATCTCTTATAGGTGCTGATCTTATTGTGGTTGTTAAGAAACTTCATTTATTTAGATTATAGTACCTCATCCATCTTGCCATATTGTTATGGCTGACATGATGCATCACATTTGAAATGTACCATTATTCTTATCTTTAGACGTCGTATAATATATTATTCAAGAGAAGAGAATTCACGGAAAACCTGCTGATCATTTTCTGAAAAAGCTTTTTCAAAAACATATTTCTGGTAAACACTTTTCAACATATGTTGATATAGATCGGAAGAAAATTACTATACTTCTGATTATTAATCAAGAACAATGCATAAATATGCATAATAAAATTGCATGTATTATTGGAAGTGCTCTAGGCATGTACTTCCAATATTGAAAATGAATATATAATAAAATGAGCGTCATTAAATGAATGCACATGGGGCCTATGACATACAATATCACTCTTTCCATACATTATTTTAATTAATTCGTTTGATACCATCACATCATGTTTCAACATTCAATATGTTCATGAAATTATATTGAAATTATTATATCATGAAACAGCGTCAGTATTCTTCATTCTTATTATATTATTCCCATATTACTGATCATCATAGGCTACTGATACTGATACCAATTCATGTTGGAATGATTATTATTGGATTTTTTTCACCAAATCCATCATCATTTTTATTGTGTGTATTTTATGGTCAATTAATTCATACTCGATGATTATTATTATGAGTATTTGGCACATAGAGTCTCTATAATGAAGATTCAAATATGAGTTATATACACATACATCCGTGTGTATGATATATATATATATATATATATATATATATATATATATATATATATATATATATATATATATATATATATATATATATATATATATATATATGAATATATATTGTGACGCCACTCACTCGGGGCAAGAACATGAGACTCTTGACTAATTAATCACCCATCAATTTTATTTACACTTGATATTTATTTGCTTCTCCTTTCTTTACATTACACAGTTACATATCATATTAAAGTCTAACACCCGTTTGGTCAGCAGAGTCAAAAAGTGATTTTGAAATTAATTCTACATTGGGGGTTTTTGAGTAAAGTTTTGTTGAACATGTGTTGTCTTGAATTAAAATCACATCAGAAACACTGTCATATTTTTTTGGCCAAAGTTACAGCGCTTTAATGAAATATTAAGTTGCTATTTTGACTTCATTTTAGTGAAAAATCAACTATTTTTCCTCTTAAAATGAGTGTGATTCATAAATGAGAACGGGTACCTATATTTATTTCTGCATAATTCTATTCGTAACATCTTCATCTACAATAAAACAAGTTTTTTGATTGAATGTCATTCCTTTTAATATATTTTAATGATCTGTTGAATAATAAAAACGCATACAATTTGAAGGTTGTGTGTTAAATGATAGGGAAACATCCAGTATTTGAATTGATATATCTCAAAATTTATCCCGGTTAGCCTATCATCTGTTTTGATATTATTATCGAGCACATCAAAACGAATCGACTGACAAAAAATCATATTTTTTTCATGACCATGAGGTAATGGAGGTTAGACCTTAAGTATACCTTGTTTTGATTCGGTCAAGATCTACCATGTGTAGCGTAGGTTGCGACTACAATTGTGACGAATGGGTGGGTGGGTGTCTTCAGTGACGTGAGGGGAAGCGACGATTGGGGTCTTGAAGGGTTAGGTAGAGCTCTCCAGACGATCAACTGCGATTACGTCATGCAGCGTTGTGGTATGCGAGGACGGACGTCTTGTTGGCGATGTAGACGGTAGTCTCGAAGTTTAAATGCCAGCTGTTCCTGGGACGGTGATGATAGGCGACGTGTACGTATGACGAATGTTCATCTCAAAAAATCGATTGAATCATTTCAATCTGGTGAATACTTGGTAGTATGCACAATGTTGCACTAAGAGTATACAATATATGATGAGTTTGCTTAAATATTTAAATATAAGGTTCCCGCAGTATGAAAATTTAAACGATTTGAGAAAGATCTGAGTTTATTACTCTTCACTTGTTAGGCATGTCGCCACCATTAGTTGCACCAAGATACTTATTTTGTCACATTTAACTTTGTATCACCACTATTCTAGACGCCGTTCCGTTTATCCATTTCAAACCACTGCAGATTGTGACCTCAGCCACAATCTCGAACTACTCTCGAGGCTGATTATGAGTGGACTGGTTACCTGTCCCACTCCCTTGCGTTTATATTAGCCCTTGCAAGGTTATGACGTTATCTCCAGCCAATCACAGGGTTGGAAAATGATGTAAATTTCTATTTATAAATCTGACGTTTATACAACAAATGTATGTCTAGAACAAGTTCCTGGCCTATTCACCAACTCTGATTGTTTATACAATTACATGCATATTAGTAACTGACCATGGTGCATTCCGGCACAATATATATTCACATATATATATATATATATATATATATATATATATATATATATATATATATATATATATATATATATATATATATGAATATATATATATTATACACACAGGGTTCAAAAATTATCAGTAGTTCAGTATAGCCCGACACTAGAAATATTGTTACCGTGCTAAAAATTGAATGTTGTGACTATTTAAATGGATAATAATTTTATGCGTGGGCCTATAACATGGAACTCACATGATCATATACAGTAATGAAATATCTCAATTTCACATTGAGTTGAATGTATGGATAACTTCAAACCGTAAGCACGATAGGCCTAAAGTTTAGCATGATAAACATGATCATTTGATATTACACATAAGCGTAGCATGTGATAAGCATGTGATAATGTGAACTGTCACAATACAACAATGATTTTTTTTCTAAATCGTAACCTAATACAGACTCTCGATAAAATACAAGTAGAGCCTATTCCGAACTCGGCACACAATTGAACACGCGAACTCTTGCGTTGGCTCCGAACGACTGACAGCTCTGCGTTAGAAAAGTAACGTTTCCAAGGTGTAAATAGATTATTCCGCTTTTCAAATAGTTTGATCATTGATTTAATTTCAAAATCGTTTGTTTTGTATACGATGATAGGACTTTCTTGATTCCGTGTGACAGTGAAAAGTTCGAAAGAAATGCACTTGAACACACAAGATGACGATACGATAAATTTCATACGAGATATTAAATACATTGAATATATGCATCTTAATGATATATGCTATTCGAATTCAAGAAAACTTGACTGATGTCAAGTTGTGGCGCGTTCCAAATCTTTATTTAAGTAGAAACTACCATACGCATTATATGATTGCCAATTAAGATCTGATAGAATGAAACAACCATCATAATCAAAAACAAAGAACTTGGATTGTAAAATGCGTATATAAATATAATATGAATGAGTATAGTAGCATGAGAAAAGCATTCTATTTGATCTGAATGTCTCTACAGTCTACACTTCTTCATATGTTAGAATACTAATTTACCACATAACATATACTACCTACCGCTCTTTCCCCTGTTCTGACAACAAAAGTATTAAAAGTGATAGGGAATGAAATATTCTGTACAAGCAGAAATTTCCATTACACTAAGCGTAGTCTCAATGTCTTGTCGACTTGATTTAATACGACAATTCCAAATGATATAGACTTCTCTCTTGCCGCATAAACCAACAGTTGAACAAAGTCTTGAATAAAAATTGTTCAGAATTCTGAATGAGCATTGAATAATTACCAAACCAAGCTTTCTGTGTTAATGATTATAAGAAAAAGTCCTGCATCTTGAAAACACATTTTTTCAAACGTTCTTCTTCTTTTTAAATGGAATAAAGTGTTTGTGTAATTTTGAAATAAAACAATACTGAGACTACGAATATATGCATATTCATTTTTAGAATGACAATACTCTGTTTAAATAGATAGTTCAGTACGATTCTGTAAAAATAGTCATCAATCAGATAATTTTCCGAATGCTATTTTTGTATATCAATTCTGAAAAGTGTATTAGATTGTTTGTTGATCAGAAGTTAAATTGATGATGAATTAATTCATCACGACTGGGGCGATGGGCTCAAAGTGAGCTGTGGGGGGGGGGGGGGGGAATTGAAATCCTAATCAACAATATTTAATCTTCTGCTCGGTGCGGATGCGACCAGCAAAATGATAGTATCTGATCGATCGATTAGGTCATCGATCGACTAACCAAACGGATACACAGAGTAATGGTGGCCTGAAATGACTGCCATGATGCGATAATAATAATTCATTCTGACCGGGATTGTAATGCTCGGTAACTCGCCTATGCACATTCAACGATATACACACTATTATTTTCACCATACATTTATCAATTGATCACGTTTTGCATACATTTTGTACGTGGTTTATGTTTAATTTTGTTTTTGTGCTGTTTTGTTGAAGCTGTAAATAATCATTTGTAGTCGACTGGACATGGCATGAGTTCATATATATATATATATATATATAGGACTAGCTTGACAATGCACATGATCCGGTTGTTACACGTTACATTGTTTGCTCAACACGTTAACTGTCTTTACGTCACACGTTTGTATAAATAGTGTCATTAGAAATGTTTCTCTTAATAAAAACACTTGTGTACAGAATAATTGTAATGTATTATCAGGAAGTGGGTATCTATGATGAAAAAAATATGTTTCCATTAACCAGAGTTGAGAAATTTCTAACGTCTATTTTTGAAAATTTTCATTAAAATGTAGATGAGTTACCTGAAGGAGAACCTACCTACAACGTAACATTGTTACCGTCGGCGTAGCATATAATGATTGTAGCTAATTTCCGTCTGGATATAATATTGTAACATATTGTACTGCTCCATAACTTTCAGAGAAATATCTTCAAAAATAAATCCATACCAAACATTCACATCAGGTGACGTGTAGTAGCGGTACGATTAAAATTGGAGGCAAAAATATCGAGTGTTATACTGTCATACAAGCACTTCCACTTTTATTTTTTTTTTAGTTGTATCGATTAGCATTTTCAAAAATATTGTATGCAACTTATGATGTATTTTTTAATTTTGTATCTTGCACTGTTAAAATCACTTGATCATTTATATCCATGAAATCTTCCTGCAGGGTGATTTTTCCCTATGTAGACTGGGTATGTCTCAATCTCGTTGAGAGGACGATTCTCAGAGATGTATGTATATTCTAGTATTACTTTCTTAAGATTCTGCCTTTTCAGACTAGAATTATTTGAAAAATTGATTGAATAATTATGTCCAATAAAAATTCATCAAACATCGATAATATCGATGTAATCACACATCAAGGTTGGATATCATTAATATTCGTTAATACCACTTTAGTAATTACTTATTGAGAATTCAATTACTTCACAAAATAAGCCCTTGACCAAAGCAATGTATAATCACACATCTGGGATTCAACCACTCAAATGATTGAACGTTTAGCTTGTTCTATCTCAGAGTATATTACCTGATTTCTATCAACATTCATCATATAGGTATAGACACCGGGCTTGCAAAAGCTTACAGGGCTCCTGGGTGCCGGAATTGTTATTAGGTAATTAATTACAACACTTATCCGTTATGCGTTGCACGGTCGTCAGTAAAAAGAGCCTCGTGTTCACCAACCATCAGAGTTATTACTTCATATTGATTGAGCTCGTATGCAATCAATAGTAGAAAAAAATATTCCTAGAAGAATAAACCTATTCCATCAGAGAGCGTTAAAGCAAAGGCTATTCAGAGATGAATATTATGACAATAATTTGGAATGACGTCATAACAATAGTATTGTTTACCGTCCGGGGTATTCAGGATTTGCAGTGATGTCCGTCGGGTCTGCATAAACCCTATGAATAAAGTCATATAAGCACTCAATTTATGATCGCACATGAACACTGAATATTACAGCGTCCATTATACGGGCGCTTTTTATATATATAGTAGTACTCTAAATATTCCAATAGGATAACTTTAATAAAGGTGAACTAGAAGTAGCGTAGAACATATAACTCAAAAGAACATTTTTCTCACCCAGAATTTCTCCCAACGGGGCGACAAATGACTAATGCAAGAGAGGTTTCTTAGAATAAAGACGGAATGAAAAAAGTCTGAAAAGTTGGTGAAGATATGAACCAGAACCACTTGATCCACATTAATAATGTTCGTAAAGGAGGTTCTCCTATTTATTT
Source organism: Brachyptera risi (assembly GCA_964007535.1). Lineage (NCBI taxonomy): Eukaryota > Metazoa > Arthropoda > Insecta > Plecoptera > Taeniopterygidae > Brachyptera > Brachyptera risi. The sequence goes on along the minus strand of OZ023332.1, from coordinate 28,813,258 downwards.
CAGGCTGTGGTATATAAGATCTATGAACCATGGAGAACCTGTGCTGACCAAAATAAGGTTTTAATATGATTGATGGATCATTTTCGGGAAAACCGTTTTTATATATTCAATCTTTCATCGTTCTATTGACGTCCACGTTTACCCGGTCAGTCAACAGATTTGCCACACAACATGGCAAATCGTCCATATGACAAAATTCCCTAGCATACAAAGGTTTATATGTATCTGTAATTTGTAAGCCCAACGTTTGAGCTGATTATTGATAGAAGTAAGAGCTATTGACGGATGAGGCAGTTACCACTAGCAACAGCATTACGAAGTTTATCCTCTTCCACACACCTGTTGTGTCCCCCGTGATGTAATCGCCCTCCAGGTAAACGATTGCGTTTTCGATGGAAAATATATTGATTTTCCGTTAAAAACTTATTCGAGCGATGTAATAGATTATTTCCGTGTGGCCTATAACTGGGAAATTGCTATGCAAATTGCGTGAAACCACTTTAATTAACATACTCGCCGCGTGATCGAACCCTTAAATTCCCTACTGATATGTCCCGAAGACCATGCAGGGGACGTGGCCTTCACTTGACTGGCGGTGAATTCCAATTACGTGAATCGATGAGGTCGGTCTCGAGGTGGACGCAACCTGCAGTTCTTCTGAAGACGGATGACCGCCACAGCGTCGCGACGTGAGGCGTCGGGCTTCCCTCGAGACGTGCAAATGACTCGTTCTTGAGGCGTGAAAGAAGGAGTGGGTGAGCGGGGAGTGAAAAATATATAAGAATAGCATCCATCCACTTAGTGTGGAACGTCTGTGTTACGATTCAGTATGGAAAGAATAAAGAACGTGTATATTGTATTCGCAAGCGGAACATTTTATATTTGTGAGTTATTGTTGAATATTAAACACTGAATTTTTCTTGATACATAATGAGAAATGCACCATCACTGTTCAAGTGATAAAAATCGATAGAAAACCATGCGCTTTTAACAGAATGTTCACAATATTTTACAGCAATAGGCTCTCCTATTTTCCATGTTAAAATATAACACATTTGTGAATATAATTTTCTCGTCGCTCGTATCGTAGAATAAGGAAATTCAATTCTATTTCCCATTTCTGTTCGAGCAACGGAATAGTAATTCAATAAAATAAACTTTTATTTCATTTCTCGTTTTCAGTCGCGTTTCTCAACAATTTATTCTTGAGCATTTTTGAGAATTGTATGAACTCATTACGTATGTGTAATGAAAATTCGATGCAATGTGATACAATTGATGAATTATTCACTCAAAAATGTCACTAAATTCGCGCAGCACAACAACTCACCACGTCTTGATGCTTATTATATTATATAATCCCCATAGAATACTTTCTATACACCACAGTTGATGCTACCTCGATAGCTAGCTGTTATAGTATGGAGACTGTAAAGAAGATGGAAAATTTTGTATTTCCATTTTAAGCATTTCAACAGATTTCTAAATTTAATATTTCATTATGAAACGTGTTATGAGAGGAAAATGAATGAAACTTCACGAGAGAATGGCATTAATAAATTTTTAACGCTTCAGTGTTTCAAATATTTAAGTTGATAGAGAAAGTTTTCATAATTACAACACGTCAAATAGAATGACTCATAAAACTATCTCTTGAATGTAAAAATGATTACTGTTTCTAAATATACACGATTATATATACCGGTTTCAAAATCCGCTAATTTATCAAAGGGGTTAGCTTAAAATTAGTGTCAAGTGGCAGAGCTAGAGAGAAGCGACAGTTGCCAACTCACGCTCATGAATATGAATGAATGCTTTAACATTAAATTATGCATTAAACAAGGGAACAAAAAATCACTATTCTGTGTGTGAGTTTTATATTTTTTTTTTACCAAGTTCTAGTAATATCAAAATAAGTTTACCGCGCTGTTGCTCATATTCCACTCGTCTCACGAGACAGAACTTCATCTGCGGCCGGGACCAATGGGACACAGTCTCGCGTATAATAATGTAACTGTTATTGTAAAGTCGAGTTCGTTTTGACATATACGTAATGCGATTAGGAAAGCGACTTTAAAATCGTAGCCGCGTTTGGACATGAAACTAACGTCTTTGAATTGAATACTTAGCGCATGAAAACGTTACTACACTGTTTCCCAGTTATTTTTGTCCCTTCATTTGAATAAACCACCCTTATGCATGAACATTTTCGTATTCTACCGTGCCCAAGACGATGTTAGCGTATGAAGATAAGGCTTACTAAACCTGAAATGACCGTATATGCATGTATGCTAAATGTAATGGTCGGACTCAAACCAGAAAGCTTGTGACGAAGGTTTGATAGCATTTCCCTAGCGTACACTGGCGGTCACAAAAATGTTTTTCAGTGATTAAAATTAAAATGGAATCTAACTCATATTCTACCTCTTTTTTCCAATAAACTCTACGTGGTGTGGGCATAAACATGTCTGTTGGTTTGAATCTGTATGTAATGTCAGTGAATTTTCTTCGAGATCAATTGTGATGTGACGCGAGCGTCCACTTTACATGACCACACGTGTACACGACAAGTGTACATATCATTACCCGACATGTAAAATGAAATTATTCGAATAATAAAACTTTTTTTGTTAAGAGAAATAACTTGACTTCTGTATGTAATTTGAATTGTTTAGTTAGATGAGCGTAGCGCAGACTTTTATTTCACTTAATGAAAATAATCAGATTTCTTTTTTTTTTTAATGTAGTATACAGGTCAGATAAGGAAACCAGTCGACTCACAATTTCGTTCTGCACATTGATATCATGCCAGAATAGGTTGGTGAAGTTTTTCAGAAAAAATTGATTCGACGTTTTTTTTCGGAGATAATTTGGAAAATTTGGGAAATCCTCATAAGAACCCAGGGGAGAAATACTTGAAAACAATCTTGAAAGCTCTAAAATTACTACTGCACCTAATATAAAAACAACTATCATACATATTCTCAGCATTCTTTACATCAATCAGATAAGAAATAACGAAGAAAACTAATTGAAAGTAACATTTTATTGTATATCAGGATCAAAAGGTGTTGCAAGAAGTCGCATTATAAACATTTGACAGGTTACACTATATAAATATCAACAGGCAGCAACTACGGTTTTTAAACCGTTCGAAGTAATCCAAGGTCTGAAGTGAGCTGACAGAATATTTTTCATTCTACATTTTCGTACTTTTTTCATTTCTCACAACTCATATCACTTTTCACTTTATATTTACACTTCATTCGTTTTTATAACCATTTTTTGTCTTAAAACCACCATAATTATGTACTCATAGAACTACCAATCTTCGTTTTGCCTGCATTGTCCAACCGCGTCAAATGCAAATCCTTCAGAACACCTGCCATTAAGTTCCGGGACAACTATTATATTTTTATTATTATTCTCGTTCGGTAACGTATTATCAATAGGCTTATTAGTGCTAGTTTGTCCACCAGTATTAATAGGCCTACCAGCGTCAGCAGGTCCAACAGTGCTAGTAAGCTTATCAATGTCAGTACGCTTACCAGTTGGCCTAACAGTAGTAGTACGCCTACTAGTCGTAATCACTTCGTGTACTGTTTGTATCTTCCTGTTGGAATTTTGAATCTTCTTCGTCACCAGGTTAGTTACGTTGACGTTAGGTATTACGTACACTTTTTGTTCTCTAGAAGCCGCGACTTTTAATGTCGACGTTTGCGGTGACTCCGCTCCGTTTGGTTTCAGACGCCATGATCTCTGCGTAACAGGATTACTTAAGTTAATCTGTTCGTTACACGTCACTAACGCCATGACACCTCCCAACACTAAAACCGTGCGCAAAATGGTCATCGCTATTTTATATCTAGACAACAGAAAATTGCTTATTGATATTCGCTGAAGTTGTTATCGCTGTGTTTACGAGTAAATGATGGGTACTCTCCTCTTGAATGTCACTTTTATATGTGGACACAAATCAAGTTGTGACGTATGATAAACACATAAATATGACCGGTTTGACCGAGGACAAGAGTACACAAAGATAAACTGCCTTATTTGAAAATGATGACATCAGATATTCTTATATATACTTCCATCCACAAAAGGAGAAGGTCGACTACCAAAATAAAGAACATAACACTCCGTTATATTTGTTCAGCTGTGATATTTTGAGATTGAATGATTTTTAGGATTCTATATGTTATTAGTAACACAACTACATCTTTCAAAAGCTTTGGATGCTTGTAGCAGCACCGAGTTTTTTCATTACCGAAGTCATTACAATTATTTAGTTGGTAGACAACCTTCAACTGTGATATATTGAATATACTTACAGTGAACTTGAATGCCACTGATGTTTATCTAAGAAGAAAAGTACCAAGTAAATACATCGGAATATGTTAAATGACTACACGTTAAATATATAAGTAAGCGGTGAAGAGGTATCATCAGTAAATATTGAAGGTCTTTTTGTTTTTCTTGGAATTGAAATTATTATGTACACAAGAAACACAACCAAGTGTTATTGATTCCTAACTATCGGAAAACGCTACTCAGCCGTTGCCAAATGTAGTAATGTATTGATGTTACTTCACTCTAAAAAGTTTTTAGAACTGTACTTGAGCCTACTCATGTGATCTTTCACAATATCACGTGTGTTGAAAAATTAATTACTTATTCATTCATTTTCTTCACACATTTTCAGTTTGACTCCAATGCAGACATTTATAATACCTACTCTATGAACTTAAATGAAACGCTGAATAGCTTTTAACAGCTAATTGAATATGACCGCAAACATGTTTTAATTCGATCTACAATTTCATACACCTATACGCGAAGCGGACTTTATAATTAAATCAACTCAGTAAAACTAATATTTATACTCGGAATAACTCCGGATACACTTAGATATAATTTCTGACAACGGAGGTATCGTTGATGAAGCATGTAGAGCACGTTCATTATTATATGAGAGGCTGTCTGTATTATCTGTATTATTCTACAGTTACTGTGATGTTTTATGATTATGCGCTTTATATGCTTCAATATTATATAACTTCCACGTATTTTACTGAAGTTCAAGAACATGGGAAATTAAAAACACTAATGTAAGACAATATGAATTGCACAATACAAACAGATATGTACCATATATTTCTCAAGTCTCAGAGAAAACTACTGTTAACATTCAATCTCATCATGTGCATTCAATTGAGGAATAAATTTTCGTGAAAATTATCTCGATGTTCCTATATAATTTAAAGAGCTGTTTTTTTCTGAGCCATTTAAATGGAAATTTAGTACGAGTAATTTTGAGATATACTTTTGAAAACAAACCCTGTTATATTGTATTGTATTATATGCATTAGCTGTTGTAGGTCTCAAACTAAAGAATTAATCAATACCGTTATTATATTATTTAGAAAATATATTCATTGTTTGCATTTATTCAATTTAATATTTTCATCACTTATTTTATGGATAAAAGGTAGGATCGTTTCGACGGGGCACCACAAGAGCAATCTTACCACCCCATTGTAATTATTTGAAACCAATGAACCTTTCTTCCATAGCCTTAATTGGGGAACAAAGATTGTGTATCAAGTTTCGATGTTATTAAAAAAAAAACTCATTTTATAAATGGATGATTGAGTGTTTGTAAATTGCAAGTATATATAGTATTGCTCATATTTCTCAAAGAGGATGGTTTTGGAGCGAAGTTTATTGACGCATGTCCGGCGGGTGGGATCAATACAATAATGTACAATTGTGAGTATTTCAAAATAATGTATATATGGAATTTGTATAGTTTGCTCAAAATATGTGTATGATATTCACGACAGAGAAATTACGAGAATTATATTATACATCAAACTAATCACATCACAGCAAAACAGTGAAATTAATAATCAAACTTCAAATGGTGGAAATATGTATGAAGCTAAAGATGATAACAGACAACATGATATAAATATAAAAATATATACAAAACTTGGTATTGTCGAAAGAAGTAGGCACAACATACTGTGGTCTATAATTCACTATTACTTCCAAGGTGTCAGATAAGTTAATTATAAGAACAGGCTTATTTTTACTAATGACCTTCACTGTTTTAAAATTGTGATAAAATAGTGACTCTCACTATTTCAAAATAGTGATATAAAAATCGTGATGTTCAATGATTTTACATACTGCAGAAAAATAATGATCGATCGGATATTTTCTGTGTGTTATCCACAGGTAAGACGAAGACTGAAATCCACTTACAACTTTTCACTAACATTAGTGCCATGCCATGAACTGGGTGCGGCTGTAGACAACTTTGAAGAAAGAAAATTAGTTTGAGGTTATGAGAAACCTCATAAGAATAACCCAGTTTGAAAACACTTGAAATATGTTTATTAAAATAGCTCACTTTCGATTATACTGAAAATCAGCTATTGGTCGTTTTATTTTGGTCAGAATGTTCACCCCGCTTGCATAATCACTCAATGCACGATTCATGGTATAGATATTTGTTGTGCTTTCTAATATAAGAAATATTGAATTTTTCTCTACCACTAAAATATTGTTTGCTGTACGATCGCTACAAACACAAATGTACTCTCACGGTATTATAAAATGTTTGTATCATAGATGTAATTTCAATTCCGATGGAATATATGCATATTTTATCGCTATTGTTTTCATGGACTGCGTTGATTGTGTATGTGTACGCTGTTTGCTATTTATAGTGCGTACATTCTGTAAAGGTCTTTCAGTATGTACTGTACTTTATTGTGGCTTGATCGTTCACTTTATGTGACCGTAAGTGTACCTAGCGAACGAATAAACCCTTTTCTTAAACAGCGTGTTACGCAGACCTTATAAGAGAAGCAATTGAATCCTTACAGAACTTAGCAAACTGCAACAGTGAGTTCAAGAACGTACGTATTCCCATGTACTTAAAGTTATCCAGTTGAACAAATTCTATAAACGACTATATAAAGATTCACACTTTCACTCGGTTTCCACATCTTATTGAGTTTGTTTTATTATTTGCTACGTACGAAGCTCGTTTGTTGTAGACTTTGGATTTTATGATGTGCATTCCCGAATATTAATGTAAAGAGGATGGTGACCAGAGAAAGTGTGGGGAATAGCACAAGAGTTGCCAAAATGCTTATCCGATTACTCGCCCCATTTCCAACCAGATTTGTGTTTTCTACTACAGCTTACGCAATACGACTCATTTCCTGACGGCGCACACCCAGCGATTTTAGCTTTTAAACTAAAAGTTACATTTTAATTTGTGAAATAAAGTATTTTGTTGAAATGTTGATCTCTGGTTTACTTCTGGTATATTATCTAATGGAGCGATAGCTCTACGGGAGCCACCTCGCCTTCTTATTCACTGTTTAACCGGAGTCTAAAACTGGGTTTTGAGCACATTTTCTCTGAAAATAAAAGCCTCATACAATACTACGGTATTTTTTTAATGGAATTATCAAAATCACATGACATTGCATAGACACACTTTTATTAAAAATGCGTTGGATGTTTTGATATTATGGCACTATAAAAGCGTATTTTTTCGGATTTCTTCTTCTTACGTCGGAATCTACGAACTCCTCTACATCTCAAACGATTCAACCAATTTAACTGAAATGTATTATTTATCTTTTGGGGTGTGATTCGATTATCTTCTAACCGTCAGTCATATTGAGCTCTTTTTTATATTATAATATTGTTAAATCAGTGGTCACACAAAAATAATGTAATTCAATTCAATCAGATTTATTAAAACCTAGTTTGTAGTTGACGTGTCTGAGCCAGAAACTTGACACAACTGCAGTATCTCAATGAATAAACATCTTACCACGTGAACAATACACATACACAACATGCTTACGACGTATTTATATACGAACAGTTTAAGCAATATCTCAGACACAGATGGGATGTTGAAAAGTTGAAGGAGAATTCAGTTTTAATGTTTAATGTTCGTTTCATTACTGTGTAAATATGTGCTCAGATTATTTTTAAATGTTCAGAATATACATCTGTGTATAATCATCTGTAAAATTATGCAATTATATGGAAGATTTGGTTTTTCACACGATTAAGGTCACCATTCCTATAAATTCGCAATATATAGATTCATTTTAAACTTATTAGGCTAACAAAACATATGAATACTTTTTTTCAGCTATGATTTTCGAAATGTGAGATTAAAGTCAAATGGTAGTAAAATATTAAGATTTCTGCCCATATTCGGGTTGCCGATACGACACAGAATAATAAAAAACATCAAGATACAAAATATATGATAACAGATAACAAGATGAAACAATGGGTTATGATAAAAATATGAAGAATGAAATTATTAGAGAAAAATGAAAATTATTATCATTATCATCAATTATTGCACGATATTTGAAATCACAAATACATTAAAAAAATATGTCAATACAACACAATACAATTAAAGCATGTCTTTTAGTTCGATACAGCTCAATACAATAAATAGCATTTATTTCTATTCCATCGTGAATATTGCAATACCAATATACTATCGTATAAACTTGTACATATAAAAGTACGTATTTACAAAGATGTCATTAATTCGGAATGTGATTTTACAAACGCGTAGACTCTTAAATTCCAACAGCTTGTCTTGTAAAATCACTCGGCTGAGAATGGAACTTGCTTCCCCTGATGATTATGCAAATAGCAATGCATTGACTTCTGCTTCGGCGAACGAAAAATACGGAAAAAAGGAACCACGGTTGGGAAAAGAAGTCGAGAAGGCCAACATTCTGCTATAGCCAACTCAAACTTTAATGAGAAATCGTGCGTTGTAACTTTTCCTTCTTTCTTTCATACATGCATATATTATCTTTACATTGGCACCCATTTTTATATACGTTTCTTTCATTATCTATGTATAGTATTAGTTGGACGTTTTATACCTTCATTCCGTGGCGAAGCACAGCCATACAATAATATAACCCAATATAAAGAAAAGCTAGAGGTTAGTAGCACCAATACTACATTTAATTGAGACATTTTGTTTTACAATATAGACCTAAATACCATTCTACTTTCAATTTGAATCTCGCAACAAATGAAGACTCATTGATATTATATTGCTTCATTGCGTATTCATCTTATATATAACATTATTAAATTCCGATTGTTTTGAGAATTTGGGTTGTTTTTAACGACCCTGCCAACAGCTGGTTAAATGTGAACGGGGATGATAGTGAGACGATGTAGCAATGACAGGTGCAAAGAAGTTCGCAAAAAAGCAATGCTTATGCGGGGCTTGAATCCACACAAGGCAGAATTCAATTTCCGAAGCAGTGCTCTAGTTGAATGAGCCACAAGAGAGTATTTTTTGAAATGATTGACAGCAGATGAATCAATATAATAAACCTAATTATTAAGAAATATTTCGTTGATGTTATTGGTATATACTCTCAAAGCTATTTGCCTCTTCCTCATTTAAATATATTTCGTTGTTGTTGTTTTTATTTTATTCCACGATATTTCATTTGTTAACATGATAGCTCGAGTCTGGAAATGTATTCCATCCGATGAAAGCACAGCGTGGCTTTTGAAGGAACTATTTGAATATTTTTTTCATACTTGTCATGCATTATTATAAATTTCTTTTGTGTATATCTCATCGAAAGAATTTCCACATATCAGTTTCTATTTGCTCCTTATTATTTTTGTTCTCTCCAATCGGGTAAAAAACCCACACAAATGTTACATTGACTTGAAATTGCTCTCATCATTTCCAGATACCTAACAAATAATTCAAGAATTGACAAAAATATTTTGAAAAATCAAAATAACAATTCTGCGAGTGAATATTTGAAAGCAAGAATTTTTAACAAGAAGAATTTGTCACTTTATGAAAGATGAAGGATGAATTGTCACTGAGCATATATATGAACTTGATTTGTTACATTTTTTATAACGGTTATCGATTTGATAAATTCCCATACAACCTAATGAATTCAACCATTTCGCATAAGCGCTATTGCAGGTATTTTAATCAATCATCCGATTCAAATCCTCTGAATGTGGTTCCTTGCTTCACTGATCCAGTAAAAACATATAACGTTGATATTTGCTTTACAATCTCACAGATACTTGGACACTTCATGAAAATGATCGTGATGCGGATTGAGTTATTGACGTGCCTTTAAACCCTAACATTCATTCCAAGATATTCTACACCTCGAGAATATTACGTAGTGGAAGTGCCGAGTTTTCTTGCCTTATTAATTCAACTTCCAAGTCTCCCGAGGTTTCTCTGAATGTTCCACAGGTTCATATTCGAACAATTAACACCATCACTGATATCAGATATCGGCCCAACAATCAAATACAAATCACCAATATCATTCTAGTATCATCATTTACTGCAATTTGTGCATTGTTATATATTGTTCGTGTATATATATATATATATATGTATATATATATATATATATATATATATATATATATATATATATATATATATATATATATATATATATATAGACATATATGTATATATATATATATATATATATATATAAATATATATATAGATACATATAGATATATATGTATGTATATATATATATATATATATATATATATATATATATATATATATATATATATATATATGTATATATATATATATAAACCAATATGAAAACTCACACCACGCCAACGTCAATGCCAACGAGCAAATAGAAATTACAGTTGTAATTGAAAATATGATTATATTGTTACATGACATTTATGTGACTACTAGTTCAACAATATGGCGATGAAAAACTTGTCATTATATATATATAAATATATATATATATATATATATATATATATATATATATATATATATATATATATATATATATATATATATACGTAGAGAGAGAGAGAGAGAGAGAGAGAGAGAAAGAAAGAGAGAAAAGTCAAGAGAGAAATAGCTATCTTTATTATGTACGTTTCCAATTGTAAGATACGATAATAATAAGAGCCAAGTGGAAAATATGAAACACATAATCGCATAAAATTAGTGAACCTCCCTATCTATATATCTCAGCTACATCAAAGTGGTGCATACAGATAAAATGATTGCTCTACACAAGGCCACATCTCAACGGGTGTGTACAACTGCGAACAGTTTTCCCGACCGTATTAACGTCAGGAGGAAATTACTTTCCAACTGCTGATTCAATTGTACCACTTCTTTTTTTGCGTGTTACGTAATTACAGTCTGAAGTGCGGCCAGTACGAATAGATGATGAAATTATAGCTTCAGTGCGTATTGGATATATTTGGTTCAAATTGGTAATTGTTTTTGTGTAAATAGGCATCACACTGTTATTTAATCAAATTAAAATATGCGTAAGAATATATATATATATATATATATATATATATATATATTAAATATATATATATATATATATATATATATATATATATATATATATATATATATATATATATATATATATGACACTATATCGATAACTTGTGCAAAATACTTATTCAATGATACTCCAAAATCTTCGTTGGTCTTCGCTGAAATCCATTTCAGTTCTATTTATGCAAAATTATGTAATTTCATCAAACGAAATTATTAGGTAGCTCAATGGATAAAATAATACATAGTTATATGCCCTACTCAATAAGTCAGTATATCAATATGTTTATGCTTATTAGTCAATATCAGTTCAATAACTTGAATAATTGGTAATACGTTGGTCGTAATTGTAGAAATGGCCACGTTCATGGTATTACGAGTGTGCGAGTGGAAATGAAGCGATCAATGGATTCAAGGTGAGAAGTACTGTATCAAACCTTCATGCCTTATACGGTACTAATTGTGCCCATATTCGTCTTAAGCTGTGCTATAAAGCTGAATAAGCTAGATGGAGTCTCATTCATTTAATTGAAATTATATAAATTAATGAATACAATTAATAGAGTGAATTACTGTATAATAAATGTGAAAGTAAGAAAATAAATACGGCTGGAAAGACATGAGTATTTTTAAGTTTTTGAAGGTGAAATTCATAAGTGAAATTCATATGTTTCGACACAAATACATGGATCCAAATTGTAACAAAAAGTTTCTTTTCAAAATGAACATCCAAAAACCGTACATTGAAATCAGCACCATTACTGGGCATATGCCCGCTCACTGACAAGCACTCACAGACTTTTTGTTCTCGATTCAATGCAAAGTATAATTATCTACGTTCGAGACTCATTTTCCATCAAAAATGTTCTTCAGTCTTCGTATATCTGGCTTTTACGAAAGTAATAATCGAAACGCCTTTCCACAGAATTAGACTCATCATTATCTAGATCGATTCTATGGATGTGATTTAAGTTAATGCACTTCTCCTTCCCAATTCTCTTTGGGACTGAAGAGAGCCTTTGTTTGTGCGGTTTCTAGTTAAACAATGGTATTTTATTAGGCGCATAGAGTAGCACGTTGGTCCTTTATCGCCCGGGTGAATTACACTTGCTCGTGCTATATTAAGTCCCCGAACCCTCATTCCCCACCCACCCATCACCCATCTAATGACCTGGTTTTTGTGTCGTGTAATTGGTGGCATTATTACAGAAGGTGAAGAATGTGATACATACACACAACCAGCCTTAGAGATCAAGAGAATAGTGAGGTTATGAGCTAGCTGAGCTCTCCAGTATATAGGCCGGTAGATTCGGCTCTTCTGAAGGTAATTTGCTTATCTTCTATTAGTAGGATTCAGCACATTGTGACATTTGTTTTCCACCCAATGGATATCCTTCGCTGGTAGTCATTAGAGGTCGGCTTAGTAAACCTGTAGCCCCTCTGTACTGTTCATTCTCTTCATTTCCGGCCGGCGAGCTGCAGTAATATAATTGCATAACGCGATGCTAGGAAACCAGTGATAACAGTCGGACATGGCTGCGCTCAACTCTGTTTGGACAATAGGCAACACAACAGTTTGGTAGGGGGGGGGGGGTATGCGGGGGATGATACACGAAACTGATTAACTTTTAGGAGATTCAAATTTGTGCGATACGGTAGCGGCCCCAACGGGTATCCAATGAAATAACATCCATGGCACGTCACACTTCATGCATATTTACCGTTCACATTTTCCAATTTGAGTAACTTAAAACTTCCAGTATTTATTACGCTTTTGTTTTTGAATTGTTTGATGATGAGCTTTTCAAGGGTACTCCAGGAAAGACTATAGGGAACAGCTTTTATATTTGCATTTTCATCGAGCTCTGATATCTCTTGTATAAAGTTTATTCTCTTCAATAACTCTGAACAGACAGTCAGTTGAGACATACTGCATCTGGCTGTTGGTTGTTTTTCTTTCTTCCAAATCAAGATAATATTTCAAAGTTTCTCAAACATTTTGGTGTAACTCAAACATTGAATGCATTCTTGAATTGCACGGTTGCAGCATTGCATTTTATGCACATCGTTCGTCGAATGATGGCAGAAGCTATAGATTCCGTAGAAACAGTTAATCCTCTAACTCGATTTAGTAAAATCCTTACAGCGCAGACTAAACTCGACATGAACATTTCCATTATCCAGAGCGCTTAACTCTAGTCGAACTTCGATAATCCCACGGGAAGTATTTATATAATACAGATATTTCTGAACGGAGAGTTTGAAATTTGCTGAACTATAGAAATGACAATCGTGGGAGCATTCGATGTGGACAATAAAACAGTTGCATGAGACAATCAGTAAAATGCTGACAAGACAAAATATTGTCACAATTTCTTGAGAATCTCGAAAGAATTGAAATCCTATTAAATGAAAAGGGCTCATTAGAAGTAAATTGTGCGTTAAGCATTGTTAAAGAGAGCATGTTCGCTGGTCGAATGCATTCGACGTTTCTTGAGCTAAACGTTAAGCGTTTTACTCGCATTATTAGACCCTATAACATTCAGTACAATGGTTAGGTTATATACTTAAGACGTATAGTTATATGAGGTAACTAATAGCGTGGCTCTAGTCAGTCTCCATAAAGAGAAGGAAATTTGCAATTTAAATAATCGTTTCGCGTTCTCTTTCCGTGTCAAGAAGTCTGTTAGTGAACACCGTTCTCACGTATAGCTTGCGTCAGCATCCGAGTCCCTCTGTCCGCATGTATGCTAATACTAATAGTCTCTGCCCTCCTGCCTCTTGGAAGGCTGAACCCTTCTACCATTCTCATAACATCTGAAATATTGCGTGCATCGTCATGGAAACATGAAATGTCACGCAAATTATGTTCCACCCTATACATTCCCTTCTTTATAATATAAACTTTCTTGCATTACTGATAAAAAATATCCTTTGAAAGTTAAATGGTGCTTCAAAATCTGCCTTACGGAGCACACGAAAATGATAACAAGATGGTGGTGTGCCTATCCAATTTGAGAGGGAGGTTTTTAGAAAACAATCATTGTTATTTGAAATAGTTTTCTTCTTAATTGAACCGCTAATAACTGAATGAGTTTTGATACCAGATTGACGAGTTGGTGGAATGGAAAGCAAAACATTTCAACCTTACAGCGTCATTAAATTCCCTTTCAAAATATCCTTATAAACATATTGAAAAAGAACAGATGAAACATCATTCTGAAAGAGCGTCTTAACGTGAAGACGTTAATGGTATGATCAGAAAGTATTGCAAATTAGACTGAATCTAGACAAACCCAAGAAGAGCAACAATTAAGTGCACTGGTATGGAAGATACCACGACTTTTTAAAACATTTTGTAATAGTTTCTTACACCTGATGAAGGCAAAAATGGCTTTGTTTTTATATTCTATCACGTACTGATGATATAGTACTATTCAGTTTTGTAGATCAAATATTTTCTCCTTGACGTAATTAACTACATTCTGAATGTGGGCACCAGTTGAAAGTCATTTCTCGCAATTTTGCCAACTTCAACATTCTTTAAGACTCGGCGTTCTTGCCAACGATGTGGGCCTATAGTTTTCGTTTTGAAAATAATATCATATTTAATGTAGATCCAATATAAACTTTATACCACCGGTACTTATTATAGTTATACTTATGGTATAATTATA
Organism: Brachyptera risi; assembly: GCA_964007535.1. Lineage (NCBI taxonomy): Eukaryota > Metazoa > Arthropoda > Insecta > Plecoptera > Taeniopterygidae > Brachyptera > Brachyptera risi. The sequence goes on along the minus strand of OZ023332.1, from coordinate 28,798,156 downwards.
ACAGTATAATAGCTATGTTAGTTCCAAGAAAAATGTGATGGACATTATGCATTAATTGATTAGACAAAGAAAACAGTCCATTATTGTATCACTTTGCTTTTTTATGTGGAAACTCATACATGGTATTGTAAGTATCTCAGGCAACTTGCCCAATGGTGAAATCAAGTCTGGTCTGCCAGATCCTCTCCTGCAGGACAGATTCCAACACATCCTTGGCAACGTGTTAAGTCACTGTACATTATCAACAAATTAAATTGTGGGATACTCAATCTGTAACCAAATAAGTCGGATAAATAATTGATTAACGAAAATGTTTTAATGTTGAAAGTTATGTAACTTTTATTAGAATAGGATGAATATATATATATATATATATATATATATATATATATATATATATATATATTTATATATATATATATATATATATATATATATATATATATATATATATATATATATGTATATATGTATATATATATGGTATGTATAGTATATATGGGATGAAAAATCTTAAAATAAAAAATATGAAATATCACAGTCTAAAGTTATTTATATATATTTATACCCCATTTCATGTAACGTTTCGATACAATGGCCATTTGTATGAAATATGATCAAGCTTTTGCACACGGGTTTATAGTTTATGATGTCATGCCTGTTGGTGACACTAATGCACTTCCGATACTGGGAGGGGATTGCACTGCTTCCGGTCGGAAAGAACTCATCTTCTTGGACCCACATCTTGACACTGGCCGCCATTTCATTTTACATTCGTACTGATATTGATTATATTTCTGGCAGTTTAGTTTAAGTGCACATGAGAATATGGAACTGAGAAGAATTATAAGTATTTATCGCGCAAAAAACTTTTCATTTTTTCATTCATACATTTTGTCTTGTTAAAAACGGCAAACTCGACGTTTAGAATCTTTAAATCTCTCGGCATGTTTTTAGCGAAATCCACAATATATGTTGGCTGCTCAAAAGATATAAATACGAATACTTACTCTGCAAGAGGTAAAAATCAACATTAGCGAAGAAAAAAGTCATGCAATTTTTAAAGCAACAAAAATATATCCTTTTCACCAACAACTGTGCATATGCTATTTCTTTATTTATTTCTTACATGAGTTGAATCATGTATTCCACGAAACATTCTTCAAGAGAGAACTTCAAATCCTAAGTAATGAAATCACTGTTATTTTGTTACGATAACGACATAATATTATGGTTCATTGCTTCATCTTGACATCATTATTATATATTATGATATCCTTGAATAATAATGCAGATTGATAATATGAATAATAATCATCATTTTTATAATCATTCATAAGGTTTTCAGTTTTTTTCAAAATATATTAAATTCTCGATCAATTCCCAATCAGTCTTTCATGAACGTTCAAACTTGTTGAGATAATGATGCATAAATAAAAATCAATATTCCTATACTTGAACTTATAACGAGGTGTTCTTACTCCCTTCGTCTGACATCCGTTTCGACAAAACAATGCGAACAAGTTAAACGAAGCCAACCTACCACGTATAGTTAATTTAGGTTTATTCTTGTTAAAACCTTGTGATGCTATGCGCTTTTCTCTTGATGAGATGATCGAAGAGATTCGATTTACTGCACGAGTTGGTACGGTGTCAGAGGGATATGGTTCATTTGCTCTTCCATAGTCTCAACTGCCAATCACCCGTACACCACGCATCGTCCCTATGGCTGTGTTTCCCTTTTGGTTAACCCCCACTGTTCCACATCACGTCGACAATGAACGCAATTTACTTCCAGTTTCGACTTTGTTAACTTTTACAAATCTCGTTGACGAAACTATCACATTTCAACAATAACGAATTGTAACCAATTATTTTTTTATTAGTGAGTCATACACGACAACGATATCGACTTTATTCAAACCGTTGGTATACTGGAATAATTGACCCTATATATGTGAAATATATATAATGCGATATATATATATGTATATATATATCTATATATATATATATATATATATATATATATATATATATATATATATATATATATATATATATAAAGAAACATATATATATGTATATATATATATATATATATATATATATATATATATATATATATATATATATATATATGAAGAAACATATATATATATATATATATATATATATATATATATATATATATATATATAGATAGATAAATATATATATATATATATATATATATATATATATATATATATATATATATATATATATATAGATAAATATATATATCATGGACGTTTTCAAGTGGGTTTATGATTCAATTTAATCATTTTTATTCAGCTGTGTGTAATTGGTACTTAAATATTTATACTTGTATCAATAGCAAAGTTTGGTTCAACCACTGAAAACTCAAGAAAAAAAGGTTTTCATCTTGGTTTGCATACTCTTGTTAAACGAAGAAAAACATAACCGCAGAGTATCGTCATTAAAATATGTAACCTTTTGAAAACTGTAGTATAATCGTTTGTTATCTTATAATTTAAAAGTTAGTGAGTTTGGATCTCCAGTTATTTATGTTATAGGCCGCAGCAATAACAAAACTTACAAGTATTAACAAAAAAAGTATAGAGAACTTTGCCAATTTAATTTATCTTGTTGAATACTTGTGGCATCTCCATTGAGGTAGAAGTATATCATACTCTGTATAAACGAGGTACAAATAAAAATGAAAAATGTTTTCTTTTTTCAAGTTGTGATATTATTCATTTTGCATATTATTATTTTGTCATCATAGGCCCTATTATCAAACCATCGGTAAAAGTACCTTCTTTTGGCTTATCCGTTGAATCTTTTCTCTTCTCAAATATCATGTTCACGATATTATGTACTTTTTAAAAGAAAATTGAACATGAGCATGATTCAAATGAATTTTATTTGAAATTTAATTCAGATATATAATAATATTCCAAGAAAATTTTAGACTTCAAAACACGCTCGGTTACCAATTAATTACAACCAGTATACGTATTTTGAAGTATTTTTTCATTATTAAAACTGTTTCGAGTGGAATTTTTTAACTTCATCATCAGCGTCACATTCAATTGAAAATACCCCCCTTTCCTCCCTCCCCCCACCGTGTTTTTACCCTCACTCATTCAATCCACCACTCCTACCACTTCAACTCAACTCGAGCTTCTGGAAAAGTGGTCTAGAACGCATTATATTCTTCAACTTTATCAGATTACGTTAGCTCTCTTTTTGCTCTAACGTTTCGTCTCGCCGTTAAACTACGATTTTATACCCAGTCTTTTGGCTCAATAAGCTTCCGAACGCAAGATCTTTTATTGGAATGAGTAAATTGTAACCAAGTGACTTTACTTTGGTCAAGAAGAGAGTTAGGATGGAGCTCACCAATATGTTGTTCGTTTCATTCTTCGAATATACATAGAGTTGGAGACTTTCAATCGACTACCATTTTACTATGTCAGATACTTCATTTGACATGTGAATTAAGGTGGCATGAAATGTGCTACGTTTTATCAACTTGTATTATTATCAGAACGTATTAGAGAAAGATTGTTGAGAGAATTATGTCTCATACATTTCCTTCAATAGTGTCATCAGAATTGATTTGAACGCAGAAATCAATAATTATGTACGTATGTTATTTAAATTGGAAAAATAAAATGGAAAAACAAATTTTTGTCGATCTTTATTGATAAAAAATATTCGGTGATCAATACAAATTCATGTGAATATTACTATGATAATATGATTGGCACAAAAAAAAATGGGATCAGTTTTTTTCCAATAAGGATGATACTATACACTTTTGATGGAAGGGCCGAGTTGAAAAAATACGTTTTTATGTTTTCATGGTATATATTTTTGTTTGGTATAATATCGAGGAATAGTATGGAAGATAGTATATAATTGAGTGAATTACAGTTTCATTGATAGTGGTACTGAAAATATTGTTATATTTTCAGTAGACAGTGCGTGTGGGCAGTGATTAAATAAAAAGTGGAGGTGCCGTTTTATTTAATTCGAAAAATACCTTACAGCTGTTAATATTTCACATTAAATCGTAATCATAAGAATTATTAAAATATATTTCTCTCTTTTCTATAATATATGGAAGGCATTAAAAATAAAAATTGAATATTTCACATTGTACGTGTTTTATGCCCAATTTTTGCATTTTAGAATAGTCATTTGAATGAACTACATATGATTATTTCTACACAGGCATAGTTTTTCCATTACTTTGTCATTTTACAATCACTACAACCCGACTCACAAGTTATTCTGCTTTTAAAATGTAAAAATGAGGACAAATACTTCTATCTATTTGCATATAACAAAGTTCATAATACTTATGTGAGAGTGAAAATTCGTTGGATGCTCCAAAATCTATGTAACGTAAACATAACGGTAACACGAAAAAATCTTTTCAAGAGACTGAAAGATTCGAAAGAGCTGAATAGATATAATAATGTCATCATTTACAGAGTATCAATAACACAATGTCAAGAAACTATTAATTGAATATCAAAAAAAATCTTTAATCAAGTCGAATAAATAATTCCTCAGTATCCACTTAATTTAATTAATCATAGCTGATTGCATGTCACCTCTCAGCAACGTACTGCACGTCATCACTTGCTTTACTGAGTCCCCCAGGTGTGCGACGGTGCATTCCAACGCAGCCCGACAGCGCTGTTATACCGTAATAGTATTTGAAGAACATTAACTTCCGACCAACTAGTCACCCACTATGTAGTATCTCCATCTTGTTCTAGATCCAGCATGACGTTGTACATAAAGTAGGGTGGAACATTACAAAGGCAATTACATGAAATGTGAGACTTTAAATTTTAATAACGAAACTAATCATTATAACGAATATCATCTTGCTTCATTAACTATGCAATTATTGCAATCCTGCATTTAATCATCGGGATAATAAGGATACAGAGTACTAAACTAACAGTATCTACAGTTGTTTTGTGTTACCGTTTCGTTACAAACCAAGGAAGCCTTGGGGATTTCTCGCCACGTCGCTAGCAATCAAAACTTAAAGTAAAGGACACGGGAAAGACGGCTGCCTCAGGAAGATGTTAACAAGACTATGTGTAGGATAAATAGAGGGAAGGGGATAGGGAATGAGACAGAGTAAGAGGAAGAGGGAATAAGAGAGAGAGGGTGTTTACTTGAGACTGGAAGTGAAGGAGACATCACATTTTGCTATAGTTTCATCAAGCTATATATATATGAAGCAAGTTCATTCCGTATTCCTTACAAGTATTACCCCCGCTTTCAACGTCGACTGCTGCCAGAGCAACGCTAGAATTTTACAGGCTTCCACAATAGCCATATATAGGACAGAGGTTAACAATCTATTGACACACATTTCATAATCGAACACAGAGAAGCATAGATTGAGGAAGTTAGGAAGTGGATATGCAATTAGTAGTTCGGTACACTCGATTAGTATAGATTTAATTATATAAGATACAAGTTGAATTTGCTTTGATAATGTTGTTATTTATCTGCAAAGGTTACATATACGTGAACTATTGGATGATAATGAATAGTAAATATAATAATGATGAATCAACTATTAAATAATTGAAATGCACAAAATTGTTTCAAAATAATGAATTTTCAAATTAGTTATTCTCTTCATGGTCTAATTGGTCGGAATTTGCATATGTGTAACCATTCCCATCTTAAAAGTACGCCTATTCAACCAATATATAAAATTGAATCGATAAATCTATGATAGTAATCAATCCCAGCGCTTGTGATATATCAATATGCGTTTCACTCAAAATGAAATTGAAGTGAAAAATATGTATCAAGAGAAATAACTCCCAAATAGGCCTTACTTTCCTTTCATGTGGAATTAAATTGTTGCACACTTTTTACTACCGTACTATATACCAAGGTAATTTCAATTTCCTTTGTTCTAATTAGATCCATATAGACCTATACTATGGTGAAAGTAACTCCAACCCTAAAGCATCGAGAAAACACAATGTAAAATAAACAAAACGAAGATACATATTTTGGCGAAACAAAAATGTATAGACAAACGTTCCACTATTTTCACAGAATGAATATAAAATATGTCACCACTCATAAGAAGAGTTGGTCTTCTAATATGGAAAAAGATCATACATCTACATTTTTCCTTTTCTTGTGAATGATTTTATAAATTTCATTTTTTTCACCCCTTATGATGATCTAATAATACGCATGGTAGCTTCAAATAATGTTGATATTTGTTTTAAAAATAAGACTGACGTGTTTAATTTCATGACGTTTCAAACGTAATTCAGACTTTGGTTATGCATTACACGTAAATGGTGATACTTTGTTCATTTTTATAGCTGCTATAGCTGACCTATTTATAATGAATGTTAACCAACCGTGATAATTGAATCAAGAAGTATACACAAACCCTAGAAATTGTACAGAAATACATTTTACATATTTCTGTACCATCGCTATCATTATACAAAATTACAAAATATATAATTGAATTTGGTAAACTCGAAAAATAATGTTGATCTAAATTTTCTTGAAAGCTTCATTTATATACCATAGAATATTGGCCTAGACAATGGATCGATCGATGGATCGATTCTATGTAACCTACCGAAGGCATTCGATACTATTAACCAAACCATCTAGTGCTGATTGCTATTGTAGATTGGAGAGTTTGGGTGTTGGGGTATTAGAGGTAATGCGCAAAAGTGGATTATTTAATATCTAGAAAATCGGAAACCAAACGTGTGGGTAGCAATAGAGAATCAAATTTGAGAATCATCACAGGAGAAGATACACCATGGAGTACCACAAGGATCGATTCTGGGACCTATATTATAATATACATACATGATCTATCTGCAAATTCACATGAGGATTGTAAAGCAGTAATATTTTTTTCAGATGACACAAGTGTTTTTGTAAGAGAGAGTGACCAACAATAATTGAGGGATAAATTTAACCAAGTATTAGATGAACTGTTTTAATGGTTTGAGCCAAATGAACTTCAAATCAAACAGTATAAATCATCATCTAATTAATTTAAAATCCTGCGTTGAACTGATCGAAGCCCGCATTTCGTTCGGATAGAATGAAATCATTTTGAAAGAAAAGGCTCAGATTCTTGGACTGTCATTGGACTATACCAAGATGCATTGAGGGTTGCGTTTGCCCGTTGGATATGGTGTCTTCACTTCCTATCCCTCCCATGTTAAAAATATGTTCCGATTCAAGGTCCAAGCTTAAAGTACTATTGACTGTGCGTAGATAAGTGGTGATAGAAGGAACTAACGATATGTTCAAGGCCAGCTCGCTGGCATCAAGTTTGCCAGCCTATCAGCCGTTTCTACAAAAACACACCAGATAGAGCAGCGATCCATATTACCGGTACACAGATATGTCCTCACGGTATGGTACGTGTTTTCAAGATAAGTGAAGGCATCATCTCCGCCCCGCAAACAAACGCAACCCTCAATGCATCTTGGACTGTGCATACTCAAATGGGGAGATCAGACTGATTTGGTGTATGGAAAACTGTGTTCAACATGTTACAGCATGAAAATTCTTGTGGAATAACGATGCCACAATGAGATCAGTATATTAAGATACAATCAATTATTCAATACGGAATACTATTCTGGGGCTCTTTGATTGGTAGCGAAAAAGTGCTTAAATGCCAGACGAGTCATCAGGTTGATTCATCATGTAGAGACGCTTTCAACACAGTACAGGTACAATCAGTTACAGGACTTTACCTACTACAATTATCTCTCTTCAAGTACAGCGCTGAAGAAAGCTGATCGCACTAAAAATCGCTTATCGCTTATAGGAGCGCTTATTAGATGAGCGTAGCGAAGCTTTCCATTTCACACCCTGAAAAAAAATGTGCTTCGTTTTTATGTTTTTTTTTTTTTTTTTTTTTTTGTAATTATGTACGCGGCATACAGGTCAGAGAAATGAATCAATCAACTTGAAACTTTTTCTGAACGTTGGTGTCATACCAGAATAGGTTGGGATTGTTATTCAGAGGAATCGGTCGGAAGGTTTTTCCGGAAAATAAACGGAAAGTTTGGAAAATCCTCATATGAATAACCCGGAGGAAAAATACTTGAAAAACAAGAATTTTTCAAAAGCTCTCAAATTTTCTCAGAATATGAAAAATACCATTATACACCTTCTCAGAGATTTTCACAACAATCGAATGAGAATTAATGAAGAAAACGCAATAAACGTGTACATTTTATTGAATATTTGGATCAATTGGTTTTGCAAAGTGTTCATGCTACAGGTTGCAGGTTACTATAAATATCAACAAGTTGCAGGTGAGGTTTTTGAACGTTTGAAGTAAGTCAAGGTTTGTAGATGTAAATTGAGCTGACAAGTTATTTTTCATTCTAGATTGCCATACTTCTAAGCTCATCTCACAACGCGCATCCCGCGTTTTCCTAGTTAGATGAGCGTAGCGAAGCTTTCCATTTCACACCCTGAAAAAAAATGGGCTTCGTTTTTATGTTTTTTTTTTTTTGTAATTATGTACGCGGCATACAGGTCAGAGAAATGAATCAATCAACTTGAAACTTTTTCTGAACGTTGGCGTCATACCAGAATAGGTTGGGATTGTTATTCAGAGGAATCAGTCGGAAGGTTTTTCCGGAAAATAATCGGAAAGTTTGGAAAATCCTCATAAGAATGACCCGGAGGAAAAATACTTGAAAAACAAGAATTTTTCAAAAGCTCTCAAATTCTCACAGAATATGAAAAATACTATTATTCACCTTTCCAGAGGTTTTTACAACAATCGAATGAGAAATAATGAAGAAAACGCAATAAACGTGTACATTTTATTGAATATTTGGATCAATTAGTTTTGCAAAGTGTTTATGCGACAGGTTGCAGGTTACTATAAATATCAACAAGTTGCAGGTTAGGTTTTTGAACGTTTGAAGTAATCCAACGTCCGTAGATGTAAATTGAGCTGACAAGTTATTTTTTATTCTGGATTGCCATACTTCTAAGCTCATCTCACAACGCGCATCCCGCGTTTTCCTAGTAGATATCAACATGCAGCAGGTAGGGTTTTCGCACGTTTCAAGTATTTCAAGGTCTGTAGATATAGAGTGAGCTGACAGAATATTTTCCATTCTAGAGATTGTCACACTTCCAGACTCATCTCACAACGCATGTACTGCGTTTCTCTAGTTTTTAAAATAGATTCAATACATCTTATGAGTTTTTTGCCATTCTCGGCCATTTGTATTCGGTTATGTAATACATAATAGGCCTACATAAAAGTAGCCAGCGAATCAATGGTCACGTTCCATTTTCCACTTCTTTTGTCACTTATTAGATTTTCTTTTACCGTAAATAAGGGTTGTATCGGCGCATGGCCTTACACGTTTATCTATATACTACATAGACTTCATATACTACGTACTAACTACATACTTCCTACTATATACTTATAGCAGACATAGGCGATAGAAATCAATTGAGTACAGAAAATTTCATTTCATTCTGCCATTAGCGTGAACTGCCTTATAATAGTAAAACTATTTCCCATGGTGAGATGCACAAGATGTAGTTTGACATTGCCCTTGAAGACAATCAAGCAAAGCGACATATCATTAGTGTGCGAAAATGAATCAGGCAGTACGCTGCGTCATCAAAGGATTGCTTGAACGTTGATGTCAAACATTAACGTACTTCTGTCACCCTGTGTTTTGTCAAGCCACCGTTCTGTGTGAACTTCTCTTAATGAGTGGCGGCATTCTACACGCGTCTCGGCGTGGCTTCAATTAACGTAGGCAACGGTCAACAATCAGCCTGTGGGTAAACAATGTGTTTGTGAAACACTACCAATAATGATTGCTCTTCTGTGTACTTGTTTGCGATACTGTGTGGTTTGTAATCAGCACCCCTCGCGTTTGTTGTCGTCTCTCAACTCTTAGTCAGTCACACGTAGTAGAGATGTGGAACATACCCCAGGTGCAGGATTTAGATTGAGATCAAATGGTGAAAAATACCGTGGTAATGATTATAAATTGCAAACATTTTATATATGTTTTATTTTCATGATACTGAAGGAGTTGAACCAACAATTTCATTTTAATTCATTGAATCTATTATCCTACGTCCAATTGACCACTAGTGATAGGCGTGGCTTATCGGCAGGCCACCTTGATCCATACTTCATGTAGGCATTTAGAGATACTCTGATAGGCAATGTCAATTTACCCACATAACAAACAGCCCATTTTATTGTAAGTTTCGTTTTGTGACGTTTTTGGGCGGGTCAACCTCTAATCGTCATGAATGCAGGCCCTATATATAACAAGTATATTAGTCGACCTTCTATGAGCTTATTTTATTGAACGGTATATAGATATAATAGGCTCATATATTATATAGTTGGTATAGACCTACTTGAGCTCATTTCGACTGATAAGACTTGAATAATTTTTGTATACAAAGAAATGTTTTCGTAATTTGTTCTGGTATTGTTATTATTATTCGTATGATCGAACTAACTGAACTAGATAACAAAATATGGAACAAACAAATCATGATTTGGTACTATGATGCTATCAATGGAAGTAGAAATTAGTGTATGGTTTATATATACAGCTTGTACGCGACACGCGAATGATCCTATCATATAACATAATAACAGCATTCAGATGTTTTATATAAGTTTTCTATATCACATTATTATGTTATCGGTTATAAGTATCATAATGTACTGTATGTTCTCTTTCTCTCTCTCCACTTTCTGCCACAATGTTACTGAACAAAGGTGATATATTAATTAAGTCTTCCACGAGACGTTCGCGTTATCAGAAAGTGTCTGGGTTTTACGAACTCGCATTTCATATTTCTTTTATAATTTAATATGTATGCGATCCTTCATGCTATACCGAAGTTTTAATTGGTTTTTCTTGAGAGATAAATACAGTTATTAAATTGTGTACTAAGAAATTGAATAATATTTTGATTCATAAGTAAATAATTAATTCCTTTTAGTGTAGTAATTATTAAATGTGTCATCACTTAAAAAGTATACGAACTTTCGTTTATAAGTCCACCATTATTTCATGAGAATAAATAACGTTATTCTAAATGTTGAATGTACGCGTATGGTATTTCTTGAGATGATTTTATTTCATATTTTCCTCACCAATATGAGCTTCTATATCTAGTGGACGTGTGAGTATTGCTAACCTCTCATCTACTTCTACCAACATAATGCTCATAACTGAATGTATATGTGTGATTACACGTATATACAAGAATGAATAAAATATTGTGTTGTAGCATTTTTATTCGAAGTCATGATGAATGAGAAAATAGATCGGAAACTCTATGAAAAAACATTATATAATATAAAGGCCTACACAATTCCTTCTTCATTTCTCGCGTCCAAGTTTCAACAATTATTCAAATTGCAAAGTTTCTATATTTTACAATCAGATCCAACATCGAACAAGCTCATCACAATGCGACGTGCCCATGGATAGGTGGCTGATTGACTAAGCCGTATGTGGGTGGCAACAGCATCACCTTGATTGGATCCTCGCTGTCCGTTACAGAGAACCTGCCTTGCAAGTGAATTACCAAAATCTTCCCCCAACTCACACTCATTCCGTTCCAAGGCAACAGAATGTGACTTAAAACGACCACAACTATTTCTGAACTTCTTCAACTGTCCTACCAGCAGGTTGTTCCCTGTTCAGAACAATTGGCCTTGCTTCTGTCGACCCCGGAATTGTCAAACTTGGTCTCCGACTCGTGTGTTCGGTTCTTGTTAACGAGCAAGTACGAGGGCTGACAAGCCTCGACTTTGTTCAGGCTCAATGTTAAAAGCTTCTTAGAAGAACAGAGTCTGTACTAAGCTCATCTCATGGACAACAAATAACACTGGACGATGTGTATTATTAACTTGTGTTGAATTGGACGCCAAGTCTGGCCACAAGACGCTTTTGTCTCATTGAATAGTTTCTGGAAGCATGCCTGCTGTATTAAAGAGAACAATACTATACGCGAAATAATGGTTTAAGGGCTTTCGTCATTAATACAAAGATCTTCTATTGAATAGTTTCCTATCGAAAAAACTAATTGCAATTATAAATATGAAATATAGATTATTTCTTCGAGTCGATCTCTACAATGATATCAGAAAATGAACGTTATCATTTCTGAAACTGAGATTAGGAGGAATATATGTCAACCTGAAAAAAAAACATGACCGTACTAATGATATATTGTTATTGATATTATGAAGCTATACAGAATAAATGCTATATTCCTTGTCTGAATATTACATATTCTGATTTTATTAAAATAATGTTCGCTTGAAATGTAAAACTATTATGAGATTTCTTAGTAATAATAACTACATCACATCTAGGATAGATTCATCCAATTCCCAACTTTGAAATATTGGCATTAAAAATCCTCGTCACGAAATAAATTTCTTTAACTCTACTTGAAACTTTCAATATGCATATATTTAGAGACTGGCCGTCATGACTAGAATGAAGATATTGGAAACTTAGTTATGATTTATCCCAAAATCTAATCAAGAAAGAATCTTCTTCTTCAACTTCAGAAAATATGGTATACTCATCATCATCACTAATTCTAGTTGAATCAATTACGTTATTTGATTTTAATTATTTGACTACATGTGATGCTTTGTATTGTTTACTGTCAAAATTTATTGTTAAAATATGGTTCCAAAGCACACTACAATAGAGTGAAGAACTGAAAGAATTATAGAAGAATAGTACTTCCTTTTTTGCAAATTGTTGAAATATCATCTGTATTTTTTAATTTGTTATCATCTCTTTTATCTACATCTTTCATTCCATGTTCTTTATGTATGTGTCATTTTGATTTTGTTATTGTGGGTCGGAGACTTTACCCCCTCGACGGCGGAAGGTTTGAAAAATGATTTCTGAAACATTTTCTAAGCTCTTTCTGCTTGCTGGATGATCGGAATTTGGTGGTGTCTAAACTTTGATCAACATTTTCATTTGATAGAAAATCATGGTATCAATCAGGGCCGTCGTTAGGGGGTCTCGGGAAAATTTGCACCGACATTTGCGTCCCCCCCCCCCCCCCCCCAAAAATGACATAGGTATATTTTTAAAAAATCCCTGCGGGGCTTTGCTGGGAGAAATCGCAAAAGTATAGCTTCGAAAATGTCCATGATAATGCAATTTGCCTGACTCCAAAATCACTCGTGAATCGCAAAAATCTCCTTTAAAATGTACATATTTTGAAACATTTTCCTGCTGGGCTTTGCCCCCCAGACCCCCTTTTCGCACGTGGCAGGTGTCCAGCTGGGTGGTCATTTCATTCATGTAATCTGTGCGCCTCTCCCCCCCCCCCCCCTCCCCCCAATACACAAATCCTAACAACGTCCCTGGTATGTATCAATAGTACAAGGTTAATTAGTTTTCATCACTAAACCATGCTCATTCATTCAATTTTAGATCATGAACATAATTCAGCAAAGAAAATGCGTAAATTGGCCGCCACTTTGAAAATGCATAACAAGTCATGATATTGATGAGAAGTTAATTTTAAGCCAATATTATCACCTCTCCTATCGATGCAGAGATTCTATAATTATATTCATGAAGAATTTTATATTTTCTTTTGAAATATGCTCGTTACATTGACATACTTGTGTGAGGTTACGTTCCAATGGCGTCCAAACTTTGGTCAATTTTTTTTCACCAAAATAACAACATGGTATCACTACAGTACATCGTTCGTGACTTTTTCATCATAAAATTATTTGAACTCTTTCCATGTTTGATCATGAATTAATAATTTAACAAAAAATCAAGAAAAATTGTGGTCATTTTGAAAAACAAACATGAATTTGAGGAAAAATTAATTTTGAGCCGGAATTGGCTCCCCTCCTCTCAGAGTGTGAGTTTTAAAAGTGTATTTCCAATAAGTTTTATTCATTTTACACCATTTCAATTACGCGACCGTTGGTGTTCATAGCAAATTTTATAAAATTAGAAAAATGATGATTATGTGACCAAGAGTAATATTTTTTTCAATGTAGGTGTGAGGAAGAATTCAAATTGAATTTATGAGTATTTCAAATAAATTATCAAAATATTGAGTTGCGCTTCAACACAATAACGTGAGCTGGTTATAACATCCGTGAATATGCATAGACTTCACGTGTATAACCATGCTTGACTAGCTAGCAGAGACAAAACGATTTTTTCCAAAGAAAGATATTTCTTTCACACTAAATACATAATGTTGGTAGAACTAATTCATTCAAAATAAAATTCGAACTTCAAATGCCATAATTAACATCGGTTTGATAATCAGGGTATTCTCTTTTTTTTGATATACTTAATTCAAAATGGTTTCCATTACCTTTTAGTTTACATACTACAGAAACAACTGAGCACGTAAATCTGATTCTCCCCAAAATACGTTCTACAGACTAGGTATCACGTCTATTTACGTTTGCGTACTGTTAAATATATTCAGTGATAAACATTCTGATACATGTTTATTTACATGAGGCCATTAAACGTGTGTTATAGTCGAGTTGATTGCATTACAATGTGGTTATACACATCGGTCCCGGGTTCGATGCTTGCCTAGTGCACCATCTCCCATAATGCATTCCGTAGCGTGTGCCTGCTACATGGAAAATATAACCCCGCAATGCGGTCACTAGTTGTGAACCAGAAAGTATACACACGAACAAGGGCACAAACTGCAAAAGACTATTATTCACATTTCATGCACCTGACAGCTTTGGAGATTCTTCATAGAATTATATACGTACACCAAGATAATATCACTTGTGGGTTTGTACAGTAATACAGGTCGTTTTGGTAAAATATAGCACGTGTCTTAAGCCTCGTGTTACATCCCACCTGAGCGATATGTTATGTTCTATGGTCCGACGGACACCTCCCATGGTTCACAAAGATTGCCAAAGAGATGAGTGATCTTTTTATCACGATCATAAATCAATTCAGAAACAAAGGCCTCATGTATTCGGATCTTATATAGAGTCCAGAACGTTGAAAAACTATTTCTCAATTCCCATGAAACACTGTCTTGAGTCCCTCGGTTTCCAATTTCCTTCAAGTTTGACTTTCAAGTAGACTTCTACATTCTAAAGCCAGCTAGCTCGATCTGATGTCTTTCTTAAAGGTTACTTTCAGGCATTCGTTTCATTCATTTTCCTTCTTCTTCTCGCTACATCCGATTGTTCAACTGGGTTCAGTCTTCTTATTTGACCTGTCTTTGTACTCCGCCCTGGTTGTGCCCTGGTGAGTGACGCGTTCGGTTCGATTCAATCAGGCTAGGGCAGATAAACCACACGGTAAAGTCGGTTCTACTCGGCCAACACGGGAATCATAAAGCCAGTCTAATCAAGGAACTTTGAACTTTTACTCCAATGTTCTCGTCAATATTATACGTAATTGTGCCGTGTGTCTCACGTCGTCGCAGCTAGAAACTTGACAGAATTAGAGGTGACTCTACGTTAAGCTTTGAGTTAGATGGATTTGAAATCTAATTGGAGACAATAATTCTATACAAGATGATAAAGACTTATATCAACGGGGTTTCTCAGATTAATTTCTCGGGGTTAGATCTAGATTTACCAGTACTGAGCGCCACACTGCTGCAAGAACGGATATCCTTCTTCCTCAAATTAATTACTAATATGAACTTGCTAAGTAAGATCTCCTTGGCCCTTTAAAGTATGCAATTTTCTTTCTACTTGCTCCAGACAACTCGAGTCAAGTTTATACTTGATATACCAAGATTCTATATACAATATCGATATGGAGTTTGACAGTAACTTTAGCTTTAAAAGCAGATGACGTATTGCGGTTCAGCCATGCCAACTTATTTATGGTATATTTCCCAGACAAAACAAAACAACAGTTCTATTTCATTCAATCAAAAGTGGAGTCGAAACCAGTATTTGAAATTCGAATTCATCGACCATACGATTGATTCGCTTTGGAATGCCTGAACCAATACTTGAAATGCATTCGTATGAGAGATTAGTTACATTGTTATAGGAAGTTCATCATAGTTATACGATCTATTTTGTAGTGAACTCAATTATTATTCAATCATTTTACGACTCGCTCATATAGTCATTGTTAGACGTAAACATCATATAAGGCGGCATATTGTTTCCAAGCATCATTGTATAATCGTGGTTTTGTCAGTCATGTACGAATAAAGACAAGTTGATGGAACTTGTTGCTGAGATCGCGTGCTACACCTACCTCAAACCAGAAACAAATCTTCGCCAAAGTTCTCATCACTATTTCCTCTCGTCTCCCCGCCTTTTGAGCAACAAGAAACTTCAGTTGTATGCCTAACATACCGACTATAAATAAGAAAACTTGAGCAGTTGATTCGTTGTTGTGCATGCTATATTATATTCTCATCTGTCTTCGGAACGGAGTCAACAGATTATATCATTGCTGGAAATTAACAAGATAATATAATATTTCGAGCGAATGGCTTAGGTTTTTGAAGGTTGATGAATTATTTGAGTTTGGTATGTGAGTGATAGGGCTATATATCATTATTAGATATTGTATGTATTGTTTATATGGTGAGTAAAATGTAGGTCCATTTTCGTACGATGATGAAACTACTGACACACACTAGAAGAATTGGAAGATTTTCTTTCAGTCACATTCAGAAGCATTGACACTACGATTTAAAACAAATAAACAAAATGAGGCTTCTCAATTGAGAAAAAGAAGCAGAATTTTTCATCTCAATTATCATATTCAATAATAAATTATAGCTGTCATAGCTATCGCTACAATAGATGTTACATTTATTTTTGTCTCTGTAATCGCATATAACTATCAGAGATGGTATAGGCCATACGGTAGGCCTACATACGGTTCAATATTTAAATATGATCACACATAAATATTAAAATAATTTAATACCGTTGGCATTATTCAATTACAACCAAAATCGTTCACACACTATTCTGGTAATTTCCGCAAAGTATTATCAGATATCACTAAACTTGCCAGAATCGTTTGCAACTTGACACATTGCTCTTCCATTCTACCTATCACCACTCGGAGCTCACACTTCTTCTCCGAGACGTGTTGAGCTGTCTACAGAGACAAATATACCGTATAATAATTGAATTCAAATTTCACGCACGTCGTGAACTGTCATTTTCGACGAATGTAGTCGATCAGTTCAATTTCGAACAAACGTTTTCATAGCTATAATATCACAACACCATGAATGTTGAACACAGTTTTCATGAAAAAAGAATAAGAAAATCATGCGTCGTATCATATGAAGAATAATATCGCTTGAAGCAATCGGAGAATTGAATCGTTACGTTTAAAGTGCCTTGTTGTTTTCGGATTATATTCTGTGGTCGATGTAAGGATTGAAGTTATTAAAATATTTAAACGATATTGTGTAGATCATGATACTCGAGATACATCATATCGCTCAGATATTTTAATAACTTTAATTTTTACATCAACTTCAGAACATTATCCGAAAACAACAAGCCATTTTAAACTTATACTGGTGAAAGTATCCGTTTAGCTTGGAATCAATAGACGATTCAATTCCCCGATTGCTCTAATCTCTATAATTATCCAAACACGTCAAATGATTTTTTCATTTTCTTCCTCATGAAAACTGTAACAGTGAAATTTTCACCATTTTAAATCATGTAGTGAGATGAAGAAAAAATGCATCCATTATTCATTCATCTTATACAGTCATAATAGCGAGATAAAACGTAATATCGACAAAAACTGAAACGTTCTAGCAGTTCTTATGAAATACCTTCGATATTTCCTAACCACGCGATGACTTGTGCTTTTCCTCGATCCACGGCACGTGCCTTTACTCGGATATATCTCAAATACTTATACACTTATTCGCGTTAGAATGCAATATTAATGCGTTAAATTTGTAGCGCGAGTTGCCTATGCCTCAGGAGGGTGCCGTGAAAGCGTGCTCTTCTAAATGATTCAGGGTGTTCGTTATGAGAAGGGTGTAAAGTAGACACGTTGCTTACTACAAGCTACACAAACCCTTAATGGCATTGCGTCATTCAGAAGACGGGGGTGACTGTCACGTACTGAGCTCTCAGGGGGCAGTCGAACACTTCGACTCGAGCACACACAAAAAGTCGATACTCTCGCACTTCGAATATAGAACTTGGATCCTATTTATGTAAACATAAGAGTTTCGAGGCAGCGATTATTAGTTATTTTGCCTGTCGTAGTAAATCCTGATTTACATTGCTCAGGTGCACGAATGAATCTCAATCGGGAGTTTTTGGCTTTGACGCAAACAAAGCGTATCTCCCCACAAATTCGTTTTCCAATAATTCTTCTCCCTCGGCTATACGGCTCAATATTACGCATAAAGTTTTCCTTCGATATCGATCCTGTGTTTGCTACACGTACAATTCCAGCTGTCGCCTTAGACAGCTCTCCAACTTTGACGTCCTTTATTCTTGCCATCCCTCCCTTCTCTCTTTTTCCCGCCCTGCATTCACACTTAACCACCCTCAAACACCTACAGCTCACCACCCACCCACCCTCCTCCAATCAAACTGCTTTCCGCGAAATACAGCGCAATCTCCTGATCTATATGTATACGGATTTAATCCAGTATAGACTAAATTTAATGAGCATCTTGACTCCAAGACAAGTGCAAAATGCTTAAACTACACAATTACATCCACGCTTCGTTCAAATTGGGCAGATTTAATGATGAAACAACTCTTCTTGTTAATTATCACGTCATGTGAATGGAGAATGGTTATATTGAATTAATTGTCTTTAATTGCCAATTAGGTCATTTCATCATTTTTTAATACGACTTTCTGAAATGTAGTTTGGGGAAAAATTGAAGATCAATCATTGTATGTAAAGACTGACTTTGATATAAATACATGGGCCTATAAAATATACTTCATATGTTTTGAACTTTTATGTGACTTTGAAACAGCTTATTAAGTATTAAGTTAGCAAGATATTAGGCTTATCAACCTTAAGTTTCGTGTGAAGTTTTCTTGAGAAAGAATCGTTTGAAATTATTAAATTCAGTGATTCTCAGTTGTATTGAATCCACCATTTACGCTCACTATTATTATCCAACCCTTGACAACACCACATTTAACACACAAGTTTATTACAAGTTAGTATGAATATTCAAACACAAGACCCACATCCATCTTTCAACTTCTCACAGTTTCAAGCTTCAAACATACTTGTGATAATAAATCTCCCCTAGACGTGTGTAATACTAGGACTATACGCACAGCCTTCTGGATGTAATGTACATTCACCCCGTAGGAAGCTTTCAAGCCCCAGGCCCTCAGCTTTATGATCACAGCCTTAGTACACAAACTCCACAACATCCGTGGATACAGCCACAGATCTTTGATGAAACTCTCGAAATGGAAATGTCGAAGTTTATATTTTATAACCTGCGTGGAGTTTTTCCTCTTCCTGGTTAATTTCATTAAATTAAGAGCCTTCCCGGTAAGTTAATCTTCTCTCTCTCAAGATATACTTTCATAATAACTAATATATTGAGATGATAATTATAGCGAAAACTAACATGGTGAAAACTTTCCTTCCGATATTTAGATCTTTCTCTTTTTTTCTTGATGCTTTTTAGATAAAAAAAAAACCTTAATAGATTATGTAATGAAAATCACATGGAGTCATGTTCTCGACAGTATATATATATATATATATATATATATATATATATATATATATATATATATATATATATATGAACATTCAAAATGGGGTGGTAAGATCGCCTTTGTGGTGCCCCGTCCAAACGATCCCATCTTTCATCCACAGCCTTAATTGGGGAACAATGATTTTGTATCAAGTTTCGATGTTATTGAAAAAAAAAAATCTCGATACTTCTCGATATATGTTCTTTATAGGAAATGAGTAATGGTCCTGGGAAATATCTGAATAGGACATGAATAATTTTTGAGAACGTCTTAAATTCACACCAATGAGAATCTTTTAATTTTTTTTATTTTTTGAATGCATTTTTAAAAAAGTAGCATAGTTAGACAGCATAGTTAGACAGTTATACAGCATCTCACCAAACCTCGCCATTTTCTCTTAATTGCCAACTATGTAAGTAACTATATGTATACCTAACTGTGTTGTATTTTGAAAGAAATAAAGACTTATTATTATTAGACAGCATAGTTCAAAAATCCAATTGGAATAAACTTAAATCCCAAAAATGTGATACCTTCTCAAATTATGCAGCAGCTTCAATCAGCGCTGATGAACTAGTACAATATTACGAGATGAGAAAAATGTATCGACCATTCATGAAGATAGAACATAAGAATTGACTTTCTGATAAAGCATCATCAATATGACAAGTTATATTTTAATTAATTGATTTTTATTCTGTGTTTTATGTATAATGTAAGACAGAGTCTTGAATAAAGATACATATATATATATATATATATATATATATATATATATATATATATATATATATATATATATATATATATATATATATATATATATATATATATATATATATATATGAATTTCGTTTCAACCATTCAAACACCCGTTTTCAATACGATTTGTTTGCATGACTGTTCTATGAATGACGGATGATACCTCTGAGGATAACACCTTGGTACCGCATTTGTTTACCGAGTAATTTCCTGTCGGATCAAAATATTCAAATTGTGCACGAAAGTGTTGCCAACGAGGAAATTACACGGAAACTCTGGTTACAACATTTTTATTCAGCAATGCTAACATTGTGTTTGACGCTCGGGGTGTTCAGCTAATAACCATTATGATGCCTGTAAGATGGCAGTCGGTTTGCTATGCATACCTCTTGCACCTCTTGCAATCTTGTGATTAAATTAGTCCCTACTCACTACACTGAAAAACTGTTCAAGTTGAGTCATTGTGCGTCTCAGTTACGATGTAAATATACACACACACACACACACACACACACATATATATATATATATATATATATATATATATATATATATATATATATATATATATATATATTTATATATATATAGCTCTACGCATCAAACTCAATTACGTCAACAGACAAGCACTCGTTTCCCTTCTCCTAAAAGAAGGGCATCAAGCAACTTTTCTAAATTAAAAATCATAATTAGTTCAGTAGCAGCAATGTTCCAAACGCATTATTTTATATTAGTGAAACAGAGGTGATCCTGGAGACAAACATATATCACATTTATTGCCGTATTATCTCAATCAGGAGAAAATTTTCATTTTGGTTATTAGATGAACGAAACGCTGTTGATAAAATGTATACGTACACCACGAAAATATTGTGATAAGTGTCGATGTGAGATTAGAGTGATAGTATGAAATTGTTGAAAATAATATTATCTCCAAAAAATGTTATTCAGTTTCGATACATATTTTGGTATTTATTAAATTTTGTATTTTGTAAATATCTCTACTTATTTTATACTTCATAATTATTCCAACAAATTTGAAAATAATTATCTGCCATTTTTCTAATTTCAATTTTGTTTAGATAATATTGCTCGATTGAGTCTTGACACCGGGGTAATATTCAAGTGTATTAGTTACTACTTTGGTCCTAGTCGGAGTGAACCTACGTATTTTAACTGTGGTGCACAAACAGAAAGAACACAAATTGGAGCACAAAATTACAACTGAATATGCACACACGTGCATCTCAATTGCTTCTCAATATGAATTCATAAAAAAACATTCCATATTTGCGTTTGTATAAAGTTCTTGAAATCTTTATCGATTATTAATCCGTGTCTTATTTTGAGTATACGTACTTTTTTCACGCCGCTCGTTTCCCCTATTTCCTAAGCTTTTGTGAACGTATGTGTTGAAGCTCAGAAAATGCGTCTTTATACTTATGAAACTAGGACTCAAGTTTATATATATATATATTCTAAAAGTGATAATATCGGAATAAAGCTTGTCAAAGCGCCGTGGGAGATAGTGTATGTTTGAATGAGGAATAGGAGTTTGGACAGGCAGATATAGCTCATTCATGTGATTGAGGTAAACTAAGGAATTGAAACCATTGCAAGCAAACTGTGGTAGATAAAATCGAAGGTTGGAGACTGATAGAAAATTTGAAATGAAAGAGCCAACCGGGATGTCGCATGTGGGAGGTTTTTCAGACACGGTTGTGTGTGTGGGTGTGCTTGTGTGTATGTATGTGTGTGAGGGTGTTTGGGGAGGATGAGGCTGATAAAGCGGGATGAAATGGAACAAGAACAAGACATGAGAGTTGGGTGAAGAAGCGGATAGCTGATCGCTCGGCTGCAAGGCAAAGATATCGGAATTGAGTGATCTGCCTTGCTGTATAGTCCGCGGCTGAAAACCAATATCACCAAACTTTTCAAACAAATCTTGAGACAGTGATCTTTGGTATATCATTACTGATGGAATACTTGTCTTTCTCTACGTCAAAAGATGAAGAGAAGTTGTTATAAAAATATTTATAATACGTTCTCAGTTCACCAGAACAGATAGAATATTTTTAAATGTTACTATTCATATGTATGAGGTGCTGAATGATGAATAATGCATTGCAATTATATTTTAATAACGAAGATTCAGAAAGAATACTTTTATATTATGTAGGTCTCGTTCCGTATAAATGTGAGCTATATGTGCGACGTGAATCGCTGAACACATCCCACTGACTACAGTTTGATTTGAAATAACACACCCTTTTCTGTATTAATGTTTTCTAAATGTCCTTCTAGATCAAAGTGAAATTGCGCCGTGTTTGAGATATAGTGAATAGAAAATCAGTTGAGTGATTGAAACAAATGTGTTTTTTTCTGTGAAAAGTATCACATAGATACTTTTTAATCATTTGTGGTTTTATTGTGAACTTTTATTTTCATCTACCGCGTATTGCGGTGAAAAAAGTTCATAATTTCTCCATAACTTTATGTTGGCAGAGAGCAAAAGAGAACTCTTTTTATTATTTTATTTACCTTCAACTTGAATTAATATATCCATATTATTTATATATTAATGGAGCTGTTTGAAACTATTTCATTTTATATTATTTTCAATACATATATAGGCTTATATGTACATCATTGGTACACTGATAACACGCAAGCCTTTCTTCCATGCCTGCCGTTCTCACAGTGAAGTCGTTGCGTCGAAAAATGTTACACATTGCTACACATTTTGGTTTCATCATCGTCATAATTTTATTGCAATTCATGGAAAAGCGTGAGCGAAGATTTAGCTTCACAGTACTTGAGAAAACAGAACTTTCATTTTTAATGCGCTCCACAGTTCAAACGAAAAACAAATTGTATACGTGGAATGCAGATGTATCGTTATTTTCTGGCTTAGTGTCGTAGTTTCAAGAAGCAATACGTTGGATCACTTTTGATATGGACCAATTACAAAATTCTTCCAACCCTATAAAAAAACGTCCATAACGTAAACATTGGAAACAATCTTGAAAAAAATATATAGTTTTATTTAGATTGCAACACAAAAATGATACATATATTTTGATCATTCTTGATACCAATGCTGATAATGTCCGGATATATATCACAGAAACGGTTTTTACTTATAATGTGTTCCGGACTTTTGGAAACTGAAAAACTTTCATCTGCGGCGGAAAATAATGGTCTGTGTTGAAGCTAATTTGTTTTGAATAATTAAAATGGGGTGGTAAGATCGCCCTTGTGGTGCCCCGTCCAAACGATCCTACTTTTCATCCATAGCCTTAATCGGGGAACAATGATTTTGTATCTAGTTTCGATGTTATTAAAAAAAAAAAAAACATATTATTGCGAATTTCATGGTAGAACGGATCACCCGCTGGGAAGGAAAATATTTGGAATTTTTTTTTTCAAGATCAGAATACCAATTAATAAAAGATACAACTAATCAGAGCTACATAATGAACGTAGTGAGTTACTAGATTAGGAGTCATTTCTTAAGTAAAATTTTAGAAGAGTCATGTAGGCTAATCGACTGATCAGTTAGAGCCTATTGTACGAACTCCAAGTCAAGTATCGATCAGGTAACTATTAGTCAAGGTACGTAAAAACATACTCAACCAAGGGTGATTGCGACGTAACGAAATAAATAAATAACAAGGTAATTCGCTAACTATTGCTTCATCCACAAACCATCAGTTCGTAAAACAGTGCCTTAGTGACAGTTTTATGAATCTTGATCAGGTGTTAATTCTAAAACTAAAATAACATACGTAACCAACCGTGATAACAAGTTGATCTGCTAACTATTACTCAATCCACTAACTATAAATTCGTATGAACGGTGCTTGATAAATTAAGGCAGGTAATCAAGAGAGATATAAAAACAATCATTTATATTTCCACACACTGATGAATAACCACAGTATATCTATTTCGATGACATTTGATGGAAATGTCTCGCTTATCTTACAACGCATTTTCCTTAGCATAGTTTCGAAAATTATATAGATCTACGTTTCAACTAACTCGAACTAATTTTCTACCAGCATGATCGTTTTATAACTGGAATATAAATGAAAATAATTCATGGAAGATTCATCGAATGTGAACTCGTAGAGGAATCAGTGAATAGCAAGACATTTAGTTCGAGATTTTGTATCTCGTTTTGTCACTATCAGGATAACGACTCAATAAAGAAACGATAAAAGTTGCTATGCGAAGCTTTTCATGTGATATAACAAAAATAGTAAACTTACAAGTGGAAAAAGAATCTATCTCTACCTGTGAGTTATACATTTTCTGTTTGCATCTTGTAAAACGTGCTACATAACGTAATTGCTTGTAGCATCAAAAGCAGAACTGCATCACAATCAGTCTCGATGATGAGAAAAAAAAGTAACTTCTCAGAATAAAAATAAAATAAAAAACAACTTCTTGATTGAAATGTGTGAAAATATCATTATCATGAGAATAGTGATATTATTATCATTCATTCATGTATTTAGCATTCATTTTATAATCTATTGTACCGCTATTACAAATATTATTTATGTATTTGGCATACATTTCATAATCCATTCTACCGGTACTCAGAATAAATATCAAAAATAACATTAGGTTGGAGATTTGTTTGAAAGACATTGGTTCGGAACCACAACACAACAACAGATCTTAAAAAACGTTTTTCAAAACAATTTTTAGCAATTTCATATTTAATTTCAACAACTTTTGAAATGGTTGATTCATCCTTAGTAAAAATCCGAATGATAGTCCATTTTCCCAAGTATTTTATATATACCTTAACATCGTTCGCTTACACGATCAAATGACAACTCTACAGATAATTGATCGTATCATTTTGTGACTTCTTCAAATGAGAACTGCCATATTGGTGGAGGTGCCAGGTTTAGCTTTTACCGTATAAGAATTTGTATTGAAGATATGTTTGATGAAATTTCAGTGAACTTGCTTTTGAAAGGTTTTCAACTGATTTCCAAAACATTTAACCTGTGCATCTGCTTTGTAATAACTAACTTTTTCTGGCGAGCTTATAATGAGGGGGTTGAGATTTTAAAATTACATCGATTAATGAACCATGCACCATAATTTAATAACACTAATCGTATCATGAATGATTGAGATCTTGATAGCATTTATCCCTCCTCTATTCTCCCTTCATCCATTCCCACCTCTCCCTCCCCAACCTCAACTTGTCCCCTACACTCATTACTCGGCCAATAGACTCTACTGTACTTGTAGCGCACCCTTGTAATCAACGAAGTGTAATTATCTATAATCACACATAATCTATTTTACTACTTCGGTCAGAGTACAGCAGTTTGCATATGCATATTTTAAACGTATTTGCCGGGTATCCACATTTATAATATGGATGTTGGACTCAACAAAGCACTTGACCAACATAATAGATATGTACAAAAATGAACCCGATTCAGTCCAATAAATATGCAATCTGAAATTTACATTCACAGAAAAAACGGCACATCATTAGACTATACTAGAACGTAATCATGAGTATGATAGTTAGTTTTATTATAAAAATTAATTTAAGCCAAAAATGGTATTTCAAAAAAATTAAACGAAAGCTTATCTCGGTCTCAGTTTGACGAAGTTATACATTTCATAGATTTTTTCTCTGCAACGTTAAAAGATCAACGCGGTTTTCATTGTGGAATTAAATTAGAGCGGTTAGATGCGATTACGTACGACGTACCCCACTAGAATGCCAAATCTCTCGCATCTTGTAATGTCGTTAGCGTGGCTACAAAGTGTTGCGACTGGTTTCGTGGGTGATGTAGTCTTAGGACGTCTTACGCGTAGCGTGGGCCTACAAGATGACTTCTATAGGGAGCGTCTAGCGGTTAGCTCGTGATTGGGTTAAGGATTCTGGAGCCGTTCCATGGCGAGGGAAAAAGACTGGAGGGTGAGTTAAGGGGGAGAAAACATTGGCGCTAACCAGAAAACCTGAGCGTTTTGCAGCGTTTAAACAATTTTCAGACCGGAATCGATGATCCATGAAAAAGAAGTTCTACTATTGAATGCTTCAGTTATATATAAAGTTGATTGATTTTATTAAGAGGATGAATTTATTCATACCACAATATATTATCGTGAGCCCGTTTTTAATATGAGTACTATGATGAGTATGATATGATTATTACTGCAATTATTTTACGAGTATAGTCGAGACATCACAGGCTGACTACGTCAGCTAGAAATGAAGAAATCACCATTCTAAACTTGGTAAAACTTCCCCAATCACCAAATTATTTTTTCCACATAGAAATATGATCTTATGATTTACAGTTTGAGATTTGACGAGGACTTTTTTTACTAAACGGTGTATTAAAATAGAATTATACCCAGTATGGCACAGCGAAATTAGATAGTATCAAGTTTTCAAACTTTGTACAGGCCTATATATATCTCGTTTCTCTGAAATTTCTTCCGGTTATATATTATATTTGATATATTATATACATATATATATATATATATATATATATATATATATATATATATATATATATATATATATATATATATATATATATTGTTCGTGACATTCTGCAACTTAAAAGTGATTGCCTTGATGATAATGCTTCAGAAAGTACTTCTTATGTTGATAAAATTGTATGCTTCGAATCTAAAAAAGAGAGACACTGTTATTAGGTTCGAAATGATTGACAGTTATAATTGACAGCTGGTTTTTACTCATAAATATGAGGGTTTACTTGTTTATCAATCCGGATACAAACGAATGTATAACGTTGTATACAGATTGCGTATTATGTAAGTGGTAACAGTTTATTTCCTAAACCATTCGTGTGAAAGAATGATTATGTGTATCAAGTAAAATATGAGTGCCTACCGCCTACACAACATTATTATTTCGTTGTTTGCGATAAACATCTTTTTGCCACGGAAAACTATAGGCTTATATTATGGACGTGTATATAATTACAGCAAATACAACCACAGTGACTCGCACCTTGAAATGTAGCTGTGATAATTGCCAGTAGTATACCTCGGCGAATTTTATTAGCCTATGCCGTGTACAAAACACCATTAGGCCAACCCCTACCCTCACCCCTTCCCACAATCCCACCGTTATATAGGTCCACTGTATTACAGTGCATGAAAACCGTTCCTAATAACACGACGCGTTGGTGGAACTCTCATGTTGATTAAATATGGTTTCACGCTACCGTATCTAACACCTTTTATTAAAAAAATACTATTGTTAATGGCAAAACAAACTTTACGTATGCCTGCTAAGAGGTTTTTTATTTGATACTGAACTTCCAGTACAATTGACTATATTTCAGGGACATTTTTTTAATCGCAAAATGAAACTAAAAAAATTTATGAAAGTTCTCGCTACTATAGGTTTTGATATAGATTTTTCATTCCAACGTAAGTTGGAGAATTGATTGGTTTTTATTTCAACAGTCTTGTATTTTCGATGAGGTATATATATATATATATATATATATATATATATATATATATATATATATATATATATATATATATATATATATATATATATATATATATACATATATATATATATATATATATATGTATATATATATATATATATATATATATATATATATATATATATATATATATACATATATATATATATATATATATATAAATATATATATATATATTTATATATATATATATATATATATATATATATATATATATATATATATATGTATGTTTATATATATATATATATACATATATATATATATATATATATATATATATATATATATATATATATATATATACATATATACATATATATATATTTATATATATATATATATGTATATATATATATATATATATATATATATATAGATATATATATAGAGATATAGATATAGATATAGATATAGATATGGATATATATATTTATATAGAGAAAGAGAGAGAGAGAGAGAGAAATGAGAAACAAAATTGACTTCAATAAGACATTCACATAATAAGATCACAAATATTCAGTAGTGAAATTAATTGAAAGAGAATTAATTATTTCACCATTTGCTGATGTTTGAATACATTTTAGAAATATATATGGTATCTATTTCAAACCAAAAGAATTGGAGTAAGGTCAAGTATTTTTTACTAAACTTCGAGATATTTTTTTCTATATTGTTGGAGTTTAACGACGCAATACCTTCAGGTTCATTGACGTCAGTGAATGATTGATGAAATGAATGGGTTCAGTAGATGAAGACGGATCCGCGTTTTTTATTACACTTACAAAGAGAAAGAAGATGATGTTGGTTTAGGTCAATGTAGTTACTTATCATATAGATGATCGCATAGCACTACCAAATGTTTGATTTGAAGCTCAAGAATATCACGAGCTTTGAACTTATGATTACAATAGATTAGTCAGAGCTACACATGTGCATCTTCAAATAGTATTTGTTTGATTGATATGATATTACACTATTATATTAATGATATTCTAAATCATAATGATGCAATGAATAGCATATTGGTAAAAAATTATCCTCATTTATGCGTTATATTTATCAATAAATTTGAATGGTTCCGAAAAGTGCACTGTTTATCAGCAAACATGAAGTAGAGAGAATTGTAAACAGCTTTTTTATCTTCATGTTTCTGCAAGCAGTCACCATAGTGGTACGTGTTACATTATTCAGCTGATCCTCTCCGTAGTTTGGTACGCAGATCATCGAAGGATACGGATTCTGTACCATTTTATGACCTGCAAGTCACATTATCTCGACATCAACTTCTTTGAAGAAACTTGAAAATAAACTCAGAGAAGGTGGACAAGTTAATAAAGTAAAGAATGATGAAATAAAATAATCTTGAAAAAATGACATGAATATGTCAAAACCACACTCTGTAATTGAATCCGGAAATAGCTGAAACCTACTATGTACCAGTAGCAAATGTGTTGATGGATGTGTGTGCTCCATTCGCTTTTTCTCTCCCCTCTTCTCATCTTGACACTGTCATGTGACGCGCTATCCATCAAACTGAGTGTCATGCAATATGGACATCGTTCAGATCATTTTTTCATTTTTATTGTAATTATAATATTAGGACGTTGTGTTCAGCAAGGTATCATTCAATCGGTATTGGGTCCAGTATGGAAGCAACGCGAAGGAATGAAAGAGGCGATAGGAAAAAGGGCTCTTATACAGCATTTCTAACCGGACGTCGTCATGTAAAACAAAATGATGTCACCACAACACGTGACGACGCCGTTAAAATGCAAGGCGACGCGCTCGCGTCGGAATGTGCTTGTTCAGCAGACGCTGTACAAAACAACCAACATCTAAAGAGAATCAACTTAGATTATTTTAGACACGACGAAGAAGTTTTAAGTGAATTAGTATGGAGGATTTCATGAATAACTTTAGACATGGGCATTATTACTCGCTTAAAACGATAAGATTGTTTTTAATTAATTAATTCTAAATGTGGAATTAGTTCCATTTTAGGAATGCTCGATAATATTGCTTTAAAGACGCTTAATGAAACAAACTTTTCACAGACAAGAAATCACGGATCAGTCGTGTTCACTTCGGTAATGGGAAATTCTTTGAGTTTCAGATCATCAGTCAAATTTTGTTTCTATGGATGATCTATAAAGTATAGTTGAAGTGTTACCGACCAACTTACTGTTAATCTGATGTATTATTATATTGCTCAAGATTTATCAACTAGTCGTACCAAATAAATTCGAAATATCAATTATATCATAACAAAAAGAATCACAATGATAACCAAAGAGATTTCAAAACGAATAGTGAATGGATGTCAACTTATTGACTTGCTACAAACTAATATTTTTAAATAAAATGAATACGTGAATTTCATGTCAGTTTATTAAATTCATAATTCAAATATTTATGGATATTGTTTCCAAAAATATCGTAGCATAAAATTAACCAACTAAGTAAGCGTAATTAAAATGTAGCGTATAAAGTACAATTTATAGGAATATAGTATACAAGTGAAATACCATACCAGACAAGTGCTCCTTTTCACATCTTGTTGTGTCTTAGTATAAGTATATTCCTCACACACTTGCGGTGAACCTAGTTGGGTTCATACAATTACATTACACTCGGTAATGAGGTAAATGTACAGCGAAATAAACGATCCGTTTAGTACAGGCTTTACAGCGTCATGGTTTATGATGCTCATTTTGCTGAGAAGGCATTATTTCACACGACGTAACTGTCGACAAGTACATAAATACTCGAGCCAGTAATGCTACATGGTATAGTTACTAACCCCGTAGCTTTTTTCCATACGCCATTATTTACTAAAACACACTGAAGCAGTCTCTCAGTTCACCCTCTTTAGATAAAATAATGCAACATCGCATTATTCTAACATATTAAACTTCACTTCAAGAAATGAATGAAAACTTGTAAGTTATTCTACCTATTTGTAAGACTCGAATGGTTTACACTGAGTCAATCATTTCAACTTTTGAGAAAGCAACATGAGTTATGAGAAAAACTTTCGAATGGTTTTTGTATTAACTTAAGCCAGCAATCTGAAGAATAGCTTCTGCCGAGTCGTAATATTTCTTTACGATGTTCCCCAAGCCACTATTGAAGTAAATTTAGCGATGAAGTTGAAAGATACGTGGATCGTACAGTCTTTGGTGGTCGTGTATACTGAAGAACAGCGAATGAGCAGATCTAGAACTGAGTATCATTATATATATTAAGTATAATAATAAATTACGTCAAAAAATTTAAAAACAAACTGAGATTTTCTTTGAGTATTAAACTCTTCAGAACAAAGATCAGATAAATGATCACTCTAAGCATTTCCATGTATTCTTCTGAGGAATTTCTAAATTCCATAATGTGTATCTGAAGAATATTTCATCCAATATATCATTATTCTAATGTGATCACTGCAAAATATAACTATATTATCGCATTCAATTATTGATAATATTATACATGACAGTCTAATATCAACAGTATTATGTATAATATTCGATAAGAAAATGAATAAAATTCGATAGAATTGATATTATTAAGATGTTGTTGGCTATTAGAGACAACTGAAAAGTTTCGCACGTATTTAGTTAATGAATGAAAAAACAATGCGTTGCTGAATCATCCCACGACTGACACTTATAGTACTATCGTAATTTCATATTTTTCAACTTTCTGGGCCTATTTATAGGAATTGAGTAGAAGTTGACTGGGTTGATGCCAACAACAGTGAATTATATATTATTCTGAGTGAATGATGTAGTGAATAATGTTAAAAACCTCCCCTCATGCTTTTTGTATATGAATGAATCTAGAAATATCATTTCAGTAACAAGCAAGTTATTGAGAAGTTCATAATTTGAACTTTCAATATTCAATAATGTGGATAAATATAGCTTTTGATTAATTGAGACAGTCAGTTAGTTGGTTGATATACCATTGATGATTTTGACTCTTCTCCAGTTTTTTGTATTTATGCGTTTGCTAGCGTCAACTTATCACTGACACTGAAATGTTTCTAACTTATCCTTTTGACTATACGTCGATTCTTATCGGAAAAATCTGAAGCTTCAGCCTGCAAAGTTTGGAAGATAAATACACAAAAAGAGAAATCTTTTTCTTCTTTATTTCAATTTAATGGGTGGTAGTTTGTTTTCTAGTTACGATCATCGTATCAGATAGCGATTTGTGGTTATAGTGATCTCGTCCTGCCTTGGGCAATAAATTGCTAGTTTGGCGCTCGTTAACTACTTGTCTTCGTATCAAATGAAACAACACTAACGACTTTGTTACAAAAGGTTTTATCACAAGTCGCCATTTTATACCTTGGAATATCAGACAACACGCGTGGTAACTTTCACGTATAGAAATTATAGCAAGAGTTAGACAGTGTAATAGATTTAGGTATAAAATACGTAAAGCAATACATACAGAACGATAGAAAATGTGAACTCATTTCAGTGAAAATATATATTTCTGAGATGGCTATTTGAGTAAAAGGAAGCATATAATACACGTATTCCAGTAGACATAAAGTAAAATGTCTTTATCAATCAGTTCAACTTTGGAAGTAGCGCAACCGATAGAAAACATTCCACACAGACAGTTTTGTAAAATTCTTTCATTTAAGAAATCTATTGAGAAACCATGAAGCTTCGTCGTTTTGCCAATTCACTATCTGTCCGTGGTATAAAGAAAACTCAACTCTGCTTTTTGCTCTCTTGACTATTCTCTAAGTTTTCTCTCTTGAATGATTCCCTTGGATCTATTTCTCCTTTACATTCCACAACGTCTTTCCAAGTTGTTCGTATAATAGCTCGACGTAGGTTTGACTGGCTGGCCTACGGGTTGACCCTGTGACTGTTCTCGAACAAATCTCCCCAAGGCATGCCTCGCCAATTACAGCGTACACTGGCTTGAGTTGACTCCCTTCATCGGGGACCTCCACCCTATACGTAGTTTTCACCACCGACTCGACTTTCTCTCGATACTCTTGATTCTTGCAAACTTCTGAGAGACTTGACAAACGTTGTCTCTATCGTTCACACCGAACGCTCGTCTAGAGTTTCTGCTTGAAACTTCATAGAAACCTCCTTATTAGGTTAAATACGTTCAGAGTGATTTCATTTTATAAGAAGTTGACTCGTTGTACATTTTAATACCAGACAACTTAATGATTTCGTGTTACTTTAGAAAGCTTTTCGAAACTTAGTTCATCAGTCTTTATTAGGAGAGTTAATACCACAAGTTGAGCATGAGCTTCATATTTTGCCAATCTACTCTACTCTGCTATGTTACGTTTTTGGAAGAACGGAAACGAAACAAACTACTCTCTTCGTTCATCTGAACTTTTAACAAATATCCGCGAGTAACATCTGTGGACAGCTCGTCACCCCCATCCCCCTCCCCCTCCCCCTCCCCCCCTCCCCCCCCCCTTACGATTCAGTCGAGGGAAAAATACTAATCCTCTGATTGGTATTCACTTCACATCCCGCGGTTTACAAGATTACAAGCATATCTCCCTGCATGGTCCAACAATATTCGTGTTTGTGCGCAGCGACGCAGCGGCGTCTACTCTAGTGACATCGTGGTCGGCGGGTTGCTCGGGGAGTGAATGTTGGGGTGAGTGGAGGTAGCTAGAGGTTCCATCTCTCGTTCTCGGTCTCAGGTGGAGCTTATTTGTTTTTAATGCTACTGTAAAGTAGTTTTCTCCTTCGCTGGAACCACCAGCTGGCTGAGTGGTTTTTTTCAGTACAAACACCCCTTGAGAGGTGAGCGCAAACATCAGTTTTAGCGACCAAAGCTATCATGGTATAATTAAGAGTGGGTTCAAGATCGTTTTAAAAGATCTGAATCCGAACTCTTATATATATATATATATATATATATATATATATATATATATATATATATATATATATATATATATATATATATATATATATACTATGTGTGTGTTGTGGTATTCATAAAAGCAATTCTTTTCCAATATATTGATGGTTGTGTCTATTTGTTGCTTATTCTTCACAGTGCGTGTCTATAACATGAAACATTGTGGTGATAATCTCTGAATAACGGTTTGATGAATAGTTAAAACAGCGAAATCAATTGACAAAATAAATACATTGGCCTACTTTGTAATACCCGATAATTCAATTTATACTAACCTGTCAAGCGTGACTTTCAGATCAGATACCGACTTTCTTTTGAGATCATTCAAGGCATAGAATATCACAAACAGCCGTTATTTCACGTTTATTTTCTCTTCAATTTGTGTTTTCTCATCTCCTTTTATTATATTTTTCTATTGAAAACAATTGGTTCCGTTTTTCCATCGCGCCTATTGCTTTCGTCTGAATTTTTTCTACTCCCTCGACTTTCTTCATGAAATATACTGAAATATCATCTTGATTTTTCAATTATTCAATATTGAATGCTGAGCTCTTTTATACAAGATCTAAAGTGACGTTGTGTACATTAAAATTTTGAGGATTTGATCATTATAATTGCTGCATTATATGTGCATTATTATTATGTGAGGAGAAGGAAATTCTTTATCAATCTATCCCTATATTAGCTTTTAAATTAATATTGAGGGAAAACACAAATAACCCAGTCAGGATTTGATCATGGGTGGGAGCGAACATGTATGTCCTGAATGAAAAGTCAGTGCGTTAAAACTAATGTTAAAGCATCTATAACATAAATTAAAGAGAAAAGTCACATCTATTTCATGGGATTTCCCTGAAAATCCGTCTTTTATTCTGCAATGGGTAACTGCCCACGTAATTACAATCTTTTCATAATATTATTCGATACACTGCAATTATACTCTTCTGAACATATATGATGTACTTGTGAATCTTATTTTTTCGAATAGGTGATTTCGCAATTTGGGTTAAAACATAGATTTCTATATATCTACATTATTGAGATTTTCAAAAATAACATTGAAATAAAAGGCCAATTTTCAATCATTCAGATTTTTAATGTTCCAGTATATTATCTGAATAATCATATTTGATATCCTCTTTCATCTTTTTTTTTTATTATTCTCGAGTTTTCGCTTCTCATAATATACTGTTGATTCATAATGAATATTCACATTGTTTTACATGTTATATTGCTATCATATGAGATGGTCCGTGCAGAAGTAAAAATCGATGACAAAACATCGAGTGTTACTGTTACATACAAGTGATCTTTCCAACTTTGTTATTATAAAATTTCACCCATTAGCATATGCGACAAATATTGTCTGCATCTTATGATGTGAATGTTAATTTTCTATCTTGCACTGTTAAAGTTGTATAATCATGTTTATCTTTGAAATCATCCTGGAAGAAACGTTTTGCCCAATGAAGACTGAGCCACCTTGAAGTAAAATGTTGGCTTTTTGCACCTATATACAGGCTTGGACTGGACTTTGCTATCTTTATGGGCCGGTAATATAGTCGATCTAGTCCTTCATACCAGTCGTACATTATTAAATGTATGAATTCATTCAACATAAATTCGTCTATCTGAACATTGTTGTACTTACTTAGCTGGAAAGAATAGTTTTATATAATTAAAATAAGTTATATTGACTTGATGCTGCCCATGGAACACCTTACGAATTCAACGCGATTCAATTGAACATGCAGAGACACTGCTCGGAGTTTTGTTGAAAAAATCACAAAATTTGAAACAGTAGGCCTATTAACTATACAGATGTACCTACACATTTTCGAACATACAGAACATCTTTCAAAATATCTTCAACTACAATTGTGGCATGGATGTTCCTCACGCGTATCGAATGGTCAGTGTTACCACTGTCGAATCAAAAACTTTGACCAGAGACTTTAACACCGTGGCTCAAGCTGCTGACACTTTTGTCGAATGGGCGAACGAAGCTCTATATATTCAAAGGAGGAAATACTGTACTGTGATTGTAGATGATGCTTCTTGAGAAGATACCGAGAACATTTATTTCAAGCATACAAACTTATCCTCACACTTTCTTCGTCGCAAGTTGCGTGTGAACGTATAGTTTTTCAAAATTGAAAAATTATCAAAAGTCGGTGCAGGAGTGTGCTAACAGCAGACCACGTGGAAGCATTTATGCTTATGTCGATTGAACGAGATATTTTTTTTAATCTTGGTGACACATCCATCATCAATATCGACAATGTTGCACCAAAGCTAAAAAAGCTGTTGGTAATCTGAAGATACAAGAGAATGGATGTGTGTGCCTGATTATTAAAATTTGTATTATATCAAGCCGAGTATGATCATGAAGTATATGCCCCCCTTCCCTCCACACACACACACACACACACACACACACAATCTTACATTTGGGTCACCGTTTAGGCCTATATTCCTCGGAAAGAGGATTTCCTCGGAAGCGGGTTAAAGGAATTATTGAATAAATAAATAAATGATAAATATTACGCCCGGGCGGTTTTTCACCCCCATTCCGACCCTGCCTATACATGCCATCGTCATGATATTCATAGGAACAATATTTAAATTAAATATTGTATTTTGTTTTTGTTTTGTTATAAATGTTATTTTGGGTTTGTATAAGTTTTGTTCATGTATTTTAATGATGAATTCCATACCTGTAGATAACAGTATTGTAAAATCTCCACATATATGTAATGGTGTTACGGAATGCTGAAATGAGTAACAAAATAACATATAATAACGAATCAAGACTTTCGTGATATTTTGAATATTATCCGATATAGGCCTATTGCTACTTTGAATAGTCCTACTAATGAAAAATTCCTCACGGTTAGAACACGTCTCTCGGTTTTATATTTTGTTTGTATAGGTAACGTAGAACGAATGCAAGATAAGCGATAAGACCACAATGCAATCAAACTTAAACTGTAGTAAAGTTTGAAGATAAAACAGTAAACACATTTATCTTCTTTCAGTTAATAGTCAGACCATGTCAGCATTCCGGTTGTTGGACTACTATAATTCACAACAGATGTTAATGAAGTGTATTAATGTAAAATTAATGAAATGAGAATTCAAACATGATAATATATAACGTTTTTTATTGGATGAGCGTATTGAAGCCTTCCATTTTTTTCATTTTTCCATTTTCAATTTTTTCGTTGCGTTTTATACAGGCTGGGCAAATGGATGAAGCAATCGACGTGAAACTTCTTCTGAATATTTGTGACATACCAAAATAGGCTGAAATAACTTTAAAAAAAAATCAATCGTACGATTATTTCGGGAAGAAAATTATGAACTTTAGAAAATCCTCATAAGAATAGAACAAGATAGGTACAGTTTAAAAAAATTAGATTTTCCTCCATTGTCATTGAATTTTCACGAAATATTGATATTGTTCCAAATTCTGTTACTATTATTTCTATCAAGTTTGAAAAATTTGGATGACTCATTTTTGAGAAAATGAATCATCATATTGGAAAAATTACAAACATCGAGATTGAAATGTGTCAATGAAAATCTACAGGCACGGTATCTGAACAAAAAACTTATAAAATTACTTTGTATCACATCTTTCCGTTGTCGCATCCATCTTTCACCGACGCCAATGGATCTTATTCATCAGTACAGTACGTGATATATATATATATATATATATATATATATATATATATATATATATATATATATATATATATATATATATGTATATATATTTGTATGTATTTATAATATATATATATATATATATATATATATATATATATATATATATATATATATATATATATATATATATATATATATATATATGAGCTATTGTATGACTTATTTAATCCTGAATTCTTGCTCCTTTTGTTACTTTTTTCACTTTGTTATTAAAAATTATGCAGATCAGATAGGCTACCTTCTATGAATTTATAATATCAGCTTTTTTCATTTCACGTTCCTCAACAAAATATTCAATCTCCCATTTTTTATCTTCGCGAGTTGCTGCTGAGCGCTCAATGACGAACAGAAATGTGGATTCTACTTTTTATAATGTTTTTCTTTCCTTTGTCACTTTCTTGCAACTTCATTCGTTTCGATTTAATCACATTTCTCCAGAAGAAAATTTCTCACAATCACACTTTTGCCAACAAAATCCTAACCAAAACTTGGCTAATCTTTCTTAATGCATTTTATAAAGAAACTGGTAGATCACCCAAACTTGATAAAGGATTTTGCTCCTTCTGCTCTTGGAAGCTTCATACCATATATATAGGCGCAGAACGACGTGACTACACAAACTAAATTTCCATCCAATTATAACTTTAATTTAATGGGATAATATATAAAAAACTCTGTCTTCTTAATTCTCTTTAACCAATATTCTCTATTAGAGGATACATTCAGGTAGAAATAGCTATGATATACTAAACGACATTCCTTATGGTTTGAGCTTAGAATGATGCCTGCCCTGCAAGCTATAGCTACCAGAGGGCTCGTCTACTTGTAACACTCATTTATTTTCTGAAATTACTTCATATGAAAATGTTCAATTACTATTATCCAGTATGGATAAATATCAGAGAATAATGTTTAGCTCAGACTGCCTTTCCATCTTTCCCAGAGAGCTATTTGCTTCTTCCAATTGCTTTACCTTTAGAAAGTTAGTACCATTTCTATAGTTTCGAGTAGGCAGCAAGTAGCGCGTAAAGGGATTGAATCAGTGTAAACAGATTCCTACCCTTAAGCTAAAGTCAGCGAAAGCAAATAGCAATTAGCGATGGTTTCTATTTAGGGAACAACTTTTCATTCACAACTCTTTAAAGCACAAATTAAGAACTGGTTGTGTAAATGTTACGTACTATAGGCCTACAAAGCATAGGCTATACGTGAAATAAATTCTTTATGTTGTAAGCATTCATTTATCATCTGTTATATAGTATGGAATAAATAATTGTATGATGATATAGTAGGTATATACCAGTATTATTTCCAGTTTCAATACCCTTGCAATAATCCCGTATGATAATTCAATACTTATTTTTAAATATGATAAATATAATAATCTTACCAATTTCACTGAAAATATATTTGTATATATTTCAAAAGAGATTACGTTGTAACACAACACTGAATATAATATTCAATATTAAAACTGGCAACAGGAATGTAGAAAACTCATAATGAATCAATGATTACTTCAGATATTAGATAACAGTAGAGTAGCTTTACATAATTTAATTTAATGATTGCTTAATAATGTTGATAATACAATATAGTTGAATATTTTAGAGCTGCCAAAAGATGCTCAGCATGAAAAGATCAATCATCTGATGTGTTCACATGCATATCGCGCAAGCATTTTCTCGAGTTCCATACCGACAGTAATAATACAGATATGTCATCAATGCACCGTAATGGGTATTGGGTACAGAAGTATATTCTATGAAGTCACGAAGAACATTATTTTAGAGAGCTCACCCACCAACTTTCTATAGCCTTGATATCGGGTGCTTCATGAAGCTTAATAGAGTTTGTTCATCGAAGCAAATACGCCTGTATTCAGTTTGCTTCCCAAACTAGCTACGTAAGCAGCTTTGCTCATACTCATCTTCGAGGTATTGACCTATCTTCGGATATAATTGAATTGCTATTTGAACTGTTATACCGCTATTCAAGAGAAAATATTTGAAAAAAAATTCAAACAGTTGAAACTCATTGAGAAACCTTTGAATTTGTTACAGTCCGTTTGTAATAAATGAGAAATATTATTACCTAAATATTCGGTAAATTTCAACGATTTATCAGAAATGTGCTAATAAACTTGTTGTTGTCGCTGTTTGTTTTATTGACATTTTATATGGAGGAGATAAAAGATATAAGATACAGATTGACATCGTGTTGTTAGCAGTGTTTCAATAAAAAGGTATATTTTTTTGTATATGTGTCTAATCACTAGCTATAAGATATGTATATAACTAATCAAACTAAATTATTACATTTCTTTGCTATTTTAACCAAGTATTTGTGTCGAAAAAATATAAGTTTGCAAAAATTGGCAAATGCGAATTTTTCATCCAGGTTAATTAAGTAGAGTGCCCAAGCATCCACAATTCCTTAGCGTAACTTGGTAAAATACATTGAAAATGATTTAAATTCATACCACAACTAAAAAAAAAAATGCAAACTCAGATTCGATATTGGACGAAAAGTTTTAACACAAGACTAGGTTGTTCTATTTGCTTAACTCTAGAACGTTGTGTTAAGAAACAAAATAATATTTGAGATTTCCCATCAAAATCAAAAGGATGCAGGCTACATGAATCAATCCACAATTTTTGTGAGATCAACAATGAGTATTATTGAAAACCTAATCATCTCCACATAGAGTTTTGACAATTTCAGAACAAAAAAAATATGTATCTGATATCACTGTGACAAAATCAAGTTAATATTGAGTCCAATCAATGAATAAATATGTATCATAATTTAGCTTGGAAAACTGAATCAATTATCCAGGCACATGAATCAAAAACAACAAGCATCACAATTTCACTTTGAGCAACTATAAATTATCTTTTTCAGAACATTAGGAGAAGCCA
Organism: Brachyptera risi; assembly: GCA_964007535.1. Taxonomy (NCBI): domain Eukaryota; kingdom Metazoa; phylum Arthropoda; class Insecta; order Plecoptera; family Taeniopterygidae; genus Brachyptera; species Brachyptera risi. The sequence goes on along the minus strand of OZ023332.1, from coordinate 28,757,447 downwards.
TTTGCCCTAAAATCGTTCTCGCCTATTGATATTTCAAAATGGAAATATGATACCATTTTATTCAGCGACTCTGAATATAAAACCTTTATACGTATTCCCTTGGCTGAATGAATATTTATCAGCCGTCAATCATCACTTCCCTATCTTTCGACATCGATGGATATTGACTATCGACTGTGAGTGATACCATACGCATTAGAAAGATCACACATTGACACAATTTTTAAGTGTCAAGATTCACTCATTTCCAGCTTCACTTTTAAAAATTATATATTTCAAAATGAAAGTATTATTTGGAAATAACGTACGGATACCCTGTTAATCTTTATAAATCTGAGCCAAAATTCCTAGTCGGACGTCCGTTTCATTCAATAATTGTATAAATAAACTGGAGAATAAAAACTGGAAATAACTGGAGAATAAAAACGAATCCACATATTTCTGGTATGCGAAACGCTCGTTCCTAAATTTAAAATCACGTTTATGTTTGTGAATTGAAGTTACAAAACATATTAAAGTAATATAAAATATCAAAATATTTCATAAAATCCATAGCTTCATGAAAGAAAATTACTTAGCTCGTCCAAACTATACTATATGAATGATGACTTTGATAGGTTCAAAAGGAGCGTAATTTTATATAATTCAACTTGGAATTCACATTTTTATTTTATAATTTCCTGGTTTTTGAAACTGATGTGTCATTAGTTTGATATTGAAATACTTCCTGTAATATCGATCAAATTACATGGTATACTTCTGTTCACGATAAAAGATGTTCGTCCACCAAGATAAGAAACATTAAAACCAGCATTACATTTGTATGGTCATCAGTATTTTTAGGGTTGTGAATTTTTTGGACAAAATTCACGATAGAAAACGCAACTGTATCGTTCACACGCGTGAAATCTTTACATTCAAACTTCAATCTACAAGTCTACAATCAAACATTTTCTGATCAAATTTTATCAACATTTTTTTTTTTTATAATTTGGAAGATGTCTCTTGATCTGTATTTTAGAGTCGTATCTTCGATTCAATGCATGATTGAAATGTGATTTGACATATTTCTTACATTCAGCACTCATTAGCAATAGTATTTGAATCACTTCGAGAGGAACTCGTAAGACTCGGCACCTCCACCGTCTAGGCATAAATGCTCATTTTGTTAAATGTATTCGATGATTCACTTACGCCATACAAAGAATAAATCAACCAGCATGGGTACCTTGTGTACTTTATAATACGTCGGGTTATTTTGGTATACACATTATATAATAACGTGAATGATATAAAGCTTTTATGATACAATAATTAGTTAGCATTACTAACTATATACTGTTAATTATGGTATTGTAGATAACATGGATAGGCTGTCACTGAACTGTTCATTAAAATGACATAAAACAGAAAGCTCTGAAAGCAGAGTGCTAAAATTTACGTAGGTATCAACAATATTTTTCTGGGACTCATGTTTACTATTTAAATGTTATGTACCTTATAATTAATCAATCCGCACTCCATTATTATTCATTAATGTGTATATATTTCTTTATGAATAGCAATTTGAGACAACTACATAGCTGTTTACATAAATCTCCACAAAGCCTGTAATAAAGGCTCTTCTGTGGAAGTGAAAAATTATGTGTCTTTCATTTTTATAGAATGAAACATAATTTCAGAAGTATATATGGTCGGTGCAGTAATCATAGAATCAAGAATTATACATGAATATTAATGAAATACGAAGGAAATTTGATGGGCTTTGACACTCAATTCCATTTCCGGCCAAGCAAGTATTTTAATGAAGTGAATGTGAAACAACATCAAAAACAAATTGATTTCAGGAAATAATGAATATATATATTGGAATATTTTAATTTTTTAATTATTATTGAGACAGTACTTTGGTCCAGATTGTCATTCTGTAACACTATGGGTCAGGACCTGATGAAGGTTCATATAATCAACAATACTGTTCATTTATTCCACTAATGATCTATTAGAGAATATTGAATGCAATATACGTCATCCAATAATTCTTCTTTGTAAATATATATAAATATAACATTAAAGTTTTCATATTCAACACATGGTATAAGAAGAGCAAACATTATTTGTTCTGAGTGTTATTTGTATCGTGAAGTGACCCCTAGAATCCGATGTGGTATAAATATAAGAATACAATGTGATGAAATAAATCACATTATAGAATGACCAACTTACAACAATGAAAATCACGGTGAAAAAGATGAACCTTGATGTGAACAAAAAATACAGAGGATAAAGTTTTAACTTTCATCAAACTTTTACATAACTTTCCTTACGTTTCAATATACATATAATCATATATATATATAAATATATATATATATATATATATATATATATATATATATATATATATATATATATATAAGACCCTTAGAAGTCATCAAAGTACCACAGATTCTCAATGATTTTTATTTTTACCAACATTTTCATCATCTTTGTCACCGCTATGAATATTTTTAATCACTCTTTGTATTCCTTGTATTCTACTTGGATCTTGGTGCTTCGCAATGATTTATCGTGGAGTCTTGGTACAATACTACTTCATGGATTTTTAATGACGTGTTTATTTTGAGTCTTGAATTTGTAGAAGGCTGAGTATTATAAGAGAAGGCTACGACGGAATTTGTATAGGTAGGCAGTGATAATCACTATTGTCATTCGATGAGATTTATATTTTATATTCTCTTTAAAAATAGTTATGAAGATTTATTGATGCCCGGACAAATCCGGGCGAAACGTTGTTTATTCCATATTGAAATAGTAATCCATGGAAACACCTGAATGACGTCTTCATTAACACACACACATATATTTATATATATATATATATATATATATATATATATATATATATATATATATATATATATATATATCAAAAAATGATATGTGGGGATTTACGAGCATTATTGAGAATGTTGGTGATGATGATCGAACCATCATACAACTCGATGATCGAATAATGGTTTTATGGGATATCATTCATGAGATTCACATGAGAAATACTAACCCAATTGATTATAAAGTACTATTACTTATAGAAAAACCAATAACAGCCATTTACTATGGAATATCTTCAATCAAATCCTCATAGTAAATATATTATATGAAATTGAAGTTTAATTCGATACTACTTGAAGTTTTCACCAGAATAGAAAGAACACACACATTATATCTAATTTATATTATAGTCCGCTATCCAATTTTTTGAGTCGAAACTGTCGAATTATCAGACGCTTAAAGTCAGCTGACTCGCTCACGAGGTCAACGTTAATCAACCACACAAAGATCAAGACGTATACGGTTAAAGTTCACCTAGACGGTAGACAAGACTAAAAAGTGCTCGTCCTTTTATCTGCTAGCTGAACGAGAACGTACCAGAGACAAGCAGATTCTCGCAGCCTTAGCTCGGTTTGACAAATGGTCCGGTCGAGGTTACCGCTTGTGTTCCGCGTCATCAAGTTCATCGTCCCTCATTTCCCGACGTCTTCTATCCCTCCCCCCCCCCCCTCCCCCCCACCCTATCCCACCCCCACTCACCCTTTACCCTCATTCTTCTCACATACATTCGCCAAAACAACCCACTTCGCTGATCACCAAAGATAATATCATCTCTATTGAGACTTGATCAAAAGCGAAGATTCGTTATTCTATTTTGTAGACGTATACACATATATCAGAGTTTTTAAAAATTGTTAAATTTGCCCTTTACGAGACGAATATTTTCCTGGACCCAATTGGAGCATAAAAAGCTACCAAATTGGCATTCTTCCAGATAGTCTCAAAGTTTTACACTTGATTTATCATCTAGTCTGACACATGGAGGTGGGTAATTCAGAACACATCCACAGAGAATAATAGAGAGAACTCGAGCGTTTCTTTTACTCAAATCTCTTTTTAATTCTAATCATTGACTCCAAACTGTGGAAAAATTCGCATTGATGCCGATAAAATGATATTAGTTTTGCCAAAAACAAATCAACGACTTGTGTAGATTGCACAAGTCTTTTGTTATTTCTCTACGTATAAGTTATGTATGGATAAATTCACTCGTCTGACACTATCGTAAGTTGTGGAAAACCTCTGTTAATAATTAATTACTTTCAAGCGAGTTGATCCTACGTAACTAAGCTGTATATGCTCTTGGCAAACAAATGTATATGCATGTAGGTACGGTTTACTCAAGTCATTATAATAGTAGGATTACGATGAAGATAGTGACACTCTATTAACATTGAGGTTTTCTTGTTATACTTTGTTGTTCGACTTGTAAGCTAAAGACCAAAGTGTGGTACTGCATATTATTGTCAGCATAACTACCTCTCACCCTCTTCGCTCTCTCTCTCTCTCTCTCTCTCTCTCTCTCTCTCTCTCTCTCTCTCTCTCTCTCTCTCTCTCTCTCTCTCTCTCTCTCTCTCTCTCTCTCTCTCTCTCTCTCTCTCGCTACCTCTACCTCGATTTTCTCTACATGCACATTATAATTTTCTTTTCTTGCATTGCGTAGCATAACTCAGGGAAGTGTCAGTGCGGGACTGGTTTATGGGCAGCGTTGCCACAGAGAGTCAGGAACTACTAATACTTCAAACTCAAAGCCCGAGTCAGAGTGGGCACTTTTTGCTTGCCGTTCCTAATTCCTATTCACCCAGTAGCTTGCTTTATTGCTAGCCTTCTCGTTCCTGCACACACCTATAATCGCCATCGAATAATGACACTGAGACAGTGTTGCCAGAGATCATAGTGTAAATATTGTTTTGTATATTCTACGTAAGCCTCTTTTGATATAGTAAATTGTTTCATGTTTCTAAATGGCGTTGAATGAACGATGTACTCGATATACTTGTCCCACAATTCTAAGATGAACTGATTCATCATCACCCTTTTCCTTCTTTATTAATTCCCTTCAAACCCTTTTCTCTGTAGTAGTATTAGTAGTATTTCCGACCGCTAGTAAGCGCGATTACCGTGCTGAACGTAATTGTGATTGACTATCGCCAGTCCGCTTATCACGTTTTCTAGCGTTTGGGAATATATACTAATTCCAAAACATATGCTACAGTAAAGAGATGGTGTATTTCAGGGAGTTTACAGTTTTAGTGTATTGGTAGTATTATCGTCTTGACATTGTAATAAGCCCATTTGGTAATATTGGTAGTCTTGGTAGTGATTCCATCTATGGTTAATGTTATCAACACTATCACAACAAGCTCACCAAGTATTGTTACAAATAAAATGTTGAGCAAGTAACTGAAAGTAATCCTGAAGTAATAATGTCGGGTCAAAAGTTTCTGTCACAAAAAGTGTATAGAAACGGATTGCAATGTTTCTAAACAGATTATAATTTAAAGTTCCGAGAAGGGGTAGGGGAGATGGTGTAAATTAACCGTTGGTGCAGGTTAACAGGAAAAGAAGAAGAAAGAAAAGAAGAAGAAGAAGAAGAAGAAGAAGAAGAAGAAGAAGAAGAAGAAGAAGAAGAAGAAGAAGAAGAAGAAGAAGAAGAAGAAGAAGAAGAAGAAGAAGAAGAACAAGAAGAAGAAGAAGAAGAAGAAGAAGAAGAACAAGAAGAAGAAGAAGAAGAAGAAGAAGAAGAAGAAGAAGAAGAAGAACAAGAAGAAGAAAAAGAAGAAGAACAAGAACAAGAAGAACAAGAAGAAAAACAAGAAGAAGAAGAATAAGAACTGAGAGAAGACCGCATGTAATTTATATGAGGTCAATAATATTTTTGAAAATCAAATTCCAAGGTTCATTTGTCTGGATCTCACGCGAAACTTTCAATTGAAGGAGAAGATTCGACTAGCATTGCTTACAGAAATTAATATTCAAAAATTATACATAGTATAATATATATTTGAAAATAATTTTATACTAGGAAAACCTAGCATGTGTTGTAAGCTGAGCAAGATATCTATATGAGGTGAAATCGGAAATGCTACACACCTTGACTCATGTTGAATATACTTCACACGGTACTCTCTTTCGGTAACTAGAGAGGCTAGAATGCCGTAAATCTTGACAACTGGTTCTGCTATTATTTAAATCTACTCCATTGAATAAAAAACATTTATTTAATAATTTTCCTCAAACCAGTTGATTCAAATTGCATACAAATTTGTAATAATGCTTTTAGATTCAGTGAAAATTTGGATGGTTTCGGAGATATTTTATTTTTCAAATTTTCGCGCTCAGCCTAATCTTATAGGGTTTGTAGGAACATTGAGATGTTGATTCTTGAAAATGGTTCATGGATTTGACCCAAAAACCATACTATACCGTCATTAATATATTGGATAAGTCAACGTGTACAGATAATGTTTCGTATCGATCAGTCAAATCGTGCAATCTGTGCAGTGCTTACAAACAAACAAACAAACACAAAAAAAAACAGACCATACCTCCATAAGTATGAGATTTAGGGCGCAAACTTTTTCTATTGCTCATTTAATAAAAATCATCACTTTACAGATTCAATTCTTTTACGCTTTGTTACGCTTTGATGTTGACATTATTTTAACTGCGTGTGTATTTTGAAGAACTGTGGTTTTGGAAATTAGTTACTTTTTTATTTCGTTTTATTTATACCATACCTTTCATTTCTATTTTATTGCTACTTCTATTTCACCACTATGAAGCACTTTGTTTCAGGAACCAATAAACGATGTTTTATCTTTTAAATTATCTCATCCGAAAAAACAGCGCCGTTCACAATTTTCCTGTAGTGAATGCGGTATTGCTACACGGTTCGGAATGATCTGGGCTAATGACATACGGCACAATACGTTACGGGTGAACTTGTTTGCTGAAACCCCGCGAACGAAACAGAATCTATAATTTTGCAATATTTGTAACATGTCACACAAATTGAAACTATGGTGGTTTAGTTTCTAGGTTATTAATTACCATTATATGTAAAATTAGTTGCTCTATATCGTCACTATGAAACGCGAGGGTGCGTTTTATTGTATCTCAAAATCGACCAAATTTATTGACTGAACATGTTTTAGTCAAATATAAGAAGTCGATGTGAAACCAACTGTGAATTTTCATTATATTCACAATGTAAATACAAAACAATACAAACCCGATGCTTTTGTGAAAAAAAATCAAAATGTAATTGTGCTGATCCAGTCCATATCATTTTATATATAGGAACAATTTTCTAATGGATGATTTTTTCATCCCAGATAATTTTTATCCTCAAGAAAAACATGACTGGCAGAGATTTCCACAACAGAATGCGTTATCATGCATTTTAGTCAGTTCTCGTATCCGGCGGCTTTGATCATTAAACTGTTTTTCTCGTGAATTATTGCACTGAAATAAATAAATAGGATTCTCTCAACATTTATATATATATATATATATATATATATATATATATATATATATATATATATATATATATATATATATATATATATATATATATATATATCAAAATAAGAACTATGCCATATAATATGTTTGCCATGCCAAAGTCACATAATAATAATCAAACAGATCAATTGAGATGAAAAAAACAATAATTGATGATGATGATGATAGATTACAACCATAATGATGACGACTAGCCGCCTTCTTGACTGCGGCAAATGCTTCCGACCTCTTGTCCACGTCTTCCACGAGCGCCGCATTCTCTTTCATCTGGTCGCGGAGGTACGTTTACTCTTCAGTGTTGAGCAACTCGCAACCCGCAACATGCAACTTGCAACACCATCATTTTGACCAATCATAGAGCGAATTTCTGAGGTGATCGCAAAACGGCGTTGCGTTGTGTTGTGGCGTTGAAAGATGAACTTGGTTCATGTTTTCCAGTCTCAACGTCGCGTTGATACCAAAAGAGCTTTTTCACGGCCACATTGATTTTCGTCGCTGAACGGCAGGTTTGTTGACGGTGTGCAGTGAAATATGCATACCTCATCAGAAATCAAAATGGATACTCTTGAAACTGCATTCGACTTCCAATTGATTGAATTAATTGAAAACGAACCATCTCTGTGGAATCTGAACGATCCATCATATTCAAACAGAGGGTTGAAGAATCTTATTTGGGCAAGAGTAGTGGAATCGTTTGAAGGTAATACAATAAACGAATACGATCTTAATTTCTTATCACACGTGTGTGGTTGACACTGGCCTAGGTCGAGACTTGCGTAACGCCCACAGCCTTCTTTAATCAGATCATTCAAAGAATTAATAAAGAAGGCTGTGGTAACGCCAAACAGTAAACAGCTTCGAGCGTTGAACGCGGGTTGCAAGTTGCTCAACGTTGAAGAGTAAACGAACCTTAAAACAATGCCTACAATTATTTAAAAAAAAAAAAACAGAGTAAATATGCAGTACAATTTTATCTACATTTTTCGAAAATCATTATGTTGTATTGTGTTGTATACACTCTGGACAACTCATTCTCAGTACAAGTAAAATATCAAACCCAATGAATATTCAAAAATGTAAATGACGTGAAGAAAAAGAAAAGAAGCATTTCATTCAAAACTGGAACTCTTTTTTCGGTACTTGTTTTATTTTTACCATTCATTATCCAACTGTTGTCTCGTCATTATTCTCTGGTTCATCATCATTTGGATTATTCGTAGCATACTATTCCCAAGCGTCGTATGCAACTTCCCCATTCTCTTTCATGTGACACTTGGCACACTCTCGTTTCATCTCCACTGTTTTTGCATTTTCTTGGTGACTTTTCATTAGCTCTAACTTACTAGAGAAAATTAGTCCCAATAGTATGTGTGGATGGGGAGAGTTTACTGCATAGCTCTGGCAAAGAGCGGTAAGCAAGTAAGCCAACTTGATTACCTCAGTGCATGCTAGTCATGTTATTTTTGTGAAACATCTTTGAGAATCACATGTTCATTATACTGGAAAGACAAACTTTGTAAGATTTTTAATAAAAGTGTAGATGGGTTTAATAATTTTGTTTGCTGAGACTGTTTTTGACATGAAGCAGGTTTACTAAAATGTGTTTTGGAAAACTCATATTCACGCAATATAACTGTTGTTTAGGATAACCATGAACGTATAGTTGTAAGCTACAACTATGGATAGATTTTGTGATTTAGTTTGCTAAACGACTTCAACAACAGCTGGTTTATTCGGGAGTATGTTCTAGTGATTCACATTCTAGTGTAAGATGAAAAATAAATTATGTTCTTAAAAGATTGCATATTTATTTTAGTTTCATAGTAGCCTGATTAAATGTAAAAAGTAATTTAGGTTAAACCTACAGGTAGAATTCAAATCTCAATTTTAAATGTGTCAATGCTGCCATTTTCAGAAACATTCTATCCGACGGTGAAAAAAAATAATAACCTAATGCCTGTATTACTAGCGTAGGACTATCTTTAACAGGCATTTGAGTATTATTATCACATTGGCTACCCATGCTATTTGTACTCAACTCTCAGAGCAAGACTAACCGGATGTGATAAAACCGTCGCAATAGATCAACTCAGTCTAAAATAAATACTAGACTCAGAATAAGTACTTAAGAATAAAGATTCTCACATAAATTCGACAGTTATATATCGAAGAGTCGAAGAAACCAGAAGATTTCAGAAGATGTTGTTGAAAACTAATAAAAGAGCTGAAATTAATCCCTAATAAAAGAGAGATTGAAAAATATAAGAACATACTAGGAATGTTGATGCATTATTACTCAGGAGTATTATTATATCTACTACTATATATTGTACCTATTAATCATGTTATTTGTAACTATGTATGAAAAAATATCAAATATCTTCTAAATAAAGATAGAGTGAGAAGTTTATTTAAACATTGCCGCCAAAACGGCTGACACACGGACACAGCATAACAAAATGTATGAAAATAATGCATTATTAAAAAAAAAAGAATTAATGATGGAATGGTAATAATGGTGAGTTGGTAAAACAGAAGAACAAACGTGAATAAAAATTAATAACACCAAAGTATAAGAATGGAAAATTAAATAAGATGTTGACCGCATAAATGATTTTATAATATGGCAATTGGTCCTCTCAAAGCCAATAAACTTAAATACTCTATTACATCTTTTTCAATTAAAAAATCCTCACCAAAGGCTTACAAAAAATGTCTTGTCGTACCCCTTGCACCAATTGAACAACCCAACAATGGTGATACTCACAGCATTATACTTTTCAGTATAATAATACTACTACTACTAAGAATTTTGTGCAAACTCTTTGAGATCTTGGACGACGTTTTGTGTTAAACAGTTTCTGCTGACTAAGATGCAGAAGTAGGCGAGCGTAATGGCTGTGTTCGTATTGTTATCAGTGCTGAGATGACCCCCACAGATTGTATACATAGCGTGCACACGCTGGTTGGCACACGTACGGAGCGTCACACTGTGGAATACGAAATGCTCAAGCTGATGGGGTTTTTGTGAAGGTGCATAGATCCATGTACCATGATAAACGCTCGATAGTGGATGAGGTCTCTCTCTTTAGAACCATACGTGGGATGTATAGGCGTTTTCAAATTGAATATCACTGCTGCCTGCCGGGTTTTTTTTCTATCGAAATTGAATGAGCCCAGTCAAAGGCACACACCCTTTCCCCCGTCTCTCCCCCTTTCACCTATTTTTTTTTTATAAACAAACACGAGACTCAACTTTTGTGCGAAAAATGATGCCAAAATCGAAGTATTCTTTGGAATTGATTCAGAATTTTTACACCACTGTTTTAAATACATTATAAGTAAACAAATGCATATTAATAATATAGATATATTAATTACTTTTTTTTGTCAATAGGTGGAGAAGAATTTGGAATTGGCATCACCGATTTGACCTCAATTTTTCTTATTTAAACAAACTTTGGTAAACGTGGTTAGATTAAGGATAATATAATAGAAACAGGTGAAAAGAGTTTAAAAAATGCACTCCGATATTGGATATTAGATACAAGACTTCGAAATACTCTTGATAATCTAATCAAGATGAGAATCTTAATATTATAAACATGTAAGCCCATTACGAGAATGGTTTATTGCAGAGTGTCAAGACATTGACCTAAAGTGATTACACTTAAATGGGGGAAGATTAAGTTTGAAAGTTCCACTTAAATGTTATTAAGCTGGTGATTTCTGAAAACTGTACGTAGAGAGAGAAGCAGCATTCCGGGGGTGCCGGATATTTGCAAAATAGTTCGTATTTTTAACGTAGCTTGTATCAGCAGCACTCACTTGTACACAACTGCAATACCGACCCAGATACCGACGCCGGCGTCTTGAAAAAGTTAATCTCTACCGTATAGCTAAAGAGGTCGGTTGAGGAAAGAGTGTAGAATTGCGTAGTGCCTGTTTGTCAAATAGGAAGTGCATGTGCTATTGGGAAGCGCAACAAATGTCTAGATGGCATTGAATAATTACGTTTGGTTGATAATCCGCTTGATGACCATGGTGACCATCAGAAAATCACCAATTATCAAACTCTCAGTATCACCTGGACTAGACTTTTTGATCAGATACTAGAATCAGATACCTCAATGGCGTAGTTTTAGGTTCGTTTCGGGTTGCATTAAATTAGTTTGGAATAGGTTTTCGCCGTGCAGATTAGATTAATTAGTTTATTTATATTGAGTTAATTCAGGTTTTTTTAGGGTGCACGCAACAACAACAACGTCCACATGCGTCCAATAAATGAGGGCTGTCAATGTGCTGCCTAATTTAATATGTCTTCTCTAATAGGGCTCAAACTTGGATATAGTAGTTACTGGCTGTTTTGAATTTTCTTCATTCGAATGTTCATAGAATTAGGATTTTTTTAAAATCGAAACATGTCATCGATATGATTATACCAGTGCATTAAAATAACCAACATGTGATCGATAAAGATCTAATCGATTATGCATCATTCACCAAGCACATTTTTATTATTAAAGTTATGTATTTTATAGCCAAATATTAGTAGGATGAGCATTGAGAAGACTATCACTCCACTCAATTTGGGTTTCATTGTTCTAATATATTGTATATTCATATATGTAGAAATATATAGGGGCCCATATTTATATATATATATATATATATATATATATATATATATATATATATATATATATATATATATTTATTAATATATATATATTGTATATGCATATATTCATATGTAGCATGTGAAATTCCAGCTATACTTGCCAATATTATTGTTTATTTGTATGTTTTTATTGGTTTTGTCTATTGACTAAGGAATGAAAATAAAATATATGAGTCTTATTTCTCAACTTATTAACTATGTATGAGATTTTATTGATAGTATATTTTCGTCAATGAAATGTGATGGCATGAAATTAAATATTTGCTGATTATTATATTGCTTTTAATCAAATTATTAAAAATTAAATAGTTCACAAAACTTCTGCCCACTTGCATTCACTTATGAATTGTATTTTAGGTTGAATAACTGAATTATTATGAAGCTGTAGAAATTTCAGGAACTGTCAACTTTTAGAATAACGGAAAGGGCGAATCCTAAAACCCGGCACCTCCACCCATTACTAAATGCATATTAACAACTTGGAGGGTTTTTTAGGAGATGTATAGCTTGAAACTCTATCAATAACATTAAGAATGATTTCTCCATATTTGATTCTACCATATTAAATTCTATGGAATATTTCTTGTTACACAATAATGAGTTTATTAATAAATTAATACAAGAGAAATATATCATTACATTCAACGCATATTACAATACGTTTACATTGATTAACTGATATATCGAAATCAAAAGTGGACGAGAATGTTCATTAAATGCAATAGAGTGTATATGTATAGATTTGTAGACGAATTTTGTTCGTAACATTTTACCTCTCTTCTTTTAATTACGAGACTCAACTTGTACATGTATGTCTCGAGCACGTAGAACTCCTGTTAATCCATTCACAAACTGCGGAGGGATCTAGAAACAAATTGAAAATTATAAACTTTTAATCCCATAGATTTATAAAACCAGAAGATTGTCTGATAAATCTCAAATTTAAATTCGTGAATATAAATAATATGTTCGACTTGATATTTTCTTCAATTTTGATCTAGTTCATCAATTTGTTTGAATTATTTCCACACCTGTGTTTCCTTGGTCGTGGAAAACTTCAAATTTTTCACCAAATATGCCACCGCTGTTTTGGCTGCCAGTACGCCAAACTGCACGTTTATATTGCCAGTATTTGACCCCAGTTGACCGTATGGCAAATATGACGAAGGATTTCGTGTTTCCACGTTTTCGGGTGAGAACCTGGAAAATACGCAGGTAAAAACAAACTTGATACACGAATTGTTTCTTGAAGATAAAAAATAATCAGTTTCAAGTTATTCAGAACAGAACAATAAACCTGAACGATTCAGGTTTCGATTTTCCACCATTAATTAAATCGAAACCATCATGTAAAAAATATTTCACTATAAACAGAAAATTAAATGTCTGTCCCAACTATCACATCAGTAGGAAATATCGACTTCCTTATCTGTTCTCATGATCTGTTCTTCCTTATCTGTTCTATATTTATTTCAGATTGTATAGTCATCTGATTTTCAATAGCTCTGAATTTATCTATATTCTCATTTTATATTTGTCATGATATATGCACGTATCATGTTTCCTTTGAAAACTGTGAATAAACGAATAAACGGAATCGCACAGTATTCACAATAGGTTTGCGATTCGATTTTGATATTTCAATCGATCGATAATTTAATGCTTCGCGTTGATCAAAATGAAGTATTCAGTATTCATAAAATTGCATATCGAATAAAAAAAACACTTGGTAATTTCGTATTGAGTTCGTAAAACTCAATCCCTAGTAACTCAGTCAAATATAATAGACACAGATCAGTGACGTCACTATGCAGCTAGTTACATCTCTTCTCCTAGCACTATTCTGTATTTTTACGATGACATTTATTTTCGCTTCGATTCGATATTTTCAATATCAATTGAACATGGAAGATGTACATATATTTCATTCAAATTTCATTGGAATTTCGGTATCGTATACAATTTATTTGTCGGACGGCTACCCTAACAACAACACATTTGACGCATTTTGCTCTTCTGTAGTTAACTGTGAGTTGTATTGAACACTAACCTCTCTGGATTAAACTCTTCTGGATCGGAGTAGAAAGCCTCTGAGTGGTGAAGAGCATACAGTGGAATAGATATCACTGTTCCTTGATCTATCTTGTAGTTCTCAACTTCCATTGTATCGATGCATATACGCTCCAGTCTGAAATACACGCGGGAAATATAGTCAAACGCTTGATTCTTCAATAGTGCATGTTGGTTCTAACAGATAATTCAAATTATAAATCAAGTATATCTACCGAAATTCTGAAGGATAGAAGCGAGCAATTTCGTCCATGAACATATTCAAGTACTTAGAACCATGGATTACTTCATAAGAAATTGAATGCTGAAAGAAATAAGAAATTCTTTTTAATACAGTTTCGTTTTCAATATTGGTTTATATCTTCTTAGAACAGTTCAATATTGTATTGCAGATAAATTGCAAAAGTTTCTTCAGTATCTTTCTGACAATCTCAATATGTCTCTCTCTCTCTCTCTCTCTCTCTCTCTCTCTCTCTCTCTCTCTCTCTCTCTCTCTCTCTCTCTCTCTCTCTTTCTCTTTCTATTGCTCTCTCTCTGTATCTCTTCAAATGAGAAAATGACCGCTCTACTGGATAATTCTTATAGCGTCGTGACGCAAATGAGAATCGGTCATCGGATACTACTATTGGAGGTGAAACTCTTCCGTCTCTTGCGAAATTAGTCCAATTAATTGTAATCAACCACAACTTCACAAAAGAAAAATATGGTTATGATTGTTTTGGATGAAATGTAGATACTGCTTGTGTTCTGTTATATATATATATTTTTTTTTTTTTTTTTAATAACGTCGAAACTTGATACAATATCATTATTTCCCAATTAAGGCTATGGATGGAAGCAAAATCTTCCAAATAGGATTCTGTTATTAAAGAACTGACCTAATGTCATAGACCAAAGAATCTTTGGTCTATCCATGAATAACGAAAACCATGAAAACCATGAATAACTTCAGTCAAGATGGTCGATCATGGTTGAAATTGAATCTTAACAGTATCGTGAATGAAGGTACTTCATATTCCTCTGTGTAAATGCAATATAATCAGTGTAACCACAAGATGTATCACTTATTGTGGTGAAGCATTTGAACCGTTACATATAGAACATACTGATAGAGTATGTCAAAGTTCACCTGCACCGGTACTCAATGTCTTCAAGTACTCAATAGTCTGAACATGCTAATGGTACCAACAATAGTTCTACCAACAATAGAGAGATCCGAAGTTCGATTAGCAGCTGAAGCACATGGCATGATACTTCAATAACAAATTGGTTCAAACTAGACAAAGGCAGCATGTGCCGTAAGATGAGCAGGTATTTTGTGTCTACCCACCTTGATTTTTTAACTATTGAGTCACTATTGATGTTATGAAGTTTTATAACTGATTTTAAATTGGATAGAGAATAATTTCAAGTTTCTTCCTCCAAAGCGACGGTTCCGATTTATGTCAATTTGAAATAATGTGTATCATTCACGTTTGTAGAATCAGTCTGAATATATTTATTTTTCCTAAAATGTTGTTTTTTAAACTTTTGAATTATTCTTGTGAGTTTTGCCCTTCAAAGCTTCGTAATGGTTTTCCTCAAAAATGATATAATTTTTTTTTTCCAAGTATCAGATTGGATATTCACATATATTGGAAGAAATTGATTATTTTCATGCAAATTTCATCACAATTCGTTTCTCGTTTGAACTATAGAGCGCGAGCAAAAATACACAAAAAATGAACTAATTTTTTTCAAGTACTAAAAATTTAGTTCTCGCTTACTCTCAGTCTCTCATTCAATAATGGAGTCGTATAAATTTGTCGTTTTCATCTGTCTTACCTCAGATTGTAAGTTTTTTGTCATCTCAGAGAACAGTGTCTCTTGAATATCTGATTTGGTTGCCAGAGTATGCAACGATAACGCAACGAGGTTCCTAGTAAGTACAGATGTATTTAGAATGACTGCCAAACATTCAGCTATCAATCGCTCGTCGTTCAGGGTAGGCAGCTCTTCGACAGCACTTTTCTGTTTCGCCAGTAATTGCTTTTCTTCCTCTGCAGCCTCGAGATAAAGCTCTATGATATCTCTCACCTGAAGTGATTGAAAAATTCGTAAATAATTACCAACATAAAATGACGTGTCACATGTGTATTATTATAACTTACGCAAGTTCAGTCCAATTCGTTTACCTGCCTATAAGTTTATGATTCTGGGTTCATTAGGTAGTATATATTTATGGTGACTATCTGGTTATTGGTGGAACCCATAATTGACCAATATTTTGTATAATAAAAAATTAATTTTGAAAAAAAGTTGCAAAATGTATTTAATGCAAATCAAGATATTCGCTGAATGTATTTTTTTTTTAATTAACAAATTCTACTCCATTACAAAAAACTGTGGGCTTAAATACATGCATTGAATTGAGAGAATTTTTGTTTTTAATTGATATCAAACCAAGACAAATATAAAAGCATATAGGCCCCCTAACCACAAAACAACTTATACACAAAATAGAATCTTTGATAGAATCTTTCTGTGCTACACTGTTATAACGTATTTTCCTGCATAGCAAGCTAATTCCGTGACCAAACGTATTTCAGTAAACATAGCACTGTGAATGGACGTTTTAATGTATAGTGTACACAATGCATTGCAGCTACATGAATTGAACTTCACTTTGCCGCATACGGTTGTGAATACCGTAAGCGAGAATTTCATTACAAGTCAATTTCAAAATGGCCACATGCTAAAAGCATAGGCAAAGTCCAAGCTACACGATACTCAGAATCAATTTATATCAGTAACAAATTATAGCACACTGTAGCGAATGGTTGTAAACTAGCAAAATCCATTGTTTTTTGTAATTATTGAGTCCACATTTCATTCACAACCTTCTAGAATGGGTAATTTCAATTTCCATGTTCAAACTGACTTTGAAAACATTCTTTATATGTACACATATCATACATATAGAGCTAGAAGTGAACGTTAACATAGAACTTACAATGTCACAGGAAATAAGACGTCTCATTTTTCAGGAATGTTCTCATAGATTTTCTAAATGAATTATGTATGGTTGTAATCAAATGTATAAGTGATGAAATGAATAGTCGCAACCAATTTATTCGAAAGACTGAATTCACATCATTTCTCTTTTGTTCAAAATTTTCAAAAATTAAAACCAATCGAAGTAAATGAAATAATTTTAAATATTCATGCCTTACACAATTTGAAAATCAATCTCATTTGAGTGAACCACTTTGTACTCAATACACGTTTTATCATGTCGACATTGAAGGCACGAGAAGAATCGGAATTACCTCCTTACGACAACGTCACTTAATATCTAAGAATCTAGTAATTGTACTCGCGTTTCAGCATACCTGATTAGGAGAGTCTCTCTCACTGCTACGTCTCTCATTAATGGTCGACTGACACAGACTTGCGAAGAACGTAATTCCAGCTTGACCCATCACAAACCCATCCAAAGACTTCGTAGATGGATAGAGGACTGAAATCCAATTACAATCAGCGTCTGAGTTGAATGCTTGTTATGTATACTGTTTATATATTTATACATATATTTATTTACATATATTATAATACATTTATTATATATTTATTATATTTATATATATATATATATATATATATATATATATATATATATATATATATATATATACATATATATATATATATATATATATATATATATATATATATATATATATATATATATATATATATATATATATATATATATATATATAGACTTGAATTGAAAAATTGTGATTCAAAATTTAAAATCAGAATTTTTATTCTTTTCCTAAATTCTATATATATACATATATATATATATATATATATATATATATATATATATATATATATATAAATATATATATACATATATATGTATATATATATATATATATATATATATATATATATATATATATATATATATATGTATATATAGAGAATTTAGGAAAAGAATCAAAATTTTAATTTTGAATTTTGAATTACAATTTTTCAATTCAAGTTTTCCTTTTCTCTGTCATCTTTTAGAATCACCATATGTGTATTCACAAATGTCTGTCCACACACAAGAGCACCACGCTCTTACGCGGCCTTCTCATTCCTTTTCATGTAAACTGTAAAATTTTGTTTCTGTGTCTTTATTGGATGAGCGAAGCGAAGACTCAATTACACTATACCGAAAAAAAAGTGCCTGTTTTTTTTTTTTTTTTTTTGTTTTTTTGTTTTTTTGTTCGCGCTCCACAGGTCAGACAAAAATTCAAAATCAGTTGAAACTTGGCACACACATGAACCCCTATCTGACTTGATGCTGTATAGTTTTGAGGCGCGATCGGTTTAACATCTTCTGAGAAAACTCATTCCAAAGTTTTCAAAAATCCCATTAGAATAAGCCAGAGGAAAACATTCGTGAAAAATATTTCATCTGAGAGGATTCAAATTCTCAGAGAATTTCAATCTGATAATGATACACATTATTCCGAACTTTTACTCAAATCGGATCAGCCGTTTCGATGTAAAAAAATATATAATGTTATTTGTGTCAATTATTCAAAGCTATTAAGATACCTATTAAATCAAAGCAACAAGTGTCACCACTTGATTGTAAACGATTAAAACAAAGCCTTCTTTATTATTATATAAATTATTAATGTAAAATAAGATGGCAGTGATGTAATGGTTTGGATCTCAAGGTGTATATATATATATAATAACCAATCCAAAGATAAGTTGATATGTTCCAGCTCATCCATCAACGCGGAAACACATAACGCGTTTGCCTAGTATATTCATACTAATATTTCGTATTGTAGGTCTACTGTCGTCTGTACATGTATGTATCTTGATATGTTTCAGGATAAAACTATTTTCTCATTTGTTATAATTAAAAAATGAGTATATACCGGCACAGTAGCTGATTGGTTAGCTCACTTGCTCCGTGATCCGGGAGGTGAAGGGATATATCGGACCCGGTTCGATCCCCGCCACCGTCCATCTTTACAGGGGTTTTTCGTGGTTTCCCTCTGTAGTCTAGGCTAATGCCGGGATGATTCCTATAATATAGGCCTCGACTGCTTCCTTCCCACTATCCTTCCCACTACCCATAAAAACCTTCATCTCATCATCCCATCATCTCATTAATCATTCATCCGACGCCAATAGATCTTAGTAATCATTACAGTGCGTCCTTAAAAACCCAATAGAAAATAAATAAAAAAATTAGTATATTGAATCAGAACGATTCAGTTACTATTAGTGTTACATATTAGTATTATTTTATATTGCATATCACATGTTACAAATAAGTGTCAGCTCGTATTTCGTGTTCTGACAAAAAAAAATACTTATTACTTAAATTACTAAGGCCCGGTATTACCAACGTGGGACCAGCTCCAACTGGTAGATAAAATTTGTTATCGTCATGGTTACCTGGGATATTTGTTTTCACCAACTCTCAGATAACTGCTATCTGGACTTGGTAATAACGGACCAAAGATATTTCAATAGTTTTCATGATAACTATTATTGAATTCAATATAGATATCTATATTGTCCATTTGGTTCATCTTGTGTTGTCTGATCATCATCTATGAGTCTTATTATTACTTTATTTTTATTTTATTTTTTATTAATTTATTATACTTTATTTATTTATTCATTCATTTATTTATTCATTACTTGTTCACTCAATCATTCAATAAAAAGATGGAATGTGATCGATAAAAACTATGAGTATGAATAAAATTGTTTCTCAAGAAAATTCAACTGAATAAAGAGCTTCAATTGAATATGATTATTAAATTTTATATTATAGTACCTTTCATTGAGTATCGAGTAATTATTCAGTATTAAATTATCGATGAGACTAGGTCTTACCATTTAGATTTTGATATTATTTTCAATTATATGCCTATAATTAATTGAGGGAAATACTTTAAGCGTTTAAAAGCTCATAGATATAACTTCAATATATAACTTGTAGTTGTATGATCTTATACTACGAACTTGTATTAACTTAGTTATTGTATATAACTTGTTGTTGGTATCTTTTATAATATCTATAATCCATTACATACACATGTCTTACATTCCTCTTATTTTTATTTTTCATTCTATTGAATATATTTATACCAATTGGAATAATACTTACAAGGTATAAGAGAGAATACAGATTCGGGGCTTGTATTCAGGAAAGCTTGATCACAAAACTTCAAGAAATGTTTCTTCAAATCTTCGGTTTTATTCAGATCTAATCCGAATACGCCCAAAGCAAGGGAGTCGGCCAAGTAGGTTCCCACATGTCTGAAATAAATGTTCTGTTAGAATTGTTTACGATACAACGCACTGTTACATCATAAATAAAATAAATATTCATTAAATTACTTGGAGATGTTAACGCTTCCTTCCTCTTCTTTCGTACTTTGCTCTATATTCTGCCGTAAAGATTCTGCTCCTTTCAAAAACAGTGGCACCAGAGAGCGAATTTTCTCATGGACTAAAAATGATGGTAAAGCTTTATTTTGATTTTGTTTTTCATTATTCGATATTGCTAGTAGACTTTGCTGCAGTAAATGACTTTTGACGCATTGTGCCTATACAAGAGAAGTACATATGTAATTATTTCAAAGTACAAACATTATTTTAAATGATGAATTATAGGAAAGTAGAAAAGGTTGATAATATCAGTATAATGCATTTTTTTTATCAACATCGAAACTTGATACAAAATTATTGTTTCTCTATTGAAAGTATGGAAATATGAAAGTGGGATCGTTTGGAAGGGGTACGATGAGGACCATCTTTGTTTAACCCGTTCGTGTTTATTTAATATTAGAAAAATCTGTCATGATCTGAATGATTCAACAATAAAATGAAAAAAAAAGTAAAAGAATAATTGACGGCTACACAAAGTTGTTGTTGTGTAAACAAAACAACCCTAAGCTTTCTATTTTTGTTTCTGTATTTATATCCCTCTTCATATTACGCTAGCTTCACATGTTTCAGTGTCAGTACCATAAAATTTCGGTTTGCTTAAAATATAATCTTCCTCCTTGTCAAAGACTTTTACATCGAGAAAACTATTTTAGTGGTAATGATGCTAGACTGCGATTGTCAAATATGTGCATTGCTCTGCCTTCGTAATAGACTGCAATCTCCTTCCCCAATATTTTTTTTCGTCTACTTCTTCGTTACCACATTTTTTCGTACAGTTATTTTCATGAAAGTGTTTGTGAAAACCTACGTCAGTTATGTCGTCTGTCGGAGGAGTGATTTGATTTGTTACATGCAGCACTGGTTTGTTAAGTGACATACGAGTATATTGCTATTTCTGTCTTGTGCTGGTGTGAAGACGAGATCGTATTTCTAGATACGTGTTCGGGGTGAGGGAGCGGAAGGAAGTAAGACTGTTCTATTTCTACTTACGCGACGGTTGCGGAAGCTGCCCGACTCCTTACCGAGCAAAGCTTTCACGACGTTGGAATCAGTTACTATCAAATTGGGGGTCTTGCCGTCAAAAGTGCTGGAAAATAATTATCTTAGCATTAAATAGTGAAGTGTATTCATTATTTTTTTGATCCGTGACTGTAATTTACATTCGCAAATAGTTTGGATAAACGAGTCATTAGATTCATTCTGGGTAAATAACTGCGAAAAAAAAAAGTCAGCGGAATTTTTCTCGCGGAAGACCTAAATTCAAATTCATTCGTTTTTGACAATAGAAATATTGATTTCTACAGTATATGTCAATATACATTTGAAATTAAAATATCATCGAATGTACCCGTTTTTTTTTTCTTTCATTATCTTTTTTTTTAAATCATCATTTATTATCAGAAACTATCATTTTAATTGTCTTAATTTGATAATAATTCATAAATTATTCATTTATTTATAGCAGCTAACATCGTCAGTGAAGATACGGTGCAAATAACCTCGTCGTTGACGCGCCGCTGAACATCACAATTTATTCATTCAGTCTGTGAAGATAGGTCATTGAGACACAATTGACTTTGCAAAATCACATGCTTTTCCCTAATCGTGTCTTATAAAGATTTATATGAAATTTCAACACACATATCTGGAGTGAACACTGATCCCCTTCACACACCCCCTTCCCCCATCAACATCTACACACTGACATAATACTATTCTTTGCTGGGATTATAATCCTTGTTATAATGTGATTTTATAATAATAGTTCAATATGACATTATAATCATATGACAAATCAATGGGATGCACCAATCCAAAAATTTGCTTAAAATTGAAAGAAAATGTTGGAAAAACGTGAAAATTTTGGCGTATGATTAAAATTTAATCTCTTGATTCTGTTTTTATTATTTAGTAGTGGTGAAATTATTTTCAAAAAGTTTCATTATATGACAGTCTGATATACAATATGATGTTCATTAATATATTTTCAAGTGGTGCACATTTTGGATAGAATGTGATATAATAAATTGAAAAGTAATTGACCAATGTAGATGGGCGTGACTTATACGAAGCAGGGGAAATTTTAGATACCTTGATTGGCTATTTCCCTATTTTCCCCTGCTTCACTGTCCACTTGATGGGTTTTCATATTTTGTGACATCACGAGGGTGGACGATCTACATCGGTCAATTCAGCACAGATACACAGGACCTATACGAAAATGTTTCTCCGTTTTTCTCAAAATCCACTGAAATATTTCTTTGATTTTCTCAATAAGGAACAAAAATACTAAATCACTAAATTACTGAATTACAATATGACTTATGAATTCAAAATATTGAAATTTATTCAATAACGAGATGTGATCTTACCCGTAGACTTTACCATATGCACGGGCATTGTTCAGATCGTGCTCACCTTGAAACTGTAAAAGAAAGAATCTTGGTGATTTTTGGATCCATAGAAGAGCACATTTATTACATTATAGAGACTAATATTGTGGTACCAGGACCTTTATTCTCGAGATTTATGAAATGTGGAATGAGTAAAATTTTGGTGAGATTCCAATAATGTCACTGAAAATGAATGAGAAAGCTATCTTATCTCATTCCACAAACTTACATCTCATGAATCTCGAGAATAAGGGTCCAGTAATCATGTGAAAAATACCTTATTCCAAATTCCCCACCAATTGCCAAAAAGAGGTATCGGTTTTGGTCCATGTATGCCTCTCTTTTCGAAATAATCAAACGTTGATGTCAATCGTCTATGGAAAATATGAAAATTTAAGCATTTTTTAAATTATTATCAAATGGACCCTATCATATTAGTCCATTCATTGTTATGCATTTCGGGTTTATAACGACTGATGACTATGATCTATTGGCGTGCGTGAATTATGTATGAGATGGAGAGATGAAGAGATGAGAGGTAATTTTATTGGGTGATTTGAATAGTCAGAAGTGGCAGCTGTTGTTGAAAACCATCCCAGTATTGACCTGAATTACAGAGGAAAACTACGAAAAACCCCTGTCAGGTTGGTCTACCATGACAGGATTCAAATCCCAGTTCTAATGTGCTAGCCGCTTGACCCTCAATTCAGTCCATCATATCAATGAGGTTCATTTTCAAAAATAAAATCGAGTATGATATTATTTTTTATTTTTTCAATAGTGAGGCATCAATGTTTTTACAGCTGAACATAATTTCACATAATTGTAATTGTATTTGATCTTCGAAATTGCATGCTCTAATTTTATTAAAATCAATATTAGTCGAACGGAAACGCATAAAATAATAGTGGGAATCCGAAAAAGTGTCCTATGAAGATTGATTCAGTCGTTTGACAAGGTGAAACCGCCAAAAAAAATAAACAGACAAACGAATGATAATTGGTCTGTAATGTTGAACCAAATATGGTTCGTTATTTACTCTCGTCCTAATGAGGCATATTTTGACTCTTAATATTTATTCTGAAAACGTTATAAATAGGTGAAAATTAGATTTGCAATGCCTTTAGAAACATTTGCAATTATACTCTCCATTACAATAATTGTTGTAAACTATGAAAGTTACACTTGTGCCGTTTAGTTGCAAAGTTTATTTTGAAGAAAAATTTTAATTTATTTTTAAATAAAATAATTCATTTTATTCTGTCTAGGAAAAAAAATATTTACGAAATGAATAACTATTATAAAAGTATAATTTCACTATTTCATTTTTACTTAATTTTGTGTACTGCTGCAGTTAGTCGTACCAGATCAAGTGATACTACACATTTAGAATGGATTTACGTCTGTCTGGTGGAAACATGTAATTATCATCAAAAGTATTAATAAAATATGTAGGCCTTTATAGCAGATGCTATAATTCGCAGTGACGTACGAGATTGGAGGCTCACCGGCTCGCGCTTGCTTGTAATATATACAGAAAAAACTATTTTAAGTTCAACTACTCCGTATAGCACACGAACATAATTCCAAACCAATTGAAAAGTTTAACTCTTGAATAAATCATTGGAAGAATAATCTAGCTCGATATCTTAAAGTTACTCTCTTATTTTGAGTAATTACATAAATCAATCAATATACTCATAACTTAGTCTATGGGGTCTGTTGTATCATTCTAGAATAAAGATATTAGTTCCAAGGCCACGTTAGTGCAAGCGCATTTGATTCTATAGCATAATCATATAAATGATTGTATGTATCTGTCGATGTATTTGAAAATGGTATTTTTCACGACCCTTGAATTCTTCACAAATATAACAGATCAATCCTCCAGTGGAAATAAATCCAGTGAAGAAATGGTTGCTGGTATTTGCCATTTCTAGCAGATGTATATACTTTTGGGGGGATATCTGTTTATATTGTGTGTAATGGTTTGTATATATGTAAAATACACAGCCCAAGTCCACTAAATCTGTAAGACTCATGCAAACATATTGGAAAGCAAAAGTTCTGAGTTCCTGAGTTCCTGAGGACAATTTTGAGGGCTTTCATCAATGATCTATTTTGTTGGCGGCTTATTTAATTTCTTTTTTAATTGAAAGATGAGAAAGAATGCATAGATTTGTATCGCCTCTCATGTTTCTACACCCATGCCTTATATACAAAGTTGGATCAACCCACGAGGTATGACTAACTTTCCATTGCCATGTCCACTGACGTAATGAAAGGCAAGTTCATGGCTTCGTTCATATCATGGATATAAATAGAAGAATAAATTTCACACAAATATTTTTAAATGGCAGATTACTTGAAAATACCTGATCCAAGTATTGTTATATATTGCACTACGCAAGAAAAACTTGATAACATGATTTGAATTCAAATAAAACCTATATGAACGAAAAAAGCAAACCCGGTTGCCATTGGTAATGAAATACAGAAGAAGGTCGACATCCATTTAGATTCTTCTCAGACTTGAGAATATAACAAATGTACATATAAATTAATTTGCAAATAGTCTTGAACCAGGATTGTTATTATTACAAAAAATAAAAAGTAAGTCTGAACTAATCAAAACTCAGAACATAATGAATACTGAAATAATATAAAATATGACTATTTTATACAACCATAATTTTTGAATTATCAAAACGATTATGCCAACTCAAAATGAGCACCATGGACTCTTAAGAGTCCATGGGAGTTGATTTAGCAAAATTTCATTTTTTGGGTGATAACTTTTGAACGGTATGAGATATCAAAATTCCAATACGTGAGAAACACAGATAAGTATAATAGCTTCAAGATGATGTAAAACATAACTATATAACTCATGTTGCATAATTGCAAGGCGTACACAGCTGAAAAAATATTTTTAGCTGTATACGCTTGATAGTTATACGACATGACTTGAATAGTTATAACTTATATCATCTTGAAGTTATTATAATTATCTGCGTTTCTCGCGTATTAGAATTTTAATATCTTATCCGTTCAAAAGTGATCACCAAAAAACTGAAGACGCTAAATCGACTCCCGTGGACTCTAGAATAGGGTTCTTTTTAGCTATCTCACTCCACAAAACTGAAGCATTCGAGGCATCAATTCATAACTCCGACCATAGACCAAAGATATATATCCAAAAGATTAAACTTTTCCCAGGGTTGAAATTTTATTTCTGAGTCAGATATGTAAATAGCATGAATGAGATGGAGAGAATTATTCAATTACGTTTTATTTGAACTTTTAAATAGTTTTACACATGAAAACCCTATTGATGCCAAAATACTTGCAAATTTTTTTTTCTCTTGGTCATTTTCACTCTTGCATTAGTTTGATTTAAAAAATGTTCTGATGAGTGAAAAAAGATCTTTTCATGGCCCCTACCCTACGTATTTTACCCTCAGTAGCTCATTTGATTATACCATGATTTTAAGTAAAATATCTGTAATGTTGGTTTCTATTTACATTTCAAAGAAAACATATATTGAATATGAATTCTTTCTAAACTCCATGTTTAGGCCTCGTTTAGGTACCCCTCCTTCCCCTCCGTCCATTTCGTATTTTCAATTTTTACGGAAAATAAGCCACAACAGATTCTATATATTTTTTTGACAATTCAATGTCTTTATTAGTGCCATTGCTACCACAATTCTTTTCTTCACCTTATTTGAGAAATTTCATCTCATCATTTCATCGTCTCACCAATCATTCATTCGACGCCAATAGATCGTTAGTTAAAATTAAATAAACTACAATGAAATGAAATGAAATATTCCTATCTAGCTGTAGGCCTATCAACTATTTTATTGAATTCATTTTCTCAGAAAGCAATCATTTATAATTGAAAAATAATAAACGTTGGCGTGCCTTAAAATACGACGAACTTTCGTATATAACAACAACAAAAAATGTGTAAAAAATATTAGATATGATCGCAATTTCATAAAACAATAGTACAAAATAAAAGCACGTACTTACCTACAAATTACAGCAAGAACAATCAGTAGAACTGCCAAAATAATTGCAATATATTCTAGATTCATTGTTTTGTCGAAAACACAAGTCACCAATAGAAGCGTGCGATCTTCTTGACAGCTGGATTTAAAATGTGCCGTGTGCTATTTGTAGGCATTCGTTCATTGCAACCCAACCCAACACAGCGGTATACGTGACTCGAAGCCTGCCTCCCACGCTACAATGGGCGATGCACTACACACAGATGCTAACCATTTTTGCTGTCTATGATGCTAACCTGGTTGTGAAGACAAACTATTTTAATTTTGATAGGAAAAGCAAATGAATATGAATAAATATATAATATATATATATATATATATATATATATATATATATATATATATATATATATATATATATATATATATATATATAATATATATATATAAATATGTGTATATATATAAGTGTATATATATATATATATATATATATATATATATATATATATATATATATATATATATATATATATATATGTGTATATATATATATATATATGTGTGTGTGTGTGTGTGTGTGTTGGTGGGGGTGGGGTGGGGTGGGTAGTGGGGTGGTTGTGTATGTTCATTTGAATATAATATAATCCGGAAATTCACAAAAACGTATACAGGAGATAATCATCTAGTTATATTCTCTTCTTCTACAGTTGCACCTATGCTTTTCAACTGACCTGTAGTCTGGGCGTCTAGTTTCAATCCCTAATATGGAACATACAGCCAATTAGAATAAACCTTCCTTTTCCAACATGTGGTGTATAAAAGAAACGAATGTGGTTGTGAAACAGGAAGATTGAGGATGTGTGTGACACATACTTTGTTATCTATTCACGTGTTGTCTGCAATCCCAGTTTAATTCAAATTTGTGAACATCTAAAAAAAGTATCTAATTATCATTCAAATATTAATCTTTTGGGTAAACGTTAAGAGCCTATAGATTTTCACCAAGTTTTTTTCAATTCTTTCAGAAATATGTTATTCATTTTTGAAATTGTTTGAAACTTTCTTATTTAAGCTCACACAGATTTTGTATTATTATGTATTTACATCAAAAACTTCATACAATCTTATTGTTCTCCAATTGAGAAAAAGGTGATATTACCACCCGAACAAAATTATTAATTATGAATAATAATATTTATATTCAACAATCTGTAAACAGAGTTAACTTTTAAGTTGAAGTTGACTTGTTGAACGAGTAAAATATTTGTATAAGACAGATGTAAATCAAGTTATATGCCTCTGTGAAACTTGGAATTGTTACTCCACAAAGAGCGAAACAATGTTTCCTGTACTCCGGAATTCATTTTCTTTCCACTCACCTAATGAAATTAAACGGATATAATCTCCGAATATGTAATAAAAAATGTCTTAGTTAAGTTGTTACTAAAATTTAAGTTATAGAATTGAGTAATCAAGTAATTCAGTTATTTGGTTAAAAATTAGTTATATAAAAGACTGAACTGCGACGAGTGGCCGAGTGGATGATACTAATGGATGCTTTAACTGTCATTCGGAAGACCGGGGTTCGATTCCGGCCATGGTCATCTATCCTGACGAGAGTCTTTCATAGCTTCCCTCAGATGTTCAGGTCATTCCGGGAATGATTTCTTAACAACTGGCCACGGCCGATTCCTCCCTACTATTCAAAAACAAATAATAAAATAATCGTACATATCATCATCCCATCATCTCATAAAACATTCACAAACGCCAATACATCGTAGTCATCAGTATAGTGCGTCGTTAAACCCAATATATATATATATATATATATATATAGAGAGAGAGAGAGAGAGAGAGAGAGAAAATAAATGAATATAAAAGACTGGAGAGAATACATCATAAATAATACATTATTATAACACAAATTTTTAAACTTTAATAAAAATACAAATCTTTCATACAAGAACAACTATCATCAGTTACATATTACAATAGTCGCATCATCATAATCGTCATCAATAACATAATAATCCCTTAGAACTAGAGAGCTATAATAATGCGGAGTCATCTTATTGTCACTATAAAATATGGAAAACAAATTGCCAATGCTTAAATTTCACAGCTTGTAAGTAGGCTCACAAAATAAGAACCAAAGCTCACAAGTCTCACACGTCATGTGTCCATAAGTCAAAATCAATTTCTATTAAGTGACAACCAATGCTCATCAAGTCACAATCAATGCTCATGAGTCACAACCAATGCTTATGAGTCATCATAGGCGTGTGCACAGGGAACCAAGAAATTCCAGGCTTTTCCTAATGCATAACAAGAAACGGTCACTGGATGTTTTATCCCTAATGATCACTGACAATAATCTCATAATAACATTTCTTACACCAATATAATTCTTACAAACCTATAAATTGCTTAAAATTATTTTAAATTTCAAAAACTTCCATACGGGGCGAAATGGTAGCCTCCCCCATTATCGGCTTATGATTATGTGCGTCATTGGCTCTATTTCCGTTAGGGTGAAGCCACAAGTATCAGACTATGCAGTGCAATTATATCCTTCAAAACCCTGTTAGTATTATCGCATTTCAACGTCAATGTATAACGTTTTGTTTTAGTTTTAAATTTTGTTTTCAGCTCACATTTTTGTTTATTTTCCCACTAATAAAGTGAGCATATTGGAATGACAATGGGATACCATCTAACCACGTATATCTTGTATAAATATATAGCTTTGCTAGAAAAAGTGTTTCGTAAAAAAATATACGTACCTACGTACATACGTACTTACGTATATTACGTACTTATTGAGATGTCCTGCACACGCCTATGAGAGTCACAACCGCGCTTCATGTCGGTAAATACTGCAATGAGGTTCTGCTACCAATTCCCTTTTCGAGTTTTTGTCTTATCAATTATAAAAGATGTCATACATGAATATGTGTACCTATAGTTTACTGTGAACTGTTTAAGCTTGGCTCAATGTCACTACTGAAAGAGAATCACAAATCACCTGCCAATCACAATCTTTCATAACTAAGAGTTCACGGGAGTCGATTTAGCGGAATATCAGTTTTTTAGTGATAACTTTTGAATGGTTTGAAGTCAAAATTAGGATACAGAGGAAACACATATATTGTAAATATCTTTGAGATGCTATAAAGGATAACTATTTAGCTCACATTGCATAATTGTAAAGTGTATATGGCTAAAAAGACACATTTTTAAGTCGTATACGTTTTGACAATTATGCGACCAGAGTTATATAGATATATTTTATACCATCTTGAAGGTATCATGAATAGTTGTGTTACCTCTGTATTGGAATTTTGATATTTCATACCGTTCAAAAGTTGAATCATCAAAAAAAATGATATTTCGCAAAATCGACTCCAATTGACCATTGTAGATCGTCCGCCAGCTCATGATGCACAAAATATAAAAACCAATCAAGTGGACAGCGAAGCAGGGAAAGTAGGGATATCATAGGGATACCCCCATAGGTAATACCCTATGGGGAATAGGGGATACCTTGATACCAATCAAGGTATCTAAAATTTCCCCTGCTTCGTATAAGTCACGCCCATCTACATTGGTCAATTATCTGTATTATTCGTGAAAAAATACCAGAATGATTGTTAATCATTTTTTAGTTTTTGAAGTTTTATTATTGGCAACTCTTATTCATAATCTAGTTAAGTAGGGAGGTCTTGAGGGTAAATCTTTTTGTTCTTTAAGTACTGTATCAATTACGTCGAAAACGTTTTCAGGAAGATGGTCAAGAAGCATGCGAGGCATGACTTTAAGTTCTGTGAATTCTTCTGCAGTAGTCCATCTCATTCCGTAGCTAGGACCACCAGTGCCAGCTTTCCTGTGATGATAAAGACAGGTTGTTTTAAGAAAACGTTGTAGAATAATTATCATCAACCGAATTTGTATTGGGTGAGAGTTTGTTGACAGAAATTTCTACAGAACAATATCAAGTCGTTCCTCTTCTTTATCAACTTCCACTTCTACCTCTTCTTCTTTCCTACAACTCCAAATTCTCTCCATATCTCTCTACCTTCTCATTTTACCTACACCACTTTCTTCCCACTTTTTCTCTTTGTTTGCTGTCCTTTGCATGAGAGCCCTTCTGCCATCCTAATATTTAATCATCACATCAGATAAATCATGAAGTTACGAGTTACTTATTTTGTAAAATGATGACATTTATTTTATTGTTACGAAACGTTGTCCACCGAAATGTACATTATGTTGATAGGTGAATCAGAGTGGGCCTATGGTTGAGTATCATAAGATAATGGTCGAGTTAAATATAGATGGGATTGATCGACGTTTAAATTTCATATAATGTGAGATATAAATGTAATGATTGAGATTATTAATGATTAAGATTATACGTCTTAATTATACATTGAGATATAATGTGAGACGTAGTTAATATAAGTCGATTAATTTTAGGTGTGGATTTTTTTTTCTCTCTTCCATGTGTTCCACAACTTATCAATCAATAAATAAAATGAAATGATCTTATGAATGGAAGCTGATGGTAGAAATGCTTGCAAGCAATTCTAATCTATAGAATATTTTTTATTTCAATATTTTACCTCTCTGCTTTAGTCTTCTTTCTTCTAGTAATATGGAGGATACGCCCAGGATTGTACAAAGGAGAGCATGAGAATCGTCTCAGTGGTACTCGCCGAGCCAGAATCGAGACATCCTACAGAAGAAACGAGAAGATAATAAAGTATGAACAAAGTAATCACAGACTCACATAAAACTAGGCAAGTGGTTTAATCATCTATAACACTGATTGAAAAACAAAGCGATAAACTGAGCATAACTTGCTGAGCACATAATCATTTTCTCCAACATATTATTTTTTTATAAATTTACTCTACAGTTGTAATAACTCATTTTGGAATAAATGTAATATCATGAGTTCTCTCAAACTGTAATTGTTGTATGTTTTAATTAAAAAAATTTCGATCATAAAAGTACTCCATTCTCAAAATGATTCTACTCTTTTCTAGGTACGATTGAAGTTCTCACAAATAATTTGTATTTACTACTATACTTCACAAATAACTTGATACTTATGAATGCATAGGAGTCTGTTTTGAGAAATATTAGTTTTTTGGTAATATCTTCCGAGTGGGTAGGAGATATCAACATTTTAATGCGTGGAAACACAGATATGTTCATCTTCAGATGGTATGAGTTATAAATATTCATTTCATATCAAATAATAGTCACTCAAATGTATAAAAGTCATATTTCAGTATAAGTTTAACAATTATGTGAGAAAAGTTGAATAGTGTTTACTTATACCGTGTTGAAGGAATTACAAATATATGTGTTTCCCCCAATAGAACTTTGATATTTCATGCCTTTCGAAATATATCACACAAAAAATCACTAAATTGACCCCCATAGACTCTTAATATTCTTACACTAGATCGTTCGAATTGAGGAGGATTGAATAATAGGGGTAGTTCCCCAGGAGTCGTTGCCGGCGGAATATCCCTTTTCCAGGTCCTCTCCAGATCTCGGGAAGGTACCCCGAAGAGAGCATATCCAAACCCATTGAGCATTATACGATATTTGGGTAAACGACATAGTTTCAAGATGTGGAGGACGTTTGTACGAAGATCCTCAATACTGTCAACACTTAGCCGCATGGCCAAGTCGTCACCAAGTCCGATACTGAATGTGAACTCTTCTGTAACTCGAGCAGCCTCTCTGCTCAAGACAGCAGCTGAAATCAGATATAACAAGTATGATAGACATATATCTGGAAGGTGACAATGAAATTATGATATATGATGAAATATGAGAAGGAATAGTTTACGTTTATCATGCGTTTGCCTTCTATAAATGAAGATGTTTTTTTTTTATTCTCAGCCTGAATATCCAGAACAGAGGAAAATATTATCATAACAGAACAGCTTGATTATTTTCCGAATTTTGTTATGATTTAATTAAAAAGAATAATAATGCATGGGCTGCATTTAGGTGGAACGCGACAATATCAGATGCGTCTTAATTATATCTGTGTTGAAAAATATGAGAATGTGTGTGATAATTTCTTGATTTGAACTGATTTTGAATACAGAATCATCTACAGGTACAGCTTGATATACTGTTTGTATTATATGTCAATAAAATATGGAGAGAATATTTATATCAATATCATTTAGGATAATATTTTGACAGAAAAAAAGACAATTTTTAATTTGAGTGAAGCGTTTTTGGTGTTCTCTAAAAAGTTTTTACAGCGAATCTGAATTGGTAAAGTGGGCATTTAGTTTATACATGAACTGACTTTCATGAAGCGGGAAATGTTTGAAATTAATTGTAAATGGTATGTTTTAATGTGCATCAAATATGACACTTTATCAAGTTGTAAACTATAATCAGTGCGACGATACAATCAAATCCACTTGGTATAAGTGCACGTTGGCTAATCAGATTTATATTAAACAGATTCAAGGTGACTTTCCAATTAATTGGTCTCTTTGCAATTCATTGTGACTTGTGTTTGAATACAGAAAAGGGTGTTTTCTAGATCTACTTCTAGATTGACTGAATCAGTCATAAATGTCACTGCTAAACATATCCATGGAAAGTGTTGCAATAATAAGAAGATTCAACAGGTTAGTTATGAAATAAATTCGATGCATTCATTATCTAATATATCTTAATTCATATCATTTCTCAAGAAATAAAAGAAAGATTTTTTTCAATATCATATTAAAAAGTCGTATACCGAGAAATGTGTCTTCTAATAAAACGTAAAATCAGTTGATTTTACTGAAAGAACGTTATTTTAGAATCTTGATAATGAATATTGTTTGCTTCAATAACGCACCAACAGCTGGACCATTTGGGGGTACGAACGAGTGAGTGATGGGTACACGATATTTACAAAAATCACTATTTCGTGCAAGACTCGAACCCACACCTAACCTTTTTTTTTTTTAATACCATCGAAACTTGATGCAAGATCATTGTTCCCCAATAAAGACAAAGGATGAAAAACGATGGAAGTGAAACCTCTCAATTTCCAACGCAATGTGTTTTGACTGAATCAGGCGGACTGTTATTTATTACAATAGTCAATATGCACGAATTTTCTTTCTATCAACATGGAATGAATGATCATTTTCGAAATATTTATCAAATAGCAGAAGAATTGTTTCAAAAACATAACTGTGGGCTCAAAATTGAACTGAGAATATTGATATTTGATAGTATGGCAGCCAAAAAACAATTTGAAAAATAAACAGTGATCAAATGGCACTTAAAATACGTAGATATTCAAAAAATGTTGATTCCATCAAAACACGTGATTTGTTGAGAGGCTCATATTTTATTGATATAGCAACCCATAAGATAAATCAGGGAAACGCACCTAAATAAGACGTATCATGACGGATGAAGGGGAGGGGGGTGGTACACGATTTTCTAACAAACGAGCCACGCAAATGTTATAATAGAATATTTCTCTGATAATTACCTGAACGATCAGTTTTCATCGAAAATTGAAATTGCAAAAGAATCTATTTATATTTAGTTACTGATCAGTAAATATCTAGAATAACAAAAATATTTGATTCATTTTGCCAAATGTCATTACATACCTGGAGGACATATGGCATACACTTTGAGATCCGGATATTTTGGACGTATCATCAATGCCAGAAGAACTGCAACCGCTCCGCCCAAACTATGCCCTAATGATAACAACAAGTCCATCAACAAATCTCATCGCACTAGAAAATCCGTTTGTTTGGTGATAGGAGAGTTTAATAAGAAATATTATTTATACATTGATTAAACCTAATTACATTTTATTGTTAATAATTGTAAGTCAAAATAATTGATAATGTTTCAAAATAGTGCATTCAAAAATTGCTGAACTCCATGCAATAAATTTCTCACACATTTTGCTCGTTAAGAACAGCGAGATCGTCTGATGTAGAAATAGATTATAATTAATTTCAATCCACTTGCCTGTGAGCACAAGTTTGTAGTGAGGATATATGTTGAATGCTCTTTCCAGCACCCCGTTTGCGTCCAAGCACTTCTTTACATATTTAGCACCAAATATCATTCCACGATGAGCCTGTCGATAAGTAAGAGTAGAAGTTAGTGCCAAAAATGATAGTAACTTATTTTCATCATCTACGTTTCAATTCATTATTCAACAGATTTTTAAGAGTTGATACCGATCCTAGAAACTGCTAAGAAAATTATAAAATTGGTATGGTTATAATAAGAAGTAACTGTATTAGACCCTAACTGTTGGACGTGTACGTGGTACTTGTCAATGAAATAAAAATAAAACAGACTAAAAATATTAACAATATTTCCAGAGCACTTCAGCTCTCGTCCTCAGGTTGTTGAATAATGACAAACGGCAGGCTAGTCACCGGCCAAGTAGCCTACCTAGCCGGCCAGTAGTAGCCGGCCAAGACTAGCCTGCCGTTTGTCATTACTCAACAACCTGAGGACGAGAGCTGAAGTGCTCTGGAAATATTGTTAATATTTTTAGTCTGTTTTATTTTTATTTCATTGACAAGTACCACGTACACGTCCAACAGTTAGGGTCTAATACAGTTCTCGTGGTACACTACTTCGTTATTTATTAAGAAGTAACTGACCAGTAAACAATTATATAAAATATTTTGGCCCGAAGAGAGGAAGAATTTGATCAAAATCTCAATTGAAAGTCAAAAATACGAAAGTAACAACATTATTTCGACAAAGTAAATGCTATATTATAAAAATGTATGAATTATGTCGAAAATGTACTCAAATAACGTTTCAATTTCTTTTGGACCCTGTTCTAAAAGTATAATTAGCCCCCTATTATACGAGTTGATTGGACAATAAATGAATAACCAATGGTGATAACAAAGAGCTAAAAGCTATTATAATTAAACTATGATATTTCCAATCAATATGTCTGCTAGACTGCTAGAGAATGTTTGTGATATAAGTAGAAAAATGGAATAAAAATTGGATAAAATACAAATGCATAAACGAGAATGCCAAATTGTACACTACTATTCTTACCATGCTGTTAGGCGGAAGTCCCTCGGCTTCGAAGATGTCGGCTGCAGCAGTAAGGTCAGTAAAGATGTCACGTAAAGATATCGATCCTCTAATGACGACAGCAATACTTCCCGTCTTATGATCAGCAACCACAATGAATGGTAACTCGAAGATATGATTCTCGAACGACGCGAAGAGAATGTCTTCAGTAGACACTTTTGAAATATATTTTACTCCTGATAAATTACAAAGGCAACAGTTGTCTTCGTTTACCAATATTGATTTAGTCCTGAAATGAATTAGATTTTTGATATATATGTTGTTTATTCTTGTATTTTTTAAGTTACCTTAATCGAAATCGAGCATGACATAGTTACGAGTAAACTGACAAGGAAAAATGAACAATTATATTTATATTTCAATAGGATCAGCTCTTAAGATGCCGTAGGCGCGCTACACGGGCTCGTTGTTCGCTCGCTTCAGACTTGAGTTTAACATGCATCGTGTGATAGGCGCAAACCGTAGACTAGCCCGCCGAACTCATATTCACGTAAACGCCGTTCATTCGCCAGCTCACACTTTTGATATATTTTACATTTCATATTTTTTTTCGGTATTCAAAAATATGCATCTAGGTTTTCGTATTTTCGAAACTTTTTCATTTTCCATTTTGAAGAATTAGAAAAAAAAATTGTTCAAAATTCTGTAAATGCCATAATCTCCGTGTTTTCAATTATTACCAGATTCCAAAAACAATTATACTGATATCTCAAAAATTACGGCGGTGAGAGTTTGCGGCGTGAAATACGAGCGCCTGCGGCCTCTTAACCAACACAGAATAAATCACTGCAATGTAGAACATGTATTCAATGTTTTTATCATTTTATTTGATGAGCAGCAACAAAAAAAACGGAAAAAATCGATGATAACTGATAGTTCAGCAATTGAATTAATCATGTAATTGAACATTTACGTGGCCAGGTTTTGCATGAATTCGTATACCAGGCGTCACGATAAAAGATAAATTCAGCTGCGCTTCTCAGTTCTCTCAGGCCCCTAACAACCTGGACTAAAACAGGACTAAGTCCTGTTAGTTTCCCCTAACAGTCGTTATCAATAAATATAAACCTCCTCAAGGCAAGTGTTTCAGCGAATCAACAGGTGTTGAATGTTTCAGGTAATCTCAATGCTACTTAAAGCTCATTGTTATTTTTGTTCAACTCATTTTCTGCTAATATCATTGAGTCTCTTGAAAATATTATTCGTTTTATGTAGGTTAAAACTGGATCTAAGACGCATATTTGCTATTTAATTATTCACATATACGGTGCAAAACTAGACCAAATACGTTCAAATTATTTAAAATATAATATTTCTTCAATTACATGTATTCAGTTCAAATCTTCTCTCTCTATATATATATATGTATATATATATATATATATATATATATATATATATATATATATATATATATATATATATATATATATATATATAAATATATTTGAGATATTATATTATATTATAATATCTCGATATTGGATCGTATCCAAGAAGTTTAATTATCACACACACACACATATATATATATATATATATATATATATATATATATATATATATATATATATATATATATATATATATATATGTCTGTGAGTGTGTGTGTGTGCAGATCAAAGGCATAGCAGAAACTAGTGAAAAGAACCAAAAAGAAAAAGAAAGTTATAAATAGAGATGTAAATAGAATGAAATTCAACACGAATTACATGATTATACATTATAATGCCGTATCAGATGTGTTGTTAGGTCTGAAAGTCTGAAACGCACGCGAAAGTCTGCGAAAGAAAATCAACTGAGAAAACTTACCTGAAGCAGGAGCAACACATCATGTTTGTAATCAACTTGAATATGCCTGTGACTGGATATCGGTACATAACGAACGGCCAACCGTACGCGGCCATCGATAAATTGAGGTAGTGTTGAGCCTTTTCCAGGGACATCCAAAGAGGCTGCCCAGCGAAAACTTCACGGATGTCTGTAAAATAATTGAATGAGCGTAAGTGAAGACTCAAATTTCAGTATTCGGATTATATGATGCCCGAAAATTGGTCAACTCGTTGATACTTTTTACTTATCGCTTGATTTTTAGTTTTTATTAAAATCAAATCTTTCAAAAAAATCAAAATCAAGCTCAAAAATGATTCAACTGTAATTGTGTCAAAACTTGCATGATTTGTATTATTATGTGAACTATGATTGAAAACAATATTCATCAATTAAGTCACTTGAACTGCGTTGAATAGTATAATCAAGTTTCCAATTCGTAATGAGTAGAAAGAAGGATTTCACTTCGTTCATCCAATATGAAGTGGCCACCATTAAAAAATCGATGAGTCGTTAAACATTACATTGAAAATCATAGTCCTAAATTTAATTTTTGATTTCTTTGAAGATTACATAGAGTCTAAGCATATCCAAGTCGCGTTTCCATTCACTGAAACCATTTCACCACAGTTTGACTTCTTTAAAAAGTTAATTGCATGGTTGACATAAATCGTGTTGTAAATAGCTTATAAATGGCTTATTTTATAAGTGACGAATGACTAACACTATTTCATATCACAGAGAAAAGAGCACCTGCGAATATAAGTACTTCTTTCAAGGTTTAGTCAATTACCATCCAATGGATTACATTATACATTAGAGCATTATGTTTGGATTTCTTTTCAAGTTTTAATACCAAAAATTAACTAGCTACTACTTAATATATTACATGAACATCCATTTTTTCTATTTTCTTCATGATATCTACTCAGACATCCGCAACAACATCCTTATCCAATCACGTCACGCTAGTGATTTTCCAAAGTAATTTAAATCTTGATTATTTTTCGATTTTATGATTATTGTAATAATTCTTATGTTTCTTATTAAATTTTCAATATTGTTTTATTTTATTTATAAAACAATTTCTTGGACGAGCTGTTTTTATAACCCAAATAATTAAAATTGTAATCGCTATGAAGGTCTCTATTCTATAACTAATTATTATTCCTTGTGGCCTTCGACAATCTGAATCTGTTTGATTATACTAAAATGCTCGAACAGGAACAAAAATATTCCAATGAAACACAATAGCTGTGTCACAAACATGCAGCAAACTATTGAATTATGTTTGATAATAGAGTTTTATTCGTATTTACTGGCTATTGGTTCTCAATATTCTAGACAGTATTCTTCGAAAGAAAATCCTCCAATCGTGCCATTCTTCAAGATAAAATTACATCTTACTGAATTACCAGATGAATATTTCGGCTGTTGATCAGTAATGAGTTGCATTCTTCGCAATTCTCTCGTTGCCCTCTTTTGTTTGATTCTCATCAATACCATCCCCGCCACGAAGTCCGAGGGTACCGTGTCCGTGCTCCGGAACAACGCACTTGATAAACTGGCAACTTGTTGGAACGCCTCATGACAATGCTCGTCTCCGCGTACCCAACAGAAAAACCAGTGAAACCTTCTGATCCAGAGTCCGGTGACCTTGCGGTGGAGGACCGTCTCGACCTCCGGTTCCGGCTCCAGAAAGTTGACGGAGCCAAGAGGATCGAAGACAAGAGCGAGGCCAAATATCGTTAATGCCAGAAGTACCCAATTGAAGAGGACCAATACTGTGGAAGACGGAGCAGTTTAGTTAATTTGCTGACACCTACACATTTGGCGAATCTTGGCGACATAACTTTTTTTTCACTTGAAAAATGTAGTTTTTCAAAATTGGAATCTTCAAAAAAATTAAGATGGTATAAAAAATGTGTAAGTTTCAAACAATAAAAATGAGTATATATCGAAGATGGGAACATGAGTGTAACTCTAAAAATGTATACCTTGAATGCATTGTCTACTTTGAACTATTTTTTGCTCCATCACGTTAGGCACGTATGATCATACCTAACGAAAGAAAAAGAAATATAAGCATATTTGTTTGCGTCCAAAAACTCTAGGAAATAGAGGTCACATAGTAGACATTAATAGGTGTTAAAAGCTGAAGGAGGAATCAAGAGTAAAGTGTGAAATGATGTTGCAAAATCCAAGATAAATGTGCTAATTAATCATATAAATAATACTTGTATTAGCAATACTATACGATTATTGACGTCATGCATCATATCATACCTTCAACGACCGTGTCTGTGACGTACTCGCTGTTGCATTGCACGAGAGGACTGTATGCCCAGATCGTACCCATGATGTT
The DNA here is from genome assembly GCA_964007535.1 of Brachyptera risi. Lineage (NCBI taxonomy): Eukaryota > Metazoa > Arthropoda > Insecta > Plecoptera > Taeniopterygidae > Brachyptera > Brachyptera risi. Next base: position 28,717,064 of record OZ023332.1, on the reverse strand, counting down.
CCATGCTACTTCTGGGACGATTAGAAGAACTCTGCCAACACAACACATTATAATATAATAACTTGTACGTTTAATAACTATATATTATTTTGATTTTAAACTGTAATTCAATTCACTTTTAAGCTGTAAATTATTTGATCAAATAATTTGATGAAAATACAGGCTAGACCTAACACTGATAATCCACATACAATGAACTGTTTGATCTATAACATTATTGATGTTTTTTTTTCGTCTTCCCCGAAGAATCAAGTTCTTTGCTTAACGACCCCACCAACAGCTAGGTTATACGGGGGTACGAATGAGCAGGTGATAATGAAACTATGAAGTTATGATGAGTGGAAAGACGTTCACAAAAACCCATGCCTTATGCGAGACTCGAATCCACGCCCAACGATGACTTCAGTTCCTAAAGTGGTGTTTTAGCTGACTGAGCAGTGGAGGGAGGCTTCCCCCGAAGGAGTTTCAAGTGATGCATATCCAATATGTGAGTTAATTGTTGATGTTTTAGCAAATAATTGAACTATTTTTTCACAGTAGAACGTACAATGTAAATAATTACTACGGTAAGGTATACCTCAAGATATTAATTGTATACCGCGTAACTAAGATATAAATAAATAATTACAATGCTGAGTATAATCTTCAATACAACTATAGACTCTCTGATACTCTCATACTCTCTGATACATCTCTGATACTCTCTGATTGATACTCTCTGGTACACCGCACAGAAAATTGCCTTATCACATCTACTGTTCAAGTCGTCACAACCCATGTTGTTGTGATCCCTAGTGTCAGACTCGAAGGTGTTAATTGTTGAACTGATTTGCATTAAAAGGAAATACGTCCTATGGTTCAAGTTCGTATCGCGATAATGCGTGAGCCTTACTTGACAAAGAGGAGACCTGGTACATGTTTACGTGCTGCCATATCCAAGATTGAACCTTGACCGCTACGATTCACCAACACGACTAAGAGAATCATGATGATGACGAGAATGACCAGGTAACCGATCAGGTAAGCACGAACAAACTCTCCGCCTGTCTGACAGTCCCAAGTAGAAGAGTAATATCGACCGCAAGCAATGCCCATGAGCACCACCCTATATGAAGAGATAGACAAAAATCATCAGCTTACATTTTTTCAATTCGTTGAAAGTAATATGAATTTGGTGTGATTTTATCCACGAAAGAAGTAGGTCGTATACCAAAATAATTTACATTAATATCACTGTTTTGATTTTATAGGTGTGCCATTTTCAAGGAATACTGAGTTTTCATAACGAGGATTCAGAAATAAATAGAACAGTATTTTTCAAAAGGATTGGATCCCTCAAGTTGAGATTATGTAATTATTGAAGCCTTTACAATTATTTTGATGGTAGAAGACCTTATCTCGTGGTTACAAGTACATTCTTCTATCCACAGTATAGGCTAGGTCCTCTAGCAACATAACACACACAAATATCAAAGCTTTATTTCTACAGCTGTAATATTTTAAATGTATATTAAGACCGCTTACGACGAGGTTTACCGTAAGAAATGCAACTGCAACTTTCAAAAGCGCTAATTCCTAAAGATCCAGTGAGATTATATTCAGTCCTCGAATTTAATCAATCTTTTAGTTGGTACACGACCTTCTTCTTTCGTATACAAGTAAAGTAGAAGGCCATTGACGAGATTACTTACCAAATGAACCGGAAGGTCAATTCGAAAAGACCAGGAAACACGAGGTCGTCGGACGAAACGAGCCATTTTCTTCCAAATAATTTAATCGCTGGCATCCTAGGGGCTGTAAATAGAAGAGAGACATTATTAGATACGTTTGAAGAAATATGGAATAGTTAATAGATCAATTAAATTCAAATGTGTTTTTCATAAGTGAGGTATTTAAATGAACACATATAATAATTTGAGATAATCTTGTTAATTTTGAACGCAATCCTATATGAAGCCGTATCACATAAGAACACAGAGTCAGTGCAAGTGTAATCTCGTAGAATGTATATATATATATATATATATATATATATATATATATATATATATATATATATATATATATATAAATATATATATATATATATATATATACATATATGTATATATATATATATATGTATATATATATATATATATATGTATATATATATATATATATATATATATATGTATATATATATATATATATGTATATATATATATATATATATATATATATATATATATATATATATTAATACTGTCATGAATTTGGTACCACTCCATGCTCGTGGCTTGAAAATCGAAAACCCATTAATATTTTATAGTTACATTTTCATTTGAAAAGTAAAAATTTGATTTGGGTTGGGTTGGGTTGTAAAAAATTTGAAATCCATCACGAAAATGGAAATTGATGATTTTAAAAGAAGCAATTATTCACCATCTGTTCACCTAAAACTCATCCTAATTACGACAATTTGCGAAATTTACCTACACTTTTGTTCACTATATTATTATAGACGTATCATAGAACGTATATGCCTAGTTTCGTCTAGGAGCCGACATAGTGCTAACTACTCTTATTGTGGCAATTTCTAATAAAATCTCAAGCTCCGTCGACGGAAATTACTGAAGTAATTACAAATCATGGCCACCTGTGCATGCATGGGGATAGAAAGCACTAATCACGCCATATTCTTTAATAATGCATCTCCAAACAAGGACTTTCAAAATAAATTTAGTACTCACTCAATTATAAAATATGTCAATAATGCATGTTTCAAGAATCAGTATAATAAGAATTACTATTTAACATCATGCCAATTCACTTTTATTTTGGTAAGTGTCGGACTATCACGCTATCGATTCGAAACCGGGTCATGGAATGCTCTCGTTTTTTTTTCTGGGTTCATGCTTCAACCGATTCAGGAGTATCACAATACACCTGATATTAATATATTTATAATAGAGACAAATATATAGAGAGAAGTATTTTCTACTTGACGATTACTTTGAAGTGACTAACATCTAGTCTTAAAAGTTAAAAGTGACACCGTGACCCATTTATCTCGACGATCCAACATCCGAGCATCTCATATATTCTCTAACATTCGAGCGACAAAGTTGTTATAGCTTACTCTATGCTTTCACCACTTTCACCTGATTACTCTCCGAATGTATGTGCCTAAGACTGCATGAAGAAAACATCGCTTTCACTAACTAGCATAGGCAAGGTCGTTTAATCTTTAATCCATCATTATCACAGACACACACGAGATATTGATGAATGCCATTCTATCTTAATCGGTATGAACACAATGAAATGCACAGCGGGTAATAATTGTTCAACGAAATGTATTTGAAGAGAGTGAAATATCTTCAGATTGTGAGTACATTTAGTTCATACTCACAACTTGGCAATATTTCGAAGTATAATCTATTGTTGATCTAATAATATTATTCAGACACGTTGATGCTGCGCTTTGATATAAGTGAGATATAAGAATGTTTATATTTGTAGTGTTATTTCATTGTTACCGATCTTATTTATTTCTTGTATTTGTGAATACATAAGAAGTTTCTCGTCCAAGCACCGATGGCTTCTTTCAAGTGATGTCACACATTGTTGAGGTCAACAATTTCCTCTAAATTATGCCCTCCAATCACAACTATACAATGAGTTGGTTTGCCCTCAACTTTTCTTGTTGCTATGGTAATCTGCCGGACATGCGATCGTCTTATAGTTAAATCTGTACGATTTCTAGAATAATTGCGTTCATTTTGGTTTGACCTTGCATTCAATCTCAGTAAAGAGACGGGAGCGAATGAGATTTTAACTAAATTATAAAATAGGATGACAAAGAAAACTTCTACTTAACTGTTTTGAAAACAGATTCAAGTAGAATCGTAATAAAACATGTATAGAGGACCATGGGCATCGAGTGATACCCATAGTTTGGTTCAGTAAATAAGTGTTGAGTTGCTAATTAATAATGTAGATTCAATTTTACAGAGTACACACAGTGACTCACAATTGTTGCAGGTTATAACAATATCTTCCATTTCACTTCTCATATTTACTTGTGGCTATACTTCTAATAAAATAGATTCTATTCCATTCACCTGATGAACTATTCAATGCTTCAAACAAATAGAAATTTTCTAAAAATCATTTAAAACACCAATCAAAGTGAAAATAAACAAGATCAGGACAGTCACCATTATTTAATAGCAATGACAATTTGTATTTATGACGAAAATGAAATCGTAAGAAAAAATCTGATGAACCTATTTATAATTCTGAGAAATTGTTTCCTTTCCCTTGCTTTTACCACAGGAATTGTATTAGGTAATGTAAGGTGGGTTCATTTGAAGGAAAGGGTGCGTCAACGTGTATACACGTAGTGCACTTGATAACAAATTAGTGTCGCTTGGCATTTTGACTCACATAATAAAAATGGCTTCAAGGAGCTGGAAAAAGTATTTACAAGAAAAACTTTTTTCAATTAATTACGAATTACTGTCTGAATTAGATAAAGTTAATCAGTATAGTTCAAAACCAATTAATTTATGCAAATATACTGGCAAAAAAATACATGTTCTTCCCAGGTCAGCTCAAATTGTAAAATTTCTAATTCAGTGTTATTACAAGACTGAATTTTCTTTTATTTTTCTTTGTTATTTTCAATGAAATATAGTTTTGCGTGGCCCATGCTACGAATAAATTACTATGCTGTATTGTGACTTTTCATATCAGATGATTGCCAAATAAATTGGTTATCTCCCAAGTTTAATTATTGAAATGAGTAAAATACTACTAACTTGATGTCGGTAGTAATTATTGATTTTTCAGTGTGAATTGGGTTTGTCCAGGGTTTTAGTATAATGAGATTATCAATCAGCGAATAAATGTATCGGTCATTCAAGATCAACAATGACATTCAAGAAAGCGAACGTAAAACATTGAAAATGCAGATTAATTCAAATACAACATGCATTAAGATGTGGGCGTGCATATAATTTCATGAACGTCAAAACACGTAAAAGTTACAAAGTTTCCTATTCAATGACCGATATAAATTTACTAATCATCACTTTTAATTTATATTGACATTTATCAATGATATTGAATGAATTTTAAATGTTTACTGCTCACTTCAATTTTTTTAACAATTTATTTTGAAATGACAGTTTGTATTCTCCATAATAGCAATATCTATTCAAATAATAAAGCAAATATACAAATGAACTCATTTTATTTGATGTTTGTATACTTTTTTATTGAGAATGTCATCATTCTACATGTAGAGTGCACGTGATAAATGTGGAAAAAACGTACTGTATAGGCGAAATATTACAACACATGATAATGTTTTGAATGATGCGAAGCCGACGCAGAGCTGTTCGAAGAACATTTCATAAGAATGGATAAAAAGTAGACTGCGTCGCCCATGTTTGTTTGCCTGCGCACCGCGTATTTCATTATTTCATAATCAAGAGTCAAGACAAACAAACAGTGTTGAATCCAGGCATACATTTGCCTATAATATAATACATATATTTGCCCCCCCCCCCAGGATGTCGTTCGCCCCCCCGGGATAAAAACATTAAACACTATAGATACATGGCGTATTTTTTGAGAAACTTGTATTTCGGTTTTCCCTTGCCCCCCCGGTAAACACAAAAGCCCCCCCCCCCCCCCCCGCAACAAAATCTCTGAATTCAACACTGCAAACAAACCTGACATGATCTAATCAAGGAAAATAATACAAAAATAAAATAATGGAACGAAATGAAATAATCATAAAGAAACGTAAAATTGTTGATGAATATTGTGTTTTTGCCTAATTCACTATACACTAGGATACGTTGAAGAAGACAATTGTTCAACAAAATTACAGGACGATTTTAATTGCTACAGAATGAAAACAGACGAGACCAGATATTTTCTAATTAATCAAAAGGGTAAGCTAATACGCAAATAATCTCTGTGAATAATACGTACAAATTCAATAATCTCGCACTAAAATCACGTTCCTACTTGGACAACTGGCTTCTTGAACCGATCATACAAGCCGTTCAACCGTTCGTTTGAATCGTTCTATGGATCATCAAAATCAAGTACCCTCGCATGCCCTACATGTGCGTTACTTAATTACGCCTGACTTTTTTTTATCAATTTCGATTTTTCCAGTAGGTACCTTATCGACCATATTATAATAGTAATGAAAAGTATATTATTCTAAAAACAAAAATTCTCAAATCAATTACTTTCCGGTACTGACTCAATGATTTAGAATTTATTTAAATTAAAGTAAATACGTAATCGACCGTACTATGTTGTACCATTATACACATTAGGATCTCCATATGATCCCTATATTATAAGAAATTAAACTTCATAACACGTGTAATACACATGTTAATAGCATAAAATATGGAAATTAATAAAATATAGAAATTGGTTTCAGTTAATTCAGTCAATTGATTAATGTCATCGTTCAATTATCGAAATTTGTCAGTCAATTGATAAATTAACTGAACAATCAATTCAGTCTCAGTAATGAAATATAAATACTTTAAAAATGAGTCGAAATTAGTTTATACCAATAGTTGGCTTTGTCAATTCACTAATAAATGCAACTTGTTACAATCAAAATAGGCCATTGTGTAGACACATCGGTGGATGTGTACGATCTATCTAAACGTATATCTCGAGTATAGAACATGAGGAGTGTTGTTACTCCCATAAGAGAGCACAAAGAGGAGAGTGAGATGAAGATAATTTTTTATTCGCTGCTCATTATAACAAAGACCAGATAATATAAACTTCATACTTGAGTCGATCGATGATCATAATATATAATTAAATGATGATTATGATTATTATTGTTTCCTTAATGATCCCACCAAAAGCTACATTATTTGGGGTACTACGAATGAGTGGATGATTGATGAATGATGTTGATAAAAATGCATGCCTGACGAGAGACTCTGGCACAAGTTTACTTTAGTTTCTAAAGCAGTGCCTCAGTTGAATTTAATGTTAACAGTAACGAGACCCTGCGTTCGACTTCTCACGTGTTGGTGTTCTATAGAAAATTGAATGAATTATATGAGTAAATAATAGTGTACAAAAATGACATTGAACGAATGGTGATCGTCTAATCACACCCCGCCTACGAGGCAATAGTACAATCATAATATAGGTCAAGAAGTTTAACGTGGGTTCTTTTAGTATAGTTATAGTATAGTCTAGTTGTAGTATCGTTGAAAAATGTCCTCAATTTTAGGGGGACTAATCCCCAACCCACCCACCCATTCACACAACCCCCAACCAAATATTAGGCATTTCGGTGTGGTATATATACCATACTATCATTTTTTACCACCTAAGTACAACTTTTACTTCACTAATTCACCCATACTTCTACGTCATACTATATATAAATCTTTATTAGACTATGTCATGGTATACATGATTGCCTTTTGACACATAATAATAATCGAATACAAAATTAATGAAGTAGAAAAAACACATAATAATAATAAATCACACATGAATGATTGATAAAAAAATGATTGTAGAAAATAATGAGAGAGTAATAAACAGTAGCCTGATATGAACAAGTATTAGTATGAACATAGATAAGAAAATAATATGAAAATAATTTTTAAAAAAATAAACAAATAAATATCTGTTCGATATCTATTATCGATATATCGATATATTATATCGATTATTGATATTGATATCGATATATTCGATATTAGTATCTCTATTCGATCAAAAAATCTTGGCAATAAAGTTATGAACTGATGTTAACCTTTACAATTTGGCTACAGTGTACAAGGCAGCGTTTACCAAAATACCACCGAAGTTTGATATCTATTAAACTTTTACCTTGTTAAAAAAAAACGTCTACCTATCCTCGCGTAGCAAACTAAATTGCGGTTTTCTCTCGATTGAGTACGATGCGAGGTATTCGTGTTGTGGTACCCTGGTATTTAGATTAGGACTATTCACTGTTGTTTTTTTACTCTGGAAATATGTTGTTTTCTATATAGATTGAGCGGTTAGATGGAAAATATATCGGTGCAGAGTGTACGGTACAGAGGTCAATAAGTTATGTAGAAATCGATTAATGTTATTGGATAAGGCATTATAGATTTTTTTTGCTGTTATATTAACTTGAGCAAAAACTCAATTTCGCATACTGATAAAAAGTTATTCATCCGTGAAAAATATATGCTTTTTTAAATATATGTATATATAAATATATATATATATATATATATATATATATATATATATATATATATATATATATATATATATATATATATATATATATATATACATATATAAATATATATATATATATATATATATATATATATATATATATATATATATATATATATATATAACTGTATGAAATGAAATATTGAAAATCTCTATGAGAATAACGATAAGAATAATCCTTAAAACACTTCTACGTATTTTTCAATATTTAAACTATATATAGTCTATGATTACGTATAGAAGGTTTTCGACCATTTTTTTACATTTCATACGTCTTTATTAATTTCACAATGAAACTTATGGCGTTATCCAAGTTCATTTTGTGAAGTTTATACATGTTATTTCCTAAATAGAGACCAAGGCGGACTGGCCCGACAACGAGGTGGCGATCGCCTCCTGTGTCCCATTACTTTTAACTTGGTCTGGGGGCCCCGGCCCAAACTGTAGCTATTGGGAAATGAGAATGGGTAATTATAATTTCATTTAATTTAGAAAATATATAATACAACTCATTTAGTATCAAAGATTACAATATTATATATATACTTAAATTATTAGTGCTATAGTCATTCACAGAGCACGTCCAGGGATTTAATTTAGGGATGTTTTTCTATTGCTCAGACGTGCTCATATTTGAAAAAGATCATGGTTGTTTCACTTTCTTGCTTTCTCTCTCTCTCTCTCTCTCTCTCTCTTTTCATTTCTCTCTCTCTCTCTCTCTCTCTTTCTCTCTATGTCTCTCTCTAAGCCTGTATTTTCAATCATCCCCCAGACCCTTCCCTCTCAGTATGCCCCTGAATGTACGCAAAATACTATTTTAGTGATAAGAAAAATGAGATAAGCCTCATAATTATATAACTTTCCAAGAAGAGTTGCATCGCCCAATATTATTAATCATGTTTGAAAAAAGAATGACAAATTTAAGATTGACATGAGAAGTTGTGCATGGGATAATATAGTATGAGTTCTTAATCAAGTATTAGGCCCTGAAAAGCTGACTGTTAGTTGAGGTACGAAAATAACACGTGTGACCAAGAGTGATAACAAGTTGATCTAATTACTGCTCAATCCACTAACTATCAGTTTGTGAAAGTGGGCCTAAACATCATAAATATCCATAACGATTCGATATGAATTTCAGCAATCTTCTTCAAATAATTATTGGAGAATTCCTCCTAATTGATGGCAGTAATTCAAATGTAAGTATTTATTGATTATGAATAATCAGTAGGCCTACTTGGTGTACAAAAAAATATATTTCATTTTAATTTGATATTGGGTTTAACAACGCACTGTACTGATGACTACGATCTATTGACGTCGGTGAATGATATATGATTTGATGGGAAGATGAGATGAAAGGCTATTTTATTAGTTGTTTATGGATAGTGGGAATGGAATCGGTCGTGGCTTGTTATTAAAGAACCATCCCAGAAAAAAAAAACTTGTCAGGATGGTCGACCATGGCGGAAATCGAACCCTGGTCTCCTTAGCGACGGTTCAGTATGCTAGCCACTCGACCACTCATCTCAGTAAACAAATATCGATTAGTTGAAAATTGTATGAGTACTTACTGCAGATAATATTATATTATTTATCAAGTTGAAAATTAGTGTTCATTCGTACCCCATGACGTATTTGACTGACAGCATACTATTATATTACATGCACTATCATAATTTCCCCTGGCGTATGCTTGCACGTGCCCTCATTGGAATGCATAATTCAGTAATAATATCTGATCGATTGCATCCAAATGCTCAGAGATGCTTGTAATAAACTAATTTTTGTACTTTTCATGATCTTCACCTTAAAAGTCAAGTCCTTGACCCTGAAAGGTTTTAAAAGAGACTAAATTATAATATAATTAACCCACTGAATATCAAGAATGATTTAGTATTCAACTTACGCTCGTTACTTTATAGCCTCAACATGATTACGCAGTCCACTCTTCGTTCATAGAAGAAGAAATTCAATTATCCATTCTTTCTTATTTTCATTCAATATATTGTTTTGACTGTTTTATTATTTATAAATGTTATATACGATGTACAATGAGTGATGTTTCATCTAACCTAGACGTACGAAAGATTTATCTAGACGTTTTTTTTTATATCTCACTAGGCCTACTCTTTGAGCTCTTGTCACTCTTTTCCCACTCATAAAATGTCATTGCGCACAATTTATGATAAAATCAATTTAACCGCTTATGATAAATGATTAATGTAGACCTGATGAGAATAAATTATTACGAGGAAATTGTGAAAGAGAAAAAATTTAGTCGATTAAACTATGACCTATAGAAATAGTGATTCGGTATAATATACATCACCGTACTTTAATTCAATTTGATTTCACATTATCATTTTTCTGTAATTCGGTAACTGTACCACATTTTTACTAACTACAATGATATTTCTAACATCAGCCTTTTTGTATTATTACAAATTAATCGGGAATCAATTCAATACATACCACCAGCCCATATAATATATACATATTTACATTTCTTATTTGATATTCAATTCAATTTCAATTATATAATTGCTCGTCATTTTTATCAAATCACATATAAGTTTAATTGCCTCATAGACTTCTCTATATCAATGGCACCAAAGTATAACCTCAAATTCCACAGTTTGATTATTGTATGCAAGATGATTCTTTCATGAAATAGTAATTTTAATCTCAAAAATATTAATATTATGTCAGACCATGGAAATGATTGAATGTAAACCTGAATGAAATATACTCCTTAGGTTTCTTAGTTAATAATTATAAGGTATTATACAAGTAAATCAAGCCCTGATTATACAAGTAAAACACGTAACAACTTCACCCATGAACTTCAAAATGTATATTTGTTGAGAATTTTTCCGTAGATATATTCAAACTTGGTTTAGCACGTTCTTCATTTTGTGACACCGAAAGCGTGATCATTTAGTATTGTTTCATTTTCCCCATAAGGTTAATTTCTTTTAATATCACAATTTTCTTAATAATTATGATAATTGCATACCGCATCCCATTTAATAAATGTTTGTATTTATTCTATAAATTATTTTTTTCTCACATTTTCTTCAACACTAAGTAGTCATGGGCATTGTGTGTGCTAGTATATAATCTTTAAATTTTATATTGCATTGGAAATTCCATAATGCATGTATGTTATATACATATTCTCTCTCCGCTCCTCTGTCTACCTGAGCTATTATTATCAATTATAATATAAAAGCTTTTGCGTTTGATCATCTTACTTTTCAATATCAATCATTATTATATTAAAAATATATATATATATTTCCAGTTATTTTCATTTTAACCTGTTAAAAATTGCTTCTCAATCAAACTCGAAATCATTTATTCATTTTTTTATTTTCAAATTACTGGAAATTCCCTCCATTGTGCAGGGAAGGGGCGGTATTTAATTATATAACACTATAATATTTCTGTAAATACTTCTCAATTGTCCTCCAAATAGCAATCCTTGTTCCATATCATTCCAGTCTCTTACCATTCTCTAAAAAATGAATACCTCCTGATACTCCCCCCTCACCTTGCCCTTCCACTCATGACCACCTCTGGAATTATTTGAATATTATTCTGAGTCTGAGTATTACAACTGCGATTAGCAGCAGAATTTATAAATGTTTAAATAAAAAAATTAAAAGCTTTCCCTCTCTCTCTCTCTCTCTCTCTCTCTCTCTCTCTCTCTCTCTCTCTCTCTCTCTCTCTCTCTCCTCTCTCTCTCTCTCTCTCTCTCTCTCTCTCTCTCTCTCTCTCTCTCTCTCTCTCTTTCTCTCTCTCTCTCTCCTCTTTCCTCTCCTTCTCAAGTATACATACAGTTCATACAAGACTATCATCATGATTTAATTCAGAAGTTCAACTGAATTACTGAAAATGTATCTCATTATCACTGACGTCGCATTATTGAATTAGAAAATAACAGTGTCCCGTAAATTTGATTCCATCACAACTCCAGCATGTCTTCAGTATTTCTAGTTGCTATGGTTACTTGGAAAACAACAAACATCAATTGTCCAACCAAACTGTTTTATATTTTAATTATGAACCTGTGACTAGCACGCTGAACCGTCATTCAGGAGACCTAGGTTCAATTCCAGCACCTACCTATTACCGTGAATTCCAGCCATGCTCGATCATCCTGACAGAGATTTTTTGTGATTATGAATATTGTTTGCTTAACGACCCCACCAACAGCTAGGTTATTTGGGAATACGAATGAGCAGATTATAATGAAACTATGAAGTGATGACCAGTGAAAGGAAGTTAACAAAAACCCATAGCATGGCTGCCATGCCCATGGCAAAGACATGGGTTTTTGTCGAGTAGCCTCTCTATCGTGTGGGTGAATATACTGCATGGACTGGTTCCATAATAACACGCCAAGACTTTCATTCCCCATGTCTAAAACACTGAATAGAATTATGTTTCAACTCATCTCCCCACATTCGTCATTCACCGACGCTAGTAGATCTTAGTTATCAGTAAAGTGAACCCAATAAACCCAAAATAAATAATATGAATGAATATTTTTACCATTCAAAATCGCTTTCACGTCACAGTTTCATGATCATAATGTTCGTCAAAACTCCAATTTGGTTTATCATCATCACAATTCCAAATCTTCATCTTCATTTTCAGTTAGTGGTCCAAGAAGATGGAACGAGTTAACAACGTCATTAAAATTAGTAAAATCCCTAGGTCTATTTAAATTATCATATGAAAAACAACTTTTGGTGAAGCAAAATTCAGAGATAGTTTTAAAAAATTATGTTTAATTTAGTTCTAATCGGTCAGCTTCTTTCTGTTCTTTTTCCTTTTCCATTTGTAAATGTATAGTTCTTTTTAATACATTATCATTTGCATTTTAGTCATAACTCATAAGGTTAGGTGGAAGAGCAGATACTCATGTATCTGAACCTCACCGTTTCATTTTTGTTTAATAATCATCTCATTTTTGAATTTTCATATGTAAATTGTTATTTCTGTGTTTTTTGCTACTGTGCTACTCAAAAATGAATAAAGTATAATTATTATTATTTTTTTTTTTTTAAATATTATTAAAAAAAGAAAAAATTATTATTCATCTATTTCAGTATAAATTAGCGTAAATCACGTACGATCAGTATAAATCACTACAACGTTGTTATTATTCAGTTTTTCTGGTTGGATAGGTGACAACAATCATATCTTGTCAATTTACATTTTTATATTATGCTTACAACATAATATGTATGTTTTGTGAGGCATTTTTTTTATGTCAGCGTTTTCAGTACCCGTATTATTCATTCTAAACGGATTTCCCGATGAGCATAAAATAGTGAAGGTTGCAATCATTACAAGCATTCCTTGATTTCATACTCATTTGCTTTCTCTGTCGTACATAACTGGTAGATTGTTACAAAACCACCAATAGCAATAATATAATATCATAATAATAACATAGTTATAGTTATATTTCACAAGAGAATAACCATTTCATTTGATTTCCGCACCAGATAAATTTTTCGTTCCAACAGAAACTGATACAAAATGTTATATACATTATCCCAACAATTGTATAATTATTTTTGCAATTAATCATTGAGTTGTTTGCAGTTAATTAGTCAACTATTGCTATTGTGTTTGAATGAAAAAGTGAAAAAACAACGCTCAGAATATAATGTAAAAAAATATATGAATTCATAAAAGCGTTGTTATTTTTAACGAATTGCCACGCAATGTAAACTATTACGCAGTGTACCGTACGTCAAAACAATTCCTCACGCCTGTCATATTTATGAGCTATAATGAAATGTACTAAATTTGATAATTCCGTATCAGACGTCATTTTGGCATTCCTTTCTAATTAGCAACATATATTAATGTATTTATTTATTTGTAGTGTGTTAACAACAATTGTATAAACCGTGTCAAGTACTACAAGTAATGTGAGAAAGTAAATGAATTAATGTGAACTATGAAGATGAAAATGAAAATGATATTTCAATTATATATATACCGGTAATAAGTCCTACGAGTTTTTTAAAAACACTATGGCAGCAGGTCTAGTTCTCAAAATTATAAAAATTATGCTGAAGTAAAAAAGATTTTGACAGCTGTCTTCAATTTGAGTCGCGTTTGAACGAGCGATATCGCTCAATTTAATTTTATTCCACTGTATTCCACTTTATTAGATTGACAATTTAATTTAATTTATTTTCCATTCATTTACATTCCATTTTATTTCACGCCATTTTAATTCTACTCACAATGATAATGATTCCGCTTTCGATAGTTTCAGAGTCGGTTCAACTGACATGCAAGGGAAATATTTCGAATATTTTCAGATAAGTGATTTAAAACTTAAAAGGGTGTTGGAATATGATCTGATCAGAAGAGATTTTGTGGAATTTGTATGTACATGATGAATATGCCAGTTTGTAGGCCTATACAGTACCACACACATTATACACCAAACACTTTTTTATTTTCAACTCATTTTTCAACAAGTATTTTTTGAAATATTAACAATATAATCTCCTGATGGGAGGATGGGTAATGAAATAATTTGGTATTCAAATATATGTCGTAAGAGATGATTATGGTATAGTAAAAGTGTATGCAATGAAAGTTCATTCATCCTCGCACATTTTAATATGAATACTCTTGGCTGTATCTCTTTTACGCTTCATTATGTACAGAATCAATCTATCCTCAAAATGTCTGAAGACCTGCTACATCTACTTTCTAGATTTTTTTCAGTTCGCGGTGTCAAAATAATTTGGCATTGCAGTATATATTTATCTCAAGGTGCTGGCCTCTAATTCGCTCGCATCAACTTGGTTATGATCTTGATTTTGTTATTTTGATTGAAACGAATTTTTGTGTTACATTTTACATTTCCATATGTTCCAGACCAACTGGAAACTTGAATACATTTGACTGCGATGAGAAATATGAGTCATAAAGACAGTACAGTCCATAGTGTCAAAGTGTATTGTTTTCATTTAGAATAGCCTATATACATAATTATAAATATTGATGACAAAATCCGACTCGTATTCTTGAGACGGCCAAGAAGTGACGTCTCGATACGGTCTTACTCAGTCTTTATCAGGAAACAATGAAAGTATTTTTAAAATACGAGTTGATAAAAAAAAAATTCACAGCATCAGGCCAAACTTGATGATCCCCCATCAAAAAATAATGTTTTCGATTAAAACTATAAATTAAAGATGTAGTGGAAAGAAAATGTATTTTGCTTGGGACACCAAGATTCAGCACTTCGCAACTGACTTCGATGTGGAACAAATACAATATAGTAAATTATATTAAAAAGTTTAAAGTTATTATTATTATTAATATTGGATTATTAAATTAAATTATATTATATTAAATATGATATTCTATCCAAAACGACTCTGTAATGGTAATACTTCTGGAGTGGTATAGCCATTTACATCTCATACAAGACTGACGATATACTTTCTTTCATGAGTGTTAGTGGATTGACACTTGCTCCTAACCGGAAGTACGATCAACAGCGACCACCAACACTCGTTACCCGAAGTGTATATGTAGCCTAACTACGTCATCCTACATAATAATTACCCATATAGATATTCAGTTTAATTGGTATTCTACCGTTCTTACAAAGCGTAGGTCCACGTAATATTCTCAAGACGCAACTATAAGTATGTAACAAACCATTGTCACAACTGGCTAACCACGCATAAAAAACCTTGAGTTGACTGACTTTGTTCACATTACTGTATGAATGAAGTAACTGCAACATGAGACACGAACATAAACACAGCAACAGCATTGTTTTTTATGTTTCCAGAGGGAGATTTTGTGAAACAAAATTGCATTTTATATCATTATAGCACATAACTATCTTACTCATATATCCTAGAAAGCTCCATGATAATCAACCACTTTATCGCTTGTATATTATAATTTATTTTTATCCTAGATTATAGAACTCAATATTAATATAATCATGTTGTAGAACATTTAAACTTCGCGGTGTACACACATGAGCAAAATCTCAGCACATCCATTATTACGTCTACTTTGATTGCAGTTGTTCGATTTCAACTATATTGTAATTCATTAATAAATATCACACACCTTTTATCAGTCTCAATTCAAACATAAAATACAAAATCAATCATCACTCATTGTTCAAGTTCTAAAGTAAGTTATATAATTGGTTCAGCACAGTCAAGAACAAATCTGTTGATACACTAATAATACAATCGACACCTCACCTCATATAAACTGAAAAACCGATTATTATCTTACCTAAGAAAAACTTGTTGAATTAATCAATATCTTGTCCGTAACATTCACTGTCATACACTTATTTGACATTTCTTCCATTGAACACGTCAACTAGTATGTTGTAATGGTACTGTGTAAGAGAACGTGAAGCACTGACCACACATAGCTGCACTTGGCCAGTCGTACTAGCACTGACTGGATTGCGCGTTTCTCTCCTACCTCGCAATATTCTACTTCCAATGGTTTTACCTGCAGCACTTTGGATAACGAAATGCAGCAACCAACCACATCTCGAGAAGAAACTCGAGTCGCCATTCGCCTCGCCGTAATGCCTTCGAGCTAGGTTGAAGAGAAGCTTAGAGATGCTGGAGTAGCACTGCTATTACAGTGTATGCGTATATACACTGTTATTCTCAAGATAATGTGTTCTTAGTTCTCACAAAGTCTTAACTCGATCGACACAGTTTATAAATACTTGATGGAATTACTTTAGACAGTATTTGCATTATTACGTGATTTGGCCAAGAATCAAATACCAATGCAGAAAAAAATTCAGTCGGAAAAGCGAATAATGAGTGTCATTTAAAAAATAAAAAATGACATAAAAGTTCAACTGTATTTCATTGAACATAGTCTAAACTGTACCTTGTACCTATACATATATAAATGTTTAATGTTTTTTAAAAGAAGTGATACATTTACAAATGTTGATCAGATTCATGAGTGTGAAACAGCAACAATCATCAAATATTTTGACGCAAAACTGAAATATCACAGCTTTAAACAAAAGCACAGAATATTCATACACACATCATTATCTAATGCTCTACCAGATGAGTACAAGAAAATTGAATTTAATCATTCATATTGGATTTAACGACGCACTCTACTGATGACTACAATCTATTGGCGTCGATGAATGATATATGAGATGAGAGATTATTTTATTATGTGTTTTTGGATAGTGAGGAGGGGTCGGTCGTGGCTTGTTTTTAAGGAACCATCTCGGTATTGACCTGAACGACAGAGGAAAACCACGAGAAACCTCTGTCAGGATGGTCGACCATGACGGGAATCGAATAAGGGTACCCTGAATGACGGTTCAGTATATCAACCACTCGGCCACACGTCTCAGTAAGAAAATCAAAGGCTCATGACTATTCAATTTGAAGATTATAAATGCACTGTCAATTCAAAGTTTCTACACCATTAATCGATATTTCAATAATGTTGAAAATCACAAACAACCCACCCTCCTAAACTGTTATTTTTTAACGTCATTGTGTATTATGTTTTCAAGTAGTAAAAATGATTGTATCCTAACAATAGTATATTTAGATGTCAAGTTATGTTTGGGTTAGGTAGAAGAAAGGGCACAATACGCCTCAATTCAGGATTCAGCCAAATACAATAAAGGCTCACCGTGTTTATATTGTTGCTTGGGCATTGTGCTTATATATTGTATGACATTTTATGCTCAATGAAATATAACCATAACATATCACATACAAATTATTTACCTTGAAAAGTTTCGTCTGAGCAGGCCAAATGTATATCAGGTGTTCCAAAGACTTAATCAGGTATGTATAATTCTTTCTAAGAACAGTCGATCCAGTATTGTTTAATCCCATTTTTAAATTAACTTGTTTCAAACACAATTATAATTCGATGAGGATTGAGGAAATAAGTGGCACTTACCTTCAGTTTTTCATTTTCTCTCCACAGACGAGAAACCTGTGGAATTGAGAACTTGGCTCACCAGCATACAAATTACAAGCAGACATGAGGCAACAACAGTCTGTAGATGGTATTATTATTATTATGAAAGGAGTGGGATGATATGCCTAGATCTGTATAATATTATATGGTTTTTAGGGAAACTCGGTAAAACTGCTTTTGATTACCTTGGTCCTCATGTGTGCAATAGATAACCTTTACTTGTTATAACATGTAGTACACCTATATTCACTTTCAAAACGGGACACTTAGTAGGTGGCTAGAAATAGTAGCTATATCTGATATTTTAAAAATGATGTATTTTTAAATTTGCATTGCTGTTAGTTAGTTTTTAGTTATTAAGTATTAAAAAAAAAATTCTTTCACAACAAGTCCTCACATCGAAATTATTCAATTAATATTTTAATAGATTATTCATTATAGCTCCTTATTATTTATAATCATTTTTATCAGTATTATAAACTGTTATTACATTTGTTTATTTCTCTTTATAAATCACATAGATTTTCATACTTTATTTAGACAGCCCACACACAAGGCATTGTTTTACGCTGGTTCCTTGCATCTTCCTCTATACAATGGTCAAATTGTATTCAAAATGTAATCTGGAATTTAGACAAATAACAAATAATAATACTGCACTCTACTATTATTATCACACACTCTACTATTATTATTGAATTATAATCACAACTTCAAGGCTGTCTTGTCACTAATTTTGATAAATTTGAATTTAATGAATTCATATAGACCCTAAATAAATTTGAGTGCATATGAAATAAATGAATATCTAAATAAATATGATTGAATTGAATAAATGAATGTTTGAATAAATTTAGATTCTCAAGTCAAGAATATATTCATTTTTAATTTTTGAAATTCAAGCATTGAAATCGATAGTTTTCAGTATCTCCAGAAAACTGCTTCTTCTAAAACATTCATAATACAGGATTGGATTCTAGGGAATTCATGTACTCAGTGCATGCAATGCTGGATTTAGCTAATTTATCTAGTTCTAGGCTGCTTACATCGATATTATTATATACGCATGTATACACTAGTTCAATAGTACCGGTATGGAATTATATTTGATTCTAATCAGATAATATTACCGGAAGTCTATAATTTTCGGAAAAAGATGCAAAATTATTGAAAATGTAACGTTCAAATTTAACTGTATATAGTTGACTATTTACTTTCTTGTCATTACCATTATGGTTTTTTTTTTTTATTATTTTTAAACATTTCGAGTAAGGTAATGCTTTTGTTTGTTTCATGAGTACAGCGATTTGTTCCAAAACAGGAACAAAGGTGAAGGTAAAGATTTTCATCGTATGAAGCCCGATTCACAGCGTTTAATGTTTTTATCAATGGAATCAAAACATTTACTAGTCATTCACAAGATCAAGTGGGCTTCAATACTCTCTTCTGGGATGTCACAACATATGACAGCTGCTCAATAAACTTTTTGAGTATGTAAACTACTAAGAAAACACAGTATATGTGTTGTGAGAAGTATGAAAATCTTGAATGAAAAATATTCTGTCAGCTCACTCTACATCAGCAGACCTTGGAATACTTCAAACGTTTAAAAACCGTACTATTTGACACGAAAAGTAACAACCCTATTACACTAGAATTGCTGAGGAGGTACTGAGTCACTCACATTGGGCATTCTGCGCGCCTGAAGAGCGCCTCGGGACTGCCCGTGCTATTAGGGAATAGAATGCGCTTTTAAATTTCAATATTGCCGACGAATGGTGACAAAAGGTCAGTCAACAATGTAATATTCCAAAAAATGTCATTGTTGAAAATATGCGCGCATCTCATTTTGTAACTTTTCTCTAGTTCTTCTGCTGCCTGTAGTGTGACGTGTTGAATTTTCATAATGCACACTTGCAACAACTTTTTGATCCTAATTTTCAAAAATATTTATACTTTTGATGCGTTTTCTTTGTCATTTCTCATCCGATTACTGTCAACATTACTGAAATTATGTGCAATAGTTGTCAGCACTCAGTAAAACTTCCAGAAAATTTGAAGAGCATTTAAAGAATTGTTTTTCAAATATTTTCCCTCCAGGTTATTCTCAAGGATTTTCCCCAAAACTCCAATTTTATTTTATAAGTTCCCACTCTATCCAAAAACATCAAATAAAATGGCCTTTCATATCCCCATCCCATCATCTCATGTATCATTCACTGACGCCAATAGATCGTAGTCATCAGTATGGTGCGTCGTTAAACCCAACATAAATTTTAAAAAGATACATAGCATGTAGCATCTAGTTTGAGACTGCATTTTGAAACCAGTTGAAATTCATTGTCTGAGAATTTTCCATATAGTTACCCAGTTCTGTGTGTGTGTGTGTGTGTCATCAGGAATGCCACCCCAAGCACGCTGTCATTGCTATAACAAATGGACAGCTCAACGGCCAAAGGTGACTCAACGAAAGCGAAGACGTAATTTTACACATCAAAATTACGTCTCCTGTTTTTGCCGAGTACTTTATGAATCATTTGAAATCACAAATTGGCTATTTGTTCAAGTAATAGTCTGTAATTGTGTTTCATCTACTCTTTGCCATTCTGTTCTATATTATTTTTGTTTCGTTTTTGTTTTGTATACCAATCCATGTACAATGTAATTCTTGGAACAGAATAAAATGAATTTTGAATTTTTATATCGGCACTTGATTTCATTATAAAGGTACTAAATAATGGTAAATATTTTGTTTATTAATTCTTTGGCGTCAGATGTCGGTATTTACTTTTCTCTATTCAAATTCATGTTTTACATGACAGGTCTCTCTGGTAACAATAGAATCCCATACATTAGACATTTCCAAGTGACCACTTTATCTCACCTTCTCCTTTCTCCTAATCCTCCACGTTACTCTGAAAAAAAACTTTGTCACCAAGCTACTTTTTACCTCAACTTCTCTTTCCAGACATAATACAATTAAAATCATTTAAGAATATTATTTATAAAATCTCAACTCGTATCGGTAGGCTTACCATAAGAAATCCATTAATGTTCATTAAATTGATGAATTTAATGACATTCATCTGCTTTAAATTAATTTGAATCAGTTGAATAAAACTTCTGAATCTTTACATTATTGTGTAGAATTCATTATTTCAAATTATAGGCTTAGTTAATCACTAAACACTTCCGTCTTTTGACGATGATTATTGCTTGCTTAACGATCCCACCAACAGCTAGGTTATACGGGGTTACGAATGAGCAGGGTATGAATGGACTTATAATACTGCGTTGCAGTATTTTGTAGTGTTGTAGTTATTCTAAAGTAGTGCCTCAGCTAACCGAGCTACCGAGGTTGCCCGTCTTTGGAGTAATACATAAATGTATAAGTCGAGTCACCAAAAATTGATCATTCACACACAACATATACATAACATTTATATTGGTAAATTCTGTAATCCGAGACCAATTTATTAACAAATATCGACATTTTAAAAAACAACAACTAAAACGATTAAAAATGTACAATACAAGATAAAACCGTACATATACACAGAGCAAAGGAATGAATAAAATAATATCAAGGCAGTATGATATTACATGATATTGGCAGTACGAGAAATGGTAAGGGACGACTGATTAAATCGAATGATGAGGGGAGCACAAATAAATTGATGAGGCTAGGAGCAACACAACTTTTCAAACCCCATTACTTTATAGGATAATAACTTTGGAAGAGAACAGGTAATGACTGAAATATTTTGGATGCAGAGATGATATCAGAAGGAGAAAATTTGAGTGCAAAGGTTCTCAGAAGAAAATTGATAAAAAGTCTCAAAGAACAAAGAAGATGAATTATGTATTCATTTTTTCTTACACTTCATCATTCATCAGTCTATTATTCTATATTTTTGAAAAGAATACAATATTTTATTATATTTTTAAAATGTAAAATTAAAATAGTGCTTATGGGAATTGAAAATGTTGTAGAGTCCTTGCCACCATCAATGACATTTGTAAGTGTAGGATAAAATAAATAAATAGGCCTATGTTTTCAAATAAATCTCATGTTATTTCTCATGTAAATCTCATTTTACCAAGAGACCAGGTATGCCAAAAAGTACAAGTATGGCCAACACAAATATTATGCAAGTCCCACGCTTTCCACAAATCTAAGGAAAAAATGCATTTTTCACGAAAACCGATGTGAAGGGTTTTCAGATCAGCAATATGATAGGTATTATGCCCCAAACTGGAAAAATGATCATTTTTAGTCGATGAGTGGCATCTACAAGTAAGTGTGTGGTCTCATCAATTCACACTCTTGATAATTCAAATTTTGCTGTAATTCCAACATAAGAGTTTCAAGAATTTTGACCCAAAAGTTCAATGGTAAAAATTTCTATAATTCAAAATTTTCCTGTCAGAATCGGTATTTTTGGGTCCACTAAATTGTGTTGAAGAGGTTCTACTTCATGAAGTATTCTCTACATCAATAATGTGTATATGAATAGTCTGAAAGTTTAAATTTTGATAAATCAACTAGTAACCAACAGCAAACTCAATAGTGCCTGCATATCACTCTCGTAGTAATAATCCAAATGAAATACCAACAGAGTTCGTAAAAATGTTTCTTTCTCAATAGTTCACAACATGAATTGCACAGAGCAAAATAAGAATTGAAAGGTGACGGAGAGTAGGGTACGACTAATTACAATAATTAGTAGGCCTGCAGTGAAACCTCTATGCATCGTTCTCAGATCTATCATTTTCCTGCTTGTATCATTAATTTTTTCTAGCCCCACTCCCATATAATCAATGTTAAATTCGTTTCATTTTCCTGGTCCCTTGACCAGTCCTTTCATCGGTCCCTTGAAAACCGATGGATAGAGGTTTCACTGAACACTTGAATCTTTTCAAGAAGTCCAAAGGAAAACTTCAATCATCAATGTTTTAGACACAACTGTGACAGACAGCAGTCGTTTTGGAATTCTTGTTTCGTCAATACTGTCAACCTAATCAGGTTTTTTGTAGGTAATAGGAAAAATATGTGTTTAGAATACTCCCAAGTCTAATCCAGCCCACTTCGGTTTCTAAAATGATCTGAATAAATGAGCTTTTATAGTGAATTAAAATGAATGATGATAAATATGAGTAGTGCCACTAAATAATTGGAGCAAGCATCAAGAAAATTACAATTGAGAATTAACAAGATACAATTCAAAATTAGATTTAATATTGGCTAGGTTTGACAAGGGTTGGAAATAACAATAACGATAGCAACATAACATCAAGGCTTATGTTTAAATCCTGGCGATGAGCCATAGGAAAACACATCCGGACTTATAATAGAGAATGAACTTGATAACGGATCAGTTAAGAAGTCATCGTCTTCTTCTTTTCTCACCGACACCATTGCTGTATTCATCGAAGCATCATCACTAATAACCTTGTCACCTTGGTATTCACGATAGATGGGCGAAATCTTATCACCGGATCTCACGAGTAAATATGGATCAAACGGAAAGAAGGTTTCTAAGCATTCGCTGGCTGAACGGTTGGTAGTGCCAAGCCCATCGTGATGTATCACAGGTATGGTGTTACGAGAATTGTGCTCGATTATGGTGTAGCAATAAGCCAGCTGGTACGCCCGCGTCACTGCTGCAAAATTCTGAACCACGGGAGGAATGCAGACTCGCAAGGGGTTAAGGCGACAAGTAACGATTTTCGTGAAATTAAGACTTTGTAGATATGTCAGATCTGAAAAAAATTGAAACTTCAGTTATAGATTGTGGGTTATGAGAAAACAATATATAAACACTCTTCATTTGTTTATATTGGACTCAACGACGCACTGAAGACGATCTATTGGCATTCATCCTTCCAAAGGTGTGCAGTCAGGACCATGTACTACTATCTAGATAAGCAGGGCTCACCCCAGAGAAAACTGCATAATAATAATAAATATAAGACTGAGAAATACAGAGAAGTGACGCTGATGAGCCAGGCAGCCAAGCTGTATGAACGAATTATTGAAAGAGGGATGCGAGTGCTAGTGGAACCCATGTTAAGAGAAGAGCACTATGGGTTCAGAACAGGCCGATCAACAGTAGATTTGATATTTGCGGTGAGGCAACTGTTAGAAACAAGGTGGGAGGAGGAAAGAAGAGTGTACATGGCTTTCCTAGATTTAGGGAAAGCATACGACCATCTTCCCAGAGAAAGGGTGTGGGAGTCTGAGGGCAAAGGGCATACATGTAGGGATGATAGACCGTGTGAAGAGTTTGTATCAAGAATGCAAGGCTTCGGTGCAAACAAATGAGAGGCAGGACGGAGTGGTTGAGGTAAAGAGTGGAGTTAGGCAGGGCAGTGTCCCATCACCTATGTTGTTTGCAATGGTGATGGATGAGATGATCAGAAAAGTGGAACCAGAGAAGGAAGGCCCAGGGTCAAAGACAATGATATACGCTGATGATATCTTGTTATGGGGAGACAGTAGAGAAGAGGTGCAAGAGAAAGTAGAAAGATGGGAAGAAATGACAGAGGAGTTTGGGATGAGAATTAGCGTGGAAAAGAGCAAAACAATGGTGATGAGCAGAGAGAAAAGAAAGATTGAAGAAAAAGTACAGCTGCAAGGTCAAGAACTGGAAAAAGTAGAAGAGTTCTCATACTTGGGAAGTATTGTCAGTAATACGGCAAAAGTAGAGCTAGAAGTGAATAAGAGAATAGTCAAGGCGGACGGGCTATTTCAAAAAGTAAGGAAGCTGATTTGGAACAAAGATTTTCCAAGGAGTGGGAAGATACTCATTTATAATGGGTACTACTTGCCTATCTTGACATATGGAGCAGTTACATGGTCAATCAACTGGAGAGAAGAAAAGAAAATGGAGGCAGCAGAAATGAAGTTTGTAAGGAGCATGGCAGGAGTGTCAAAGTTGGAGAAGAAGAGAAGCAGTAATATAAGGAAAGAAGTGGGAGTGGAAAGGTTATCATTTAAATTGGAAAGGGAGAGACTTAGGTGGTACGGGCATATGCGGAGAATGGAAAAGGAGAGAATACCAAGAGCAATGTTTGAGATAGCAGAAAACAATGGAGCTAAGAAAAGAGTTGGAAGACCAAGAGAAAGGTGGCAGGAGGGAGTCAAGTTCGGGGTAGTCAACCAAGGAGAAAAATGGGAAGAAGTGGAAGACGAGAGATGGTGGGAGAATAGAGAACGATGGAGGGAACTCGTAGGAAGAGAAGAAGAAATAGAGGATAGGCCTAGCAGTAGTGAAGAAGAGGAGGAAGTCGGAACTGGCAGGAACCGATTGATATGAGAAGTCTGCCCTAGAAAAACTGGTGGAAGCACCCCCTGGCCCAATTCAATTGGTTATCTGGGTTTGAGATATATGTATATATATATATATATAAGACTGAGACAAAATATATTAATGATTAATGATCAAAAAAATTGAATGAATACAGAACATAGTGATTCACAGCTTTGTAGACAAGACAGTTTTCACCAAGGTGTAGAGTTCTCAAGTATATTTCATATAAGCAAGGTGTGTAGAGTTTTCGAGTACACTTCAGGCAAATATCTCGCTCATCTTACAACGCATACGCCGAGTTGGCCTAATTGCTATCAAAAACTCACATTTGTGTAGAAAACACACTTTACTTACTTTTTCTAGTACTAACAAGGTCTCGATGTCGAAACGCAATGACGTAAAACAAAGCTTGACACACAGAGAAGAAGACGCCGTGCACTCGAACATCTGAGTTGGCATTTTCTAAACCATCTTGAGTTGAAATGTAGTTGTGAATCCACAAAGCTATCTTCGAGACAACATTCTTCAAAATCCTGAAAATGAATTGAAAGAAAATTCAGAATTAGTGAAAAGTGAAAGAATACAAAAAGTAATCACAAATGTATTTTAATAGAAATATCATTTCATTCAGAAAAATATAGGGCCTGAATGAGCAAATAGGATGCTTTCTTTTTTTATATATAGGCCTAGGCCTATATTGGTTCTAACAATGCAAGGTAATGATAACAAAGATCTAATGGAGTCGGACAAATGATGAATGAGATCATAGGATGATGAGATAGTGGTTTCTTAGGTATGTAATTGGAGGACAGTAGATTGTGGTTCATCTTGTAGGAACTATGCCAGCCGACATTAGCCTCTAGGCTACACGGGGAAACCAAGAAAAACCTCTGTAAAAGAAGGCTTTCTTGGTTTGCAACAGTTTTAAATATTCTCCACTGGTTTGAAATTTACAAGCAAATATTAAAAATTAGATCAAGCCCTATAGATAACATTTTTTAATGCCCTAATCACATCCACCGATAGGACGCCGTCCATCTGGTCTAACCAGACAAGGCTCTGCGTTGGAAAGTCAAGTTGGGAATTATTCTTGTAGCATAAGTAGTTTATAGTCTCGCCACCGCACATAGCTGCATTTGCGAGTTGGACAATGAATAAGATGAAATTGAGGGCCCAGGTGCATGAACCGGCTAACTCGACTTAGCTGGTTTATGTTCCCGGTGACAGCCACGATGACAGCCATTTTTGTCAACTGTCAAGAAGGGCGCTAATGATGGATAAATGCTGAGTTTATGTAGAGGATAACCTGCATTCATTATTCACATTTAATCAAATATATAAGTCCAAGCAAATCAAACGAAAACACAAATTCAAGAAAATTCCCAAATGTGTATCACTTCAAACCTTCAGAACTCAAAAGCACTCTATGGAGTTAGCTGGTTCATGCACCCGGGCTCTCAATTGAGTACGAGACTCCCATTTAAGGAATAGGTTTGACATTGCCCACTCGAGACATTACATCTAAATAACAGAGCAGTTGACTAGATTGTGTATTAACCCGAAGAAATGTGTCTGGTCCACAGCTAGATAGATCAAAGTAATACTAATACAAAGATAATACAATCGATTCATGATTTGGTGGCTTACGGTAGGCCTACATATATATTTAATACGTTTTGACTTTTGAAGCTGCCTATACTTTTTGACATCATATATCCATATCCAAACAGGGGAACAATTTCTGAGCTAAGACTGCTTCCAAAAATGATATATAAGCCTGATTACCACACAAACACCATATCAATTCATTTATATGGGGTTTAAGGGTACAAGCTACTGAATATCACAATTTTTTTTTCATTTTTTCTATTTCTTTTTCTTGTATTATTTTTATTCACACTCTATTAAAGAACCTCAAAAAGTTTTGTCCCATTTGAAGACTTCTGTCACACTATCAAATCTGAAGATGTCATATTTCAAGCCATTGTAGTAAATAAAGATCAACAATTTATATTGCCTGTAACTCCTTTGAGTATTTTCATGCGCATGCGATATTGAAAATCGCTACTCCTTTTTAGTGGCGATACCGATACTTGAAGACCTGTTTTTCTTTAATGTGAATCCAATGTGATATTCTTGATAATAAATGGGGAGCACATTTTCAATTTAGGCCTTAGTTATTATTAGGCCTTAGTAATAATTTTCCTTCAAATAAATTTTTGAATTGAATTATTTTGTCCAAAACTGAGAAGAAAAATATTTGCAAA
Source organism: Brachyptera risi (assembly GCA_964007535.1). Taxonomy (NCBI): domain Eukaryota; kingdom Metazoa; phylum Arthropoda; class Insecta; order Plecoptera; family Taeniopterygidae; genus Brachyptera; species Brachyptera risi. The sequence goes on along the minus strand of OZ023332.1, from coordinate 28,689,184 downwards.
GTTCCAGTTATGAAAAAGAAAAAAAAATCCGGAACACATTCAAAAATGTGCTCCCCATTTATTTGTCATACATTTGTGCAGAATGATATAAGAAAATAATGACTTCAAAAATATGAAAAGTGTGGAAGTAGCATTTTTTTTTAAGTCAAAATTTTTTATCGGAAGAATTGAAAAAAAAATTGCCAACATTTTTCAAATTCTTTTTATATATATTTTGTTTTGAGCAAAAAGACATGTGCAAAAATTTCATCACCTTTGAACCCTTATCTAGGAAGATAGAAATTTCAGTGGCTTATCCCCTTAATGGCACTCTGTGATGTAATTGAATAAATTATGGGAAGACTAGATGAAATTAAAATTTTACTATGTAATTTTGGACAATGGGAAGAAAGTGGTACTATAAGTTACATTTTAAAACCTATTTAATAATAGTAAGGCATTACAAATGAAATACGAATGTAATATATCCAGGGTGATGAAAAGAATAACACCCAGTTTTCAATATAGGCATTAATGGTTTTAGAATATCAGTAGCCTATACACAAAGTTTACAAATAATTCACGTAGAATTCCAAAAACTGTCATTACCGGTATTGAATTTTCTCTTTGAATATAACAATGAATGATATTAAATTACCACACAGGTTATACAGTTACAGCGAAGCCTTAACGCATCGTTCCTGGATCCATCGTTTTCCTGCTTGTATCCTCTATTTTTTCTCACCCCATCACTATACTATATAATCAAAGTTAAATTTTCCTGGATGGATTGTTTTATTTTTCTGGTCCATTGAGAAACGATAGATGGAGGTTTCACTGTAATTAGCCCAACCCTATGTCATGTCTTATATTTAATGAAAGTAGGCCTACAGTACCGGTACCTCATTTTAAATTTTTGTTTTACATTTTAAATTGCATTCAACGACGCACTGTAATGATTACCAAGATCCATAGGCATTGTATGAATGATTAATGAGATAAATAGAGATAAGTATAAGTAGTGTGATGTGGTCGTGGACTAGATATATTGTAGAAACCATCACGGCATTAGTATAGACTACATAGGAAAACTAAAAAAAAACTGTAAAGATGGACAGTGGCTGGGATAGAATCACGGCCCGATGTACCCCTCATCTCCTAGATCACATAGAGCAAGCACATTAGCAACTGAGCTACATGTGCCGGTCTAATGAGATGAAGCTTATGATATTGGATTTTAGGTATTAGAAAGAATAGCGTGACGAAAGAGGTCGAAGCCTGAATCGTAGTAACCATCTCAGCATTTGCCTCTAGACTATAGAGGAAAACCCTCACCTCTCGGTCATATGGAGTTTATTACATAATATGCATCATATAGAGCATGTGCATTAGCTTTGAACTACCTGTACCATTATGAAAATAACAATGAGTAAATAAAATACTGTATAAAGTTACTTACAATATAGGTATGAAAGTTGCTCTGGCCAGCAAACTTGCAATGTAGAGCACTGCCGACTGACGTACTACTGGTGCTTCATGTGGTGATGACACTTTCAGCCACAAGTAGTTGAGAAACGACTCTGCTAGTGTAACATTCAAACTACACATGTAATACAAAATGAACTGAACGTGATGTACATCGTAAGTTGGCAAGATGAGACGTTCAAATACAGTAAGCATATCGCGGTACAGACACTTGGTCGACAGCCAATCAAGTTGTGCTAGGTCACTTCTCCCGTAACAAACCTTATCAATATATTTGAAAACTTGTGTAAGAACTGTGTCTAATGTGTTTGCTATTGGATGAGCCAATTTAGCAGGAGAAGGAAGTGCTTTCCGTTCTGTTTCAGACTCCTCCATACTAAAAACCTCTGGTTCCACATCCAAATCCACATCCATACTATTCAATTCTTTGTTTTCAAATTTTTCTATTTCATTTTTTGGAGCGTTGACATCAAGACAAACTAATCTGAAATCAAAGTTCATTTTCATTTGTAATTAAATCTCTTCATGAAAATGAATTTCAACGTTGTTTGTTCTATTTAGGTGAACTTCTAGAAAATATTAGTACCGGTATAACTGGACTACCTCTACACTTGATGAAATCGACGATAAAATATGGTATCCACAAAAGGTCGTGTACCAACCAAATAATTCAAAAAACTTTGGTAATTACATAATCTTGCCGTTATTTCAAGGATTCAACTCTTTCGAAAGGCATTATTCATGTTTCTTATTCTGAACCTTGTCCTGAAAAATCAAATTGTCCTACAAATACAACAGCTCTACAAACATACTGGTCAGTGAAGTATGTTGAAGTATGTTGAAATGTTGAATAGGCCTATTTGTTTGTGCGGCATTGGCAGACAACCAAACTCCAACATAACAAATACAAATATCACCATTATATTTGCATAGCTTTGGTATTTTTAGAATCAATGATTTTTCAGGGCAACACTTGGCTTGTGATTACGTAGAAACGAGTACCGGTAGATTTTTCTAGAGATTTAAATGTCTAACGCTGTTCTAGTGAATTGAATTTCTATACAATTACCGAAATATTTACAATTATCTAGTTGGTGGACAACCGTTTTTTTATGGTTTATGGTTACAAATATGGTTGCCAATGCAGTGACCACTTTGTATTCCAAATTATCATGAAGTTAATTTGGTAATTTACATCTACTGTAGATGGAATTGATTTTTCCACTAGACTTTTATCTGAAAAAAATGCCTTGAAGCAAACTGTCATACATACCTATTAACCAATATAAGCAGGAGCTCGAGCCTTAGGTCCATTCGATAATCAAATACTTTTAGCATATTATAAATATATGCTTCGTGTATATGAGCACTTCGTTTGAAATATGGGAAATTGTTGACAATTGATTTCAAAAGAATTTTACATGACATAGGAACAATCTTCAGGACAGCTTGTAGCACATCATGTACGTTTCTAAAACATCGTTCTTCTATTTCGGTTGGTTTGCCATCTGTCCATTCTTCTTCATCAGTCACTGAAATAAAGGGAAAATATTAATTTGATAGCGTATTTATAAGGCTAGACCTATAGTAGAAAGAGATACATGTAAATTCCACTAGACAGGTGAATGCTATATGTACTGGTATTCGGTGGTATGGTGTGGTGTATGGTACTGGTATTCGAGACGCTTCAAGTTAAAGCAAGTCTACTTCTGAAGCGAAATATTACAAACAAAATTAATATATCAAGTTGTATTCATCTTTGTGATTTTGATTCAAGTTCCTGCTTTCAATATGATAGCTTTATAGAATAGAATAAACGGTAAAGTTGTGAATATCAAACACGGCCATTATCTGAATTTTTTGGGAAAAGTGTCATTTTTAGTAAGCTTGGGTAGGCCAACACCATTTCAATAAGTGGCTACTAAATAAGTAGTAGGGCCTACGTGTTTAATAATACGTATATATTTTAGGCGTTACATTGATTTTTACTTTTTACCCACTTTTATTGAGATTTTAACAGACTCTACCATTGTCAAAGAGTAGTGTTGCCATCCCAACGGTCAAACACATACCCGTTGAACTAAAAATGACTGCCGTTATCACGAAAATATAGACAAATTGGCATTTGATCATTTTTGAAATCTGGGCCTATTCAAAACGTAATTTTCCTGAAAAAATGTCACATAATGGTCAGGTTCAATGAATTTTAGACAATTATCGAATGGATATTAAACACTAGGTTGAAGTACCTGTCATGACGCATGCAGAAGCAAACTATTTTATATTTATATGCCTACCTGCTTTGAAACTTCCTACCAAGTTCTCCAGAGCCAAGTCCATGTAGTAGTTATGTGCAGACAATAAATCAATTAGGAAATCTTGATACTCCTGAGCTACAGAATCTCCTCGTTTATACCATTTGATTGCTAAAAGTACTTCTACAAAATGGTGCAGGTTTTTATCCATCAGAGATATAATTTCTCGGCAGTTAGAAAGTAATAGTTGTAATTCTTCATCGTGGATTTCACATTCCTTCACAATACACACCAAGTCTTCATAAGACGTAATATCATTTCTTTGAATGAAGTTCTGAAGAACTTCTTTCAAGTTTTTTGGTAGTTGAAGTTGAGGCTGTTGAATTACTGAATGACTTTTAATTCTAGCTCTTGGTGCCATTAAAATTGTCGACGCAGGGCTGTACGAAGTACTCTGTAGAACCGACATCAGCAATACAGTAGGCCTATCTGGAAAGAAAGAAAGATTCTTCATGAAATGTCTTATAAAATTGTTGTTGTTGAATTAAATTTGTTGAAAAATTGTAAATTGTTTTTATAAAATTGATGGGGCAAATTGAAGAATGTTTTTTTTTTCAATAACATTGAAACGAGATACAAAATCATTGTTCCCCAATTAAGGCTAAGGATGAAATAACTCTGTTCGTGAAAAATACGTTTCCTATCAAGTTTTGGTGAACCATTTGAGGAAGTGCATAGTTAATAAGCATAGACCCCTACATAAATTTGTGCATCATAGGTACGTGGCTCTATAGGCCTACATAGCTATTTAGGGTGTTTCATTGAATTTTAACTTGTAAATGTCTATTTCTTGTATTGTCTTGGTTATGACAGCCAATTCAGGATGAGGGTGCAGGTTTGAACATTGGATGGTAATATACAAATCTTAAACAATGTGAAGTCTGTGTCAACATATCAAATCCTGCTCCACAAAAATCAGTAAAATCAAATAAAACAACCAAGGCAAAATACTTACTCAAACACTGGCTACTTCTGCAGCCGTCCTCAAATAGTTCACTTAACCTAGTTTACTAGAAAACCTATTTACACGAGAAAATCTCACAAAATTGAACGGTATTGGGTATTCAATTTCAATTCAATTTCATTCATTAATAACAACTTTGGGACAATTACACAATAAATTAATTTCGTTACCGGTATGTAGTTGTGTCACGCCCCTGGTGATTGCAGACTGGTGGTAATAATAAGTACGTAATGTAGGCCTAGTAATGTAGTGATTGACATGATAATGTACTATAAATTTGTTAATTTTTCAATAATATTTTCTAGGTCTTGGAATTTAGGAAAGCTGGTCATTTTATTTGATGGTAATTTGTTCCAAAGGCATGTAGCTCTTCCCAGGATTGAAAATAGTCCTATATTTGTATTGTATCTGTTCAATTTGAGCTTTTGTTTATGGTCAGACCTGTTAAAGTAAGTAGCTTTTTTGCGTCATTTTTTCAAGTTCCTCCCACACTGGTTTCCCGGAGATTATTTTGTGTATTGTTCGTATTACGACTCGGCGTCGTCTTGCCTGCAAAGGCTCCCACTTTAGTCTATCCATCACATGGCTTACTGATATATGAGGTCATGTCCCTTTTTTATTCCATCTTTTGTGATTATTGATTGCATATCTTGCTGCCTTTCACTGTACTTTATCGATCATATTGATTAATGTAATGGTGTGTGGATCCCACACTCCACAACAATACTCCAAAGTCTCCAATAGAGGTCTGATTAGGCATTGGAAAGCATGCTCTTTAGTCCTTGGTAGGCTCCCCTTTAAATTTCTCATTACAAAGTGAAGATTTCTTTTTGCTTTACTGATCATTTTTGCTATGGTTATTGAAGCTCAAGTTATACTCGAGTGTTACTCCAAGATATTTACATGAATCTGATTTTCCAAGGGTTTTTTCATGTAGACTGTAATGTGTTTCAATAACTCGTTTCCTTGTGAAACTTACAACGTTGGTTTTCGAAGCATTTAACCTCATACCATTATCCACTACCCATTGCTGTATTGTGTCAAGATCCTCCTGTAGGTTGTTTTGATCATCAAGCGAAATTACTGGTTTATATATGATGCAATCGTCAGCAAATAATCTTTTTGAGCTTTTAATGTTTTGCGCGATATCATTTATGAAACAGATAAATAATGCTGGTCCTAGGAGAGGTACCTTGAGGCACTCCAGAGGTAACGCTTATGCTATCAGACAGTGTGGTCCCAACTTGTACTGACTGAATCCTCAAGAAGAAGTTTTTTACCCAGTTGACAACTCAATGGTCTATTTTAATGTCGGAAAACTTTTGCAGGAGACGGCTATGAGGTACAACGTCGAATGCTTTTGAGAAGTCCAGCAGGATTGCATCGACCTGAATTCCCTCATCTAAATATTCTGCAAGCTCTTGTGTGAAAAATGTGAGGGAGGATTCGCACGAGAATCCTTTTCGGTTAGCCATGTTGGTTTTTGAAGAGCCAGTTGTTTTTTGTCCATGTTTCGTGAATGTGGTCTGTGATCAGTCGTTCCATTATCTTACAAGTAATGGATGCATTGCTAATTGGACGGTAGTTTGATGGATCGTTGCTCACACCGCTTTTGAAGATTGGATGTATGATAGCTGTCCTCCAATCATTTGGGATTTTGGGATTATTCTTTACAGGCCTTTACCATTGTCTGTACCATGTAGGCCTATATTTTTTTTTTTATATATATTGGGTTTCAACGACGCACTGTAATGATGACTAAGATCTATTGGCATCGGATGAATGATTAATGAGACGATGGGATGGTGAGATGAAGGTTTATGGGTAATGGGAAGGATAGTGGGAAGGAACCCATGTAGTCGTATCCACGTGATTACAATTGCCAAATATTCTCTGAAGAAAGGCGAATATTGCACACTATGTTGCAACTTGCGATCAACCTCGGGTGCCTCCAGCGAGGCACTTACTGGGAAAGCCAGAATCTCTTCCTACAACGCAACTTAAACATAGTGCCTACATGATACTGTTGACCTATAATTGGAATGATTTTTACATTAATATTCCCTAGGAGCCCAGACAAGGCCTAAAAATTTTGGCCAACTATTTGCACAAAATATTTCGCCTCCAAGCACCTGTATTTATAACTATTGGCACAAAATAAGATCAACTTGTCATAGGCCTACTCGGTACACCCGTACCACACATAATTATCCGAGGTTAGGACACTATATCTCAAGTGACCACTAAATTAGTTATATTCAAAGGCCTAGTCTTGCCATTGACATTTCAGTTGGGCAAGCATAAGCATACTTACTTTACGTAGGGACTAGGGCCTTGGCGTTAAAATCGTAAATTTAGTCGTAACATCCGCAGATTAAAACTTGGAAGATCAACATACTACGAAGAAATTGTATACATTAATTTCATTCAACTTCCAGCACGTAATACACTTCACACTTGATACTAATAACTAATTACTCACAGTAATGAAACGTGCAATCCACGTTTTACATGAACAAGCTGCTCGATTTTACATTTTAGCTCAATTCGATTCGATCCCTTCCGTTAGCGTGTTAAGTTGCCATTCTGATTTCACTATTACCAACCAACTTCGTTACTTTTACCTAGGATTATAGCTATCTACGATAGCTATAATCCTAGCTTTTACCAACTTAAGAATTCTACGTCACGCTTTGGCTGAAGCCCACGATTACGATTTGGCGCCAATTCAGTTGTCAAATATCGGTTTAATAAAGTTTTTCTCAGTTTTAAACCCCCTTGTTCAGATACACGATTTTTACTAGAGATGAATTTGCCTGCCAGGACTACGGTGGGAGAAAATTCAGTTTCGACTTCACTATCAATTCTGGTAAATTTGAAACTTATACTTGAACCTACTTCGACGTGGAGGCCTAGAGTAGAATTTTTTTTTTATCAACACACTTGGAGACAATTGTAATTTCTCAGTGGTGTGAAGATAATATCAAAATACATATTACTTTTTATTTTCAACCTATAGCATCAATGCCTATAGTAGGACTCGAACAACTCTGGGTTACAAACTTGTTTTGAGGTTAGGACGTGGTCAGAAACGTTCCGTCAAAATCAATGCTGTAATCAAAAGCTTATCGGCACTGGGATCAGCAATTATTGATGATCACACATGCAAATGTGTAGTCTAGACTAGTTGTAGTTATCAACAAGTCCAGAACTTAATCGATACTTGTCAACGTCTCTGATTTCTGAGGTTTGTATACAACACAGCTATTCCATCCAGTGCTGGTGTTGAGAGAATATTTAGTGCAGGAAGGCTGATTTTCAGTAACCGGCGTGACCACAAGTCAGATTGAAATTTGTAAAATTCACTTGGATTGAAGATTAGTATGTAAAATTATAGAATGTGTACAATTGATTGAACGATGCATGTTGTTCTCGCGACCAAGCAGGGGCAATTTCCTTTACCTATATACCGTCATTTATCCTCTAGAATAACTTTTAATATCAACTTTTTAACATTTGGGTACTTTCAAGTTTCTTTTTTTTCTGAGGAGCTGTAACTTTCAAAAGTTCCTTATAAACATTGAGAAACTCAACTTTTAACAGCTCCTATATTTGAGGAACTTACTTGAGGTTGCTTCTAAGCACCTGAATAATTATTGGCACAAATCATTTCTGCCTCGTAGAAACTGAAATACTACCGGTATTTGAAAAAATATTTCTGCCTCCTAGAACCTGAAATAATATTTGTAGAAATGTGTTTACCTCAGAGCCACTCGTCTTGGCACAAATCATTTCAGCCTTCTAGATCTTGGAACACTATTCGGTAAACGTGCCGCATCCTTGACCACCTTTTTTAGGATATTGTCTGATGGGTTTATAGGTTTTTTGTAGTGGCAAAAAAGGGTAAGGTAGGGTAAGGTTTGTGTTGAATAGACAACAAGATGGTAATTTTTGGGCTCAAGCCCTGCCCTACCTAACATTGACCATCATCCACCACCACCCAACTTGACCCTAACGCAGATCAGTTAAAGATATGGCATATTTACCCTTAGAGCACTCATTTGCAGAAATATTTCTCCATATTTCTGCCTCCAAACAACTGTATTACTGCATAGCGGATTATTAGATGAGCGTACCGTAGCGAGGATTCCATTCCACTTACCGAAAAAAAGTGGGCTTCGTTTTTATGTTTGTTTGTTTTTTGTAATTTTGTGTGTGGCATACAGGTCAGAAAAAAATACCCATCAACTTGAAACTTTTTCTACATATTTCTGTCATACCAGAACCGGGTGGGATTGTTACTCAAAAAAATCGGTCGTAACGTTTTTCCGGAAAAAAATCGGAAAGTTTGAAAAATCCTCATAAGAATAACCTGTAAGAAAATTATATGAAAACAAGAATTCTTCAAAAGCTCTCAAATTTTCACCGAATACGAACAATACTATTTATACACCTTTTCAGAGATTTTTGCAACAATCGGATGAGAAATAACGAAGAAAACGCATTCAAAACGTATTTTCATTTCAAAGGAAACCAATTAAACCTATAGCAACAAGTGTCGTCAGTTAAATTAAAACGATTGAAATCAGTTATGAATGAACAGAGAGGCCGTGACATAATTGCATCTGGTAGGGTTTTTAAGCGTTTGATGTGATCCAATGTCTGTGATTGTGACCCGATGTAGACTGAGCTGACAAATTATTTTTCATTGTACATTTCTATACTTTTAAGCTTATCTCACAACGCAAATCCCGCGTTTTCCTAGTCTTAATGATTGACAAGATTATTCAATGGACTCATTTTTCACTATCTAGATGTACTATTCATTATTTCTGCCAATAGTGTTACTGATTCTAGAAGGCCGAAATATATTTCTGAGAATAGCGTTTCAGTTTCTAGAAGGCAGCAATGTTATTGCCAACAGGAAGATATTCAGGTGCTTGTGGGCAGAAATATTTCTGCCAATCCACACTTCAATTGAAATATAACGTCTATTTAATATAACTTTGTTGATTAAATTATCTAGGTTCATACAGCAATTAATTTTGCTGAACTTTAGAATATGGGCGCCGGCAGGAAGAATTTTGAGAGGGGACAAAATATCCCAAATTCAAAAATGCACAAGTCCCAATGGGGAGGGGGGGGGGAGCTTCCTATACACCAGGTCCCGTAGCGGATTTGTTGAAATTCCATCATTTTATGGTGTTTTGGGAGGTCTTGTGACTATTCGATTAGCTTTTGATTTGTATAGAGAAAGAAGACAGAGAATGTTGAAAAATGGTTGAATTCTATGCAAGTAGTTGAACCTATTCATCTTTTTGAATGTTTTATATACAAAATAGCCAAAATGAGTTATTAGAATCTGATTGGTCTGTAGGCCTATATCGACAACTTCAAACTTAGCCACCCTCGGTAGCTCGGTCAGCTGAGGCACCGCGTCAGAAATTGAAGTCACCGTTGGGCGTGGGTTCGAGTCCCGCATAAGGCATGGGTTTTTGTAAACGTCCTTTTACTCATCACTTCATTATTACCTGATCATTCGTACCCCCGTATAACCTAGCTGTTGGGGTCGTTGAGCAAACAATAATCATCATCTGACCTCAGATAAATTATCGGTTATTTGAGCAAGAGAGGGGATGAAGTCACTTTCTTCACTAACTAATTTTCTGAAAGTTTACGTTCCTTGAAAAAGTTTTGAATATCTATAGTGAAAGAGTAATACTTAAATTTCAATTTCAATTTCAATTTTTTCTCCATTTGTCACTCATTAATCATAAATCATTTACATATTATCATCTGACAAGACAAAAAGGCGGTATTCACTGCTTGTAATTGCTGTGATGTTCCATACAACCTTATTTTACTCCCTATGCCTAATTCATAAATAACTAATAATGACTGATACTAAAACAATAGTAATAATTGTATTATCATCATCAATAATTAACAGTGATGATAATAGTACCAACAATAGGCCTAAAATAATAATGATAATAATAATAATAAAACTGACTCTCATGCCTAATAAATTGTTTGCTAAATTAATAACACAAGGGAACACAATCACATAACACGACTATCAACTAATACACACTACTCGTCTCGATGCACCAAGTCACTAACTAACAAATTGTTACATACATACAATATCAATTTCAAAATAATAAAATATATCTGGTCTCAACTCACAACTTGTGAGAGTGACTACCGACAGTTACTGCAAATATAATACTGAATGTCAATTTCTGAAAATCTTGACATTGTTTGCCATAAAAATGAATGATGAAACCCTTGTTAATATTTACAAAATCTACCATAAATGTTTCCAATGCCTTAACCAAGAACACAACACGCTCAAATATTCTCGAAACTTGTCACCAGCCCCAGTAAAGACAGTGGAGCGGAATAGCGTCAAAATGTTCGTGTAGCATGATCTTTTTCCCACATTTTTGACGTCATTCCGGGGGAATAACGTCAAATTAATAATTTGAACTATTTCTATGGAATAATGTAAAAATCCATCGATTTGACTTTATTACGTTTCTGAGTACTAATAAAAATTGAATTTGACGTTGTTCCACTGGAATAAAGTCAAATTAAAATGTCCATAGCGTCTCTAGCGATCATATGATCATCAATCTCACACGATATCTTTAACTCAATAAGGAAGAGTGAAACAAAAAGCAAGCGCCGACGCCATTTCTTCAATTTCCCAGGGTGAAAGCAAATCATTTTCCTGTTTTTCCTATTTATAAGGGAAAAACGATAAAGTAAGGAAAAGTGACAGAATTAAGGTCTAACCTCCATTACCTCATGGTCATGAAAAAATTAGGATTTTTTGTCAGTCGATTCGTTGTGATGTGCTCGATAATAATATCCAAACAGATGATAGGCTAACCGGGATAAATTTTGAGTTATATCACTTCAAATACTGGATGATTCCCCATTATTCAACACGCAACCTTCAAATTTCGTGCGTTTTTATTATTCAACAGATCATTAAAATATACTGAAAGTAATGACATTCAATCAAAAAACTTGTTTCATTGTAGATGAAGAATAGAATATGAATAGAAGTGTGCAAAAATAAATATAGGTACCCATTCTCATTTATGAATCACACTGATTAAAAGAGGAAAAATGGTTGATTTTTCACCAAAATGAAGTCAAAATAGCAACTTAATATTTCATTCAAGTGCTGTAACTTTGACAAAAAAATATGACGGTGTTTCTGATGTAATTTCAATTCAAGAATAGGCTTCACATGTTCAATGAAGCTGTATTCAAATTTCTCCAATGTAGAATTAATTTCAAAATTACTTTTTGACTGCTGATGAAACGGCTATTAGACTTTAATATGTTGGCGTCCCTTTTTTCAAATTTTCTCATCCATTATTACATTAAAGATCGACATTTCATTAGGGAATTGTTGTTTGACGTTATTCCGTGGAATAATGTCAAGTTATTGTTGAACCATAATTTCTTACTGGAATAAAGTAAAATCTGATATTTTGATGTTAATCCAGTGGAATAACGTCGAAACACCTTTTGACTTTATTCCACTGGATTAACGTCAAATCGCTTTTAAAGCCCAAGTTTTGCAAAGAACATGTTACATAAATGGTTTTACGTTTTTCCATTTGACGCTATTCCATCTCCCCGTAAAAACCAACTTTCACTCATGTAGGTGGTAGGCCTACCATAGATCGAAAAAAAACTGTTGTCAACCCTTGAGCACAACGTTTTTGTTCAGGACCTGAACATTTTATTTTTGATATTTTCAATCAAGTTTGAAAGAAACCAGCCAATCAGACAAGACTATTAATTTTACTGTGCATCTCTTGTCACCCAAAAGTGTGGAGTGAGTGTGGCCTGTGTGTGGAGAAGTCACGTGTGATTGCTTCAAATTTCAATATGACCGTTTCGTTAACAGCTAACATTTATTATGACATAAATGCTATCAAGCCTTGATAGCAGGGTTGATCCATGTAACTGCCTGCTCATTGTGTCAGTCAAAGCTCAATGTGGCATGAGCTAAAGCCATTGGTTGCATCCTTGATCCATGTAATTCAGGCTTTAGAACTTTATGGCTTCTGGTATTCTGATTAGTTCTGGTATTCCAAGTTGAATGGTACTTGTACAATAGAGGTAGATGAGTATAGATAGTTGATCTGTCTAGAAATAAATTACCATAGAGCTCTATAGATATAGTTAATCTAGCTAGAGATATCTTGAATCAGAGATAATTAACCGTCGTTTGTCTACCGACACCTATGGTTTACTGTAATTGTCACACACACAAAAAAAGGTTATTTACTAAATGATGTAATTTCTCTTTTTCTCTCATTTTCAGTTGGTTTCCACTGACTTATTCTGCAACAAACTGAAGGCTGCTCTAACTGGTCAAAACTCTTTTATGGGTTGCCAATTAATTGTCCACACCTGTCAAAATGTTCAAGATATTCTCAAACTCAGACCAGAAATTCAAGTAGATTTTATAGTGTTTATAATTGATCCACAAATGAGGCAATGTCTTCAAACAACAAAAGATAGTCTTCTCCATCTTAATGGAACATATCTGTTTGGTCGTACTTGTCTCGTGAAAATTGAACTGCAGCAGTTTTGCATTAGATCCAATGAAGTTTGGGAATTTTGCAAGAAATATGGTTTACACCTTCTAGTGGATGATATACTGGATCTACATAAATGTAATCAACTTGCCCTACGAATAATTACTTTGGCCACAGGAGCATGTGGTTTGAAGTCTGGTTTGTCACCGTACATTAGTAATGCTTCGATAAGAAATGACAATGATATGTTCTCAGTATCAAATGAAAGTACTTTATGGTGAACAACATGAAAAAAACGTGATCAGCATTTAAAGCAGCGACACGACAGATTCAACACTCAACAGCATGTACTTTGTGCTCGAACGAACGGGGAAAATGGAAACAGCAACCAAAATGACAATGTATTCAACAGTTGAAACTTATCAAGATGGTACGGCCTTGCAAAAGAATCATCGAGAGATTTATTCTATTATCGGTAATGTACTGGTACGCTCACAATCTGTATTTTTGGGGCGGTAAAATAAATGGTACAGTAGTATTTTCAAATCAATCAAGATGAATTCTAAGATGAAAATTACAATGAATTAGGTACAAAATTACCTTGTTATCAAGTCGTATACAGTGAAACCTCTATCCATTGTTTTTCAATGGACCAGGAAAATAAAACCATCCATCCAGGAAAACTATCCATCCAGGAAAATTCAACATTGATTACATGGGAGTGGGGCTAGAAAAAATGAATGATACATCCAGGAAAACGATGGATCCGGGAACGATGCATAGAGGTTTCACTGTATAGCACACTGCCCCACACCCTGAACCATTTTCTATGACTTGACAACTTATCAATCTTGGCCCTTCCTTTAATAAAGTTAGAGTTCTGCCTCCTCTGATCACCATACATTAAAAGGATCTTTGTCTTACAAAAAATAGATCATGCATTTTTTTTTTTTTAACATCGAAACTTGATACAAAATCATTGTTTCCCAATTGAGGCTATGGATGAAAGATAGGATCTTTTATTTAGGATTTTTTTAAATTACGCATTTCAATTGTGTCATCTTTGTATATCTATCATACCATACCATTTTACACGTCAAAGTGCTAGATTTAACCATGACTATCAATAACGTAACGGGATAAGCAACATGGCGTAAGTCCTATGCCTTAACATAGATGTAATGGATCATGTTTTCACCATGATGAAATCAGCGCTTCCATGTACATTTACGAGATTCGCAATTTCAAATCAAATCGTACGTATTAGGCTCGTATTTTAATGTATAGTACATAGTTGTATACTTGCATTGTTTCTGACTTTTCTCGTAGATGATGAGTAATTATCCAGTTATTAAATGGTAAATATAGCAGTAGGGCTCTTGACTTGGGGTCTAGATGCTTTTACAGACGTATTTTAAATTTAGATTGACCAATTCAAACGAAATGTATTCCAATATTGCTTAATGCAGTTGGAAAGAGCTGGATTCACAGATTGCATTACATCTATTACTTATATAGATCAACATACAATAATACCAGCAAATTACCATAAAATTTGTGAGGCGGCATCCCTTTGATATGCGCATGGTGCGAAAGGAAACCGCCATGTTGCTTATCCCGTTACGTTATAGATTTAACTAAAAACTGTCAAACTTACAATCTCATTATACGTGGCAAGCAATGGATCTCCGTACACAGGCCCACAGATTAACAGTGTTTGCTAGAAACCCTGTATGCAGATGCCGAACTTCATAACTCATTACCCGTGCTGCATTACAAGCAATTTTTAGTTTGAATATTTTTAAACACAAGTTGAAACTGGAGTACTTACTTGAGAAGTGTGTGTATAGTATTAAATTGTATAGAATTGTGAATGTTATTAGATATTTCTTCTGATTTCATAATGAAGTTTTAAAGAAATTACCAATCCTTTTTTAGTTTAATTGATCCATTCCATAACAAAATTAACAATGTAAATTGTTGAATTGAATGAGGAAATTATTATTACTAGCCAAACGCAACATAAGCGTTGTAAGATGAGCGAGATATCTGATCAAGTATAATAGTAGTTAAAGTAGTTTTACCCTTGCTACTTTATAAAATCTGGTATTCTACACACCTTGATGCATATAAAGAAGACTTCATTATTGGGCAAATATTGAATCTAGAAAGCAGTGAATCTCGGCAACCTCAAGCCCCCTCAACTGACATTATATTATGATTATATTATTATTATATTATATTATGATGATTATTATTTGATATGTTAGTTCCATGGTATTTAACGTGGCGCGCTCAAAGCGGCTGCGATGACGTCACATTACTGCTCGCTTCATTGCTCTTCGTCATTGTCTTCAGGATAACGTACATGTGTTGTATTGATGTGTCGATGGGACCAGGATGGGACAATTGTACCCCATCCTTCGTCTCGCCAGTCTCGGTATAACTATGCAATGATGCTGATCTATTACTTATTATAGGCCTAGGCATGTAACTAACTGGCATAACAATGATTATGCCTGGTAGGCCCTATGAATCAAGCAATACATTCAATACATCAAGCAATACATTGACGATCAAGCAATACCCTACAATTTTTGCTTCCTACGAGCCACTGTAAACGGTTCTCTCATATAGTACATTGGTATTCAACGTGGTGAGCCACCATACCAAGAAAAATAAGAATTTTTTATTCAACAGGCTGTTGCACCTCTTCCTGTTATATATCTCTTTGGGCAACCTGAATCTGCTTTAATTTCTATAATAATATTTGATGAATAAAAACAGATAATTTAATTATTTTCTTCAAAACGGCTGATTCAAATTGGTTACAAAATCGTGATAATGTGAATCATTCATGTATACACATTCACAGAAAATTTCATTCCATTTGGAGAGATTTTATTTTTCAATTTTTCTTGCCCAGCCTAATCTGGGATGGCTGAATCCCTACCCCTTGGAAAGTCGTCACTCCTTTAACTCGTCACTCAGAAAGTCGGTTCTTATATATAATTAAATGTAAAAATTGCATCTCTACCCCTCGGAATGTCTGTCCCATGGAAACTCGTCCCCCGCTAATCAAATATACGAAAACAATTACTGAAACTGTGCTCTGTGGAAAGTCGTCACTAATAATACTCTACTATATATTAAATCAGCAACTGAATCTCTACCCCTCGGAAAGTCTGTCCCGTGGAGACTCTTCCCCTGCTATTAATATATCCGAACACAATTATTGAAATTCGGTTCCATGGAAACTCGTCCCCACCCAAGGTCGTCACCAATAATAGTACATCGAGTCGAAGCACTCACGGCGGCAAAGAGATGTACTATTATTGGTGACGACCTTGGGTGGGGACGAGTTTCCATGGAACCGAATTTCAATAATTGTGTTCGGATATATTAATAGCAGGGGAAGAGTCTCCACGGGACAGACTTTCCGAGGGGTAGAGATTCAGTTGCTGATTTAATATATAGTAGAGTATTATTAGTGACGACTTTCCACAGAGCACAGTTTCAGTAATTGTTTTCGTATATTTGAATAGCGGGGGACGAGTTTCCATGGGACAGACATTCCGAGGGGTAGAGATGCAATTTTTACATTTAATTATATATAAGAACCGACTTTCTGAGTGACGAGTTAAACGAGTGACGACTTTCCAAGGGGTAGAGATTAGAGATTCAGGCAACCCCCTAATCTTATGGGGTTTTTAGAAACTTTGAGATGATATTTTTCAAAATCGGTCCGACCGATTCATCCCAAAAACTATACAGTTCTAAGTTGGATAAGTTTGAGTGTACGAAAAAAGTTATTATTATTATTAAAAATTCTGACATACATTTAGGATGGAAGATTTAATAATTGGGTAAAAATAATGAAAACCTTCACCAAAGCTTTCCTGCAAATACCATCGCATAATTTATTTTTTAACAAACCTTTGAATACATGCTATATTTATAATATATATATATATATATATATATATATATATATATATATATATATATATATATATATATATATATATATATATATATATATATATATATATATATATATATATATATATATATATATATATATATATATATATATATATATATATATATATATATATATATATATATATATATATATATATATATATATATATATATATATATATATATATATATATATATATATATATATATATATATATATATATATATATATATATATATATATATATATATATATATATATATATATATATATATATATATATATATATATATATATATATATATATATATATATATATATATATATATATATATATATATATATATATAATATATATATATATATAATATATATATATATATATATATATATATATATATATATATATATATATATTATATATATATATATATATATATATATATATATATATATATATATATATATATATATATATATATATATATATATATATATATATATATATATATATATATATATATATATATATATATATATATATATATATATATATATATATATATATATATATATATATATATATATATATATATATATATATATATATATATATATATATATATATATATATATATATATATATATATATATATATATATATATATATATATATATATATATATATATATATATATATATATATATATATATATATATATATATATATATATATATATATATATATATATATATATATATATATATATATATATATATATATATATATATATATATATATATATATATATATATATATATATATATATATATATATATATATATATATATATATATATATATATATATATATATATATATATATATATATATATATATATATATATATATATATATATATATATATATATATATATATATATATATATATATATATATATATATATATATATATATACCCGTACACGTGATATTGATATGTATCTATCGATATTGCTAAATGCATGTATTGCCTTCATCTTGGTGTTTCTTCAATACAGAGATTGCTGCACCTAATGCAGAATCACCTACAGATGTGAAGTCCAGTGGTAGGTTGTAACACTGTCTTACCTCTTGCTGTAAAACTGTGTTCCGAATCAATCCTGACCCTATACCAATAACTCGATCAATGTTGTGATCAAGAAGTATTTCACGTGGCATCATGCTGAAATTGGAAATATAAATTTGTTAGGTTTCTCAACATTACATACTTTACTTTGATTTTCAATGTTTTGCATATTTTACCTATGTAAGTTGGTCACTACTCCTCTACAAATGGAACGGAAAACGTTTCCAAGTCCCAGATTTCCTAGGTCGATGTTTGAAATCGAAGCATTTTGCTCTGGTGCGTGACGCTCTCCTAATAATGTTGGAATAACATTTAAGGATGACACTGCTTTGTTCTCACCGGCACCCAACACTAGCAGCTTCTCCCATATCTTGGCTGAATAAATAAAGTAAACTCATTGTTCTATATATACAACAGGGGTGCTCAGACTTTCTGGAGGGAAGATCTACTTCTTCATCACAAAAATACTCATGATCGACCAAGCTATATTATTGTTTTCCTCGAGACTCCTTGGGTGAGTGTGTAAAAAACTACATATGAAAAATTCACCTAAACAAATAAGACACATCATACAAAATTGATCGATCGATGTGTGATTAATAGTGTTTACGATTCGCACTGCATATTATCCGTTAATTTTGAATAATATGGCGAATATATATCACACTCCACAGAACGAAAACAACAACTACTGAACTGAAAACAAAACCATTCTTGAAAAATAGTAGGTGAAAAGAGCTAGGGTTAAGTTCTTGTGAAGTTGACATTCGACACTCAAAGCAGAGCAAGAATATTTTCTCAGTACTAGCAGACGAATAGTAGCCTTAAGCGGTGGATACACCGCAAGTCTTTGCAAGTGAAAAGCGCAAGTGAGAAGTGACAAGTCCATCGCATCTCGTTTGGCGTCACCTATTGGTACAAATGGCTCACTGCAAACTAACTAACAAACTAACTAACTAACCTATAAACAGCAAGAAAGGGAACACAATAATAGCAGTAAAATGTTGAAAGTATTATAATCAACGTCAAATAAATGGACCAATCACGTTCGACTCTTTGGTTTTGCTTGCACTTTTCGCTCTCACTTGTAGAGCAATGCTCGACTTCTGAAAGACTTTTGAAGAGTCTTTCGAGTCGGTCATTTTGTCGCCGTGCACCAATCAGCGACGGTATTGGAGCCGACTTTCACTTCTCACTTCCAAAGACTCGCAAGTGTATCCACCACTTTACTATTTTATGAGAACTCATCACCCACAACGTTGAGAATTTGTATAAATTCCATCAAGATTTGGTCGAAAATCAACATTTCGAAAACTAAAGGTTTCAAAGACTTTTCAGTGAAATATTTATTGATATTCCAATAATTTCCAATACAAAATTGTATAATAGATTGAGTGGATCGACTAGAAAAGACGTTGCGATTGACAAACCATAAATAAATACAAATACAAACCCTGATATACAATATGTTCTCAGTACAACACATCAAAGTTTGAAGAAATTTGATTTGATTATAAATATAAATGTATATTAAACTGTAAAAATGAGCTTAAAAGTTTCCAGTTTGTTGGGTATGTTTATTTCTGTGTCTAAAATTGATAGTATCTAAATCAAGGTATATTTAGCTTTCGACTACATTCAATGTAAACATCTCGCTCATCTCACAACGCACATGCTGCTTTTTCCTAGTACTTGAAACGCAGTTTGCTTAATTGAATGAAATGTTAACTACAGTATTCTTAGTCTACAATACACTTACACTGAGGTACTTGAAACCCAAGTTCCAAATTCCATTGCTGCAAAGTGCGTACAAATGTAGCCAGCGAATTCCCTCCATTTAATGAGGCTGCTACTGCAAGATATTTCCCTCCAAAGTAAGGAAAATATTCCACTGGTAATGACTGTTTTCGTAGGTTAATATCGGGCTCAAATTGTGGTGGCATTATAAATGCTAATTGTGCAGACGTTGATATGTTCATTACTGCGTCGGAAGATTTTTCAAGTGATGCAAGCACAGAGCATTGGAAATCTCCCAAGCCTACACCCACTTCCGTATTATTTGGAATTCCATACCATGTGTTACTCATAGTGCCAGCAATGTCACCTGATGGAAGAGTCTTGGGTAATAAGTGAACTGGGAAACCTGCTCCTTTCAGAAGTTCGGTATTCCATTCACCAAGAGACGTGTTGAAGTAACCCCAGCTTGCTGCATTTTGTACAGACATGATTGGATTGTCGAGATTACATAGCATGGCAACAACAAAATCCTGTATTGTTCCCGAACGATTGAAACGCTCGATTTTGTCTGGTTTGTGTTTGGCCATCCAGAAAAGAGTTGCACATCCATGACCAGAATAAATATTTAGATGAGATTGAGGTGTTGGTAGTGCTGCAAGGAACTGAGGATCACATCTAGAATCTTGCCAGGTGTACAGAGCAGACACTTGCGAAGCTGGTATCTCGTATTTGCAACCGTTATTTGTTTCACTGCAATCCCATGCTTTTCTCGTTTCACTGGTCGACCACAGCATAACGCCATGCATTTGGCCAGAAACACCAATACGATATACCTTTCTCAATTGATCTTTCGGCAATCGAGAAATACAACTCTGGAGAGCCGATATAATTTTGGGGACATACTAAAAACAACCATAAATGAAATGTCAATTCTGGTCTGGTCAATAGGAATACTGGGATGCTACGTTAGGGCCTACCGGATACAATTTTTGGGAGGTACTAAGACCATAATAAAATGTAAATTCTAATCTGATCAATAGGAGTACCGGTAATGGGATACAGTATTATGTTATATACATTACAGACTAGTTTATGGGGTTGCTACTTTGAATGACCGACTCATTTCAGGAGAAAATCCTATTGGCACCTCCAATAGTTGAAGTGGGTACTTATAAGCCAAGTGGCATCTATATTGGAAATTATTTACAGGATAACCCTTTGTTTAATGACGAAGTTTGAAGTATTTTATATTACTGTATAGTAGCTACTTTTTCCTGAAAATTGTGTTTATTTTGGAAGAGGTGCATATGAATTAATTGCCATTTCTAATCAACAAAATTCGTTGAACATGATATTATATGGGTAGGATCATAGGCGTGCGCAGGGTAAAACATAGGTAAGGCCCAAATCGCTCATATATATATATATATATATATATATATATATATATATATATATATATATATATATATATATATATTTATTATATATAGAGGGGCGGATTCAGGTCATATTCATGGGGATAGGGGAGATTTCACTTTGAAAAAGAAAATGCCACATGAGAACAGTAAGTTGTGTGCAACGGCCCTTTACCGCGAAGCCAGTGACCCGCGGGGGGCAAGGAAGAAGGCCCCCTTCTGGCCCCACAGGGAATTTTTCAGATCACATTTATTTTCAATACGGTTCAGCGTGTTTTAGATGAGGTTCAGCTGCGGAAATCATTCTACTTTTGAAATAAAAAATGACACTAAAACCAATATTTGTAGCTGCAGAGTCGTTCCATGTCATTTTAGCGCGTCGAGCAAGCACCAACTAAGTGCACCATATCAAAAGTGAATTTGCAAGAAGGGAGTCATGCCCCGCAGGGAAATTTTTGAAAATGTACTTCATTTAGTACGATTCTACGGGTTTCAGGAACTACACAAAATTCCAAGAAAACATGGATTTCAACAGGACTAATTTTGCCAAATGACTGTCCAAGCAAATAAAACGCAGAATCAATCTATCATTCAATAACAGTGATATTTGAATATCAAAACATTTATTCCATCTAGTGATGCATGTGAATGGAACAAAATTTGATGAATAAAATGAAGGCCTATTACGAATAGAAAGTCATAAAATTTGGCCACCGGGCAGCCGCCCTCCCCGCCCACCCCTAGAAACGACCTTCGTTGTTATTATTGTTGTTTACGAAACTTGTAATACTTAATACGTGAGTAATACAATAATACATCGATTTCTACAATCCGAATAAGCCTCCTTCACTGTCGTGAATAATCACACCAAGTTAAGACATGAAAGATAAGCTTCCATAAGCTTATTGAACTTTTCTTTAAGATTCAATGGACAACTAGAATGTATTTCTTTATATAATTAATAAAGTGCCGGCCCTAATGTATCTCCGCCTGCAGCGGAGATACATTAGGTGCGGCCTGGGCCTACTCGGACGCCCCCGTGCGCACGCCTGTGGGTAGGATGAAAATACAGGCAATTCAAGCATGATTCATTGGAAAACTTCTCTTCACTTCATTTGTTTCAATAAAATCCAAGTTCATCTAAATGAGATGAAAAGTTCAAGTCATTAACAGTGAAGCCAATGAACTGGAAGTGCAAATAGAAAAAGGGATGGAGAATGATTCTCAGCCGAACTGGCACTCGTCACACGGCCAGGGCAAACAAAAATTGCAGATGGGGGGG
Source organism: Brachyptera risi (assembly GCA_964007535.1). Lineage (NCBI taxonomy): Eukaryota > Metazoa > Arthropoda > Insecta > Plecoptera > Taeniopterygidae > Brachyptera > Brachyptera risi. The sequence continues at coordinate 28,666,320 of OZ023332.1, read as the reverse complement.
GGGTGCAACCTCGCACATTTTCGTAAAGAATGTTTTTGTAATTGCGGTATATTTTTGCATCTTGCAGATTTAGAGTAATATCAGTTGAAGATTGGAGGGCTCATGATTTGTTATTATTGTTAGTGGATTTTTAGAAGTATGGTCAAATTCAAATAATGAAATGAATATACCAGTATTTCAATATTTAATAAATTACTACAAATTTAAATGAAATTGCTTAGGCCCGGTTTTACCAATCATAATTAGGGTGCTAATCCACTAACTATTAATTAAAGGTACGGAAATAACATATGTAACCAATGGTGATAACAAGTTGATCCACTAACTATTACTTAATCCAGTTTGGTAAAACCGGGCCTTATTATATTATTATATCTATAGGCCTCCTATAATAAATCTGTAATTAACAAATAATCAAATATTGAGCATGAAGAAAATTGGTATAGACCTACTCAGTATTTTTGCTTGCATATTTGAAATTGGTAAGAGCAAAACAGCGTTATTGCAAGATAATTCATTTTCAATTAGTAAGGTCGTCCTGACCTTATCACCACTGTCACTTAAGAGAACGTAATATGAGAATAAAAAGGAATTGCGTCAGAACAGAAGTCACATTTATTTTGCTGAAATTACTCACTTGAAAGATTAATAAGTTGCTATTTTCATTACATTTTCGTGAAACCTCAACTATTTTTCCACTCAAAATGCAAGTGATTTGAAATATTACTAGGTACCCAATCCCATATCTTCAATTTTGAAAAAAGTATTATTGAAGATACTATGCAAAATAAATCTCGCTAGATTTATTCTTGTATAATACCAGTATCTTTATCTTAATAGGAAAAAGTGAAGGTGTCATGTTAAATGATGAGGAAATTCAAAAAAGGGGGAAAAATTCCAAAATTCTGTGATATATATTTCTGCCCTGCTATAGCCAATCATTTGTTGAATGAATGAATATTAGGGTTTTAAGGCACATCGACAGCGGGGTCATTTAGCGCAATCATTTGTTATCTATCTTGGATTGAAGATCGTTAGTACACTGAATAATAATAAATATTAATATATATATATATATATATATATATATATATATATATATATATATATATATATATATATATATATATATAATATATATTCAACAACAGAAAAATATAAAAATAATTAAAAGAAAGACAATTGATGGAATACTAAATGATAACAAAATGAAATGGAACAATCTAATAATGATAGTAGAAGAAAAGTAATGAATTGAATAGGGCTAAACTAAAGAGCTGCATCCAGCACATCAACACAAATTGACCTACAAAGTGTCACAATTTTATCATTTCTATGAGATTAATAAATAGACTAGGCCTGATAATTTTCAAGCTCCAACTTGTAGCCTACCTGTTTGTTACCTTCAGTACCTAAATGGCTGGTAGTCGAACTCATAGTTTCTTTGCATTGTTTTGAAATAACTGATTGACTCACATTGTCAATCAAACAAACTTTGATTGATGTTGTACCAATATCAATCCCTAGAACTAGATTTCTCTCAGTCTTCAATTCAGCCATTATTCTCGTCGATCTTCAAAATAGGCTTGTAAGCAGTAGAATAATATATCTTTGACCTCTAGCTCTAATGCACGTATTATATAATGAAAGGCCTAGGCCTGGCCTAGGCCAACTAACTAATCAAGTCCATTAGGCCTTTTTCTATATATAACTCATACTGAGTCCCAAAATCATTTGTGAAGCCGATTGGCAGTTCCTCCTTCCATTCACACTGACGGTTGGAAGTGCCAAACCTCCAATAGTTTTAGGACAGATGACAGCTGTTCTGCTGCTACACTTGTATCTATGAAAGATGAAGGTTACCATCGTGTCTCTTCCTTGGCACACCACTGGCGCACGGGTGGTTCGCGCCTTGATCTCATGAATACACGTTTCATTTTGGAATGAATGTCACGTGAACTAGACATATCTCTCACGTGCTAGCAAAGAACCAATGGCAAGCATTTACAGTAGCGGTGTTATCTGGATGTTTTTTTGGTGTCTAGTTGAAAAAAAATCGCATCTATTACAATTGATGTTATTATTGTAATTTGGCCTGCTGCCGATTGCTATTAAAATATCATACATTTTACTGAATAATATGCCAAGTTATTTTCATCTTATTTCATAGGAATCAATCTATTGAAGGCAATCACATTGTACCGCGGTACTCTGAACCAAAACATATATACGTTAGTTTTTGTGGAAAAGCTTGAAAAATAACACATACAAATGATCCGATAGTGGACCTTCATATTTTTCAATGATGGTATATATCAAATAATAACCCATTTCTTTCTCGAAAGCAAAGTAGTAGAACAATATTGTATAATGAATGACGTAACGATTTGTTCATAATGATCAGCCATCAGCGTTGAATGATCAGTCGTCGGTTTACCCGCGTAACGAATACGTCACGCGAAATTTCAGCCAATAGCGAGGTTTGAACAAGTAGCGTGCATCAGTTGAAGTGCCATTTTGCTTTTCTTAAAATCGTTCAATTTTGCCAACATCGGAGAAACGTCCCACAAGCAATCGACTTATGGTTGATTACCCCTAATGTATTACTTTGAGATATTTTTGTGAAATTCGTAGTATTTCTGAGAAAAGTTATCTTTAGTTACATTTCGATGTGAATTGTACACTTTCAACACTGTGGCTACCAGACGTCGAGTTGATTGTATTGGCGCGGCAGTTGGTAATCCTGCAACTACTCCATTCCGTTATTAAATTAGTGCCTACCTGACTGCCTGACGCCGACCTTAGAAGAAACTTCAAGGGCCGAAACTCAACTGAGAGGCAGTCTGCTGAAGAATATTGAAGTGTAGAACTGTTTAAACCGTAAAGTAACAGTATAATATATTAAAAATGGGTGAGAAAATGGAAATGAGTCTCGATGATATTATTAAATCCACGAAGCAATCGAGGCCAGCATTCGGTCGCCGTGGTCGTGGTGGACCTAGAGGTTCTGGTGGTGCACCACGCCGAGGATCGAATATTGGAAAGACTCGAGGAACTGCTGGTTCTATTCGAAGCAAGAGCAGGGGAGGAGTAACTCGTTCCACTCCTTACGCAAGGGTAAGCTTACTTGCAAGCCTAGGCGTCGATCTAGGTACAATCTTGATGGTCTCCATGCTAAACAGCTAGGCCCAGGCCTATGCTAGGGGATTGCTCTAGGCCCACCCAAAAATTGATTTGCTCAAGTTTAACCAGTTATTAAATGTTGATTCACAACAGTTTCAATTACTGTTTTAGCAGTAGTTCTGGTCTCAGTCTACGAATTTGAATATAAGCAATAGATGCTCCAAATGCTCCACGTTTCCCAACTGCCTTGATTTTAATTTTGGTCCCGAGCTCGTCCTACGATTCAACTTGAATCCATTTTGTTAGGACAAAGAGTCGGTTTGCTCAAGAGAAACCAATCAGGTGCGTTGAATAGTTGTGGTAGAATGGCTGTCAAACTATCGAAATGAACGCACTCATCTGGAGTGGTTCAAGCAGTTGCCTTATAAATGCGTACTAATCAATTATGAACTAGAATGGTTCTAGCGTATTGAAACAAACTACAATCAAAACACTATACATACGTTGAAACATTGGGAATCGGCTTGGAAGTCTTGTTCATTCATCTCATCATCTGGTCATTCCATCAAATGGTAGGCCGGTAATTTTACTGATTAACGTACCATGGCTAATTTTTGTCCTATGTTCGCGTTTTGGGTGTTTTCTGATAGATCTTGTTCATATCTATGGTGTGTAGTTTGGACATTTTGTATTTTGTAAGTTTTAATATGTTTTTTTACTCACTTGAAGTTGATGCTTTGTGATCTGGACAGTAGGTTAGGCTAGGGTCAGGTTAGTGTACAAACCTGGCGTATACCGCCAGCAGGCAGAACGGAGCTTATAAACTTTGAAAAAATGAAGAAAAAATTTGAAAAAAATGGCGTGGTACGTTAATCAGTAAATTTACCGCTAGGCCTAGTTCAAATCAACTAAACTATTTCCCTCTCCATCTCCAATTTTGATTAAAATTATACCAGTTGTACCAAACACCGGATCCACAAATCGCACAAATGGGATGCCAATAGATGTTAGTTATCATTATAGTGCATCATTAAACCCAATATAAAATAGAAACATTACATATTTTGGTTTCACCCCACATCTAAAATAGTGAATACCAAAAGAAGAAAAAAATTGTAGGCTCATGTATATTCAACACATGATATGTAGGCCTATTACTAAAAAGTGTTAAGATGGTGGTTTTAGAAGATACAACAAGGTCTTGCTATGATTGTGTATGAAAACTTGAATAAATAGGCGCCTATGTAGTTTTTGTTGACATTTAATCTCTTAGGTAGGACCTACACCTCTTATCATTGAGTAAAGAAGTATCCTACAGGATAGTGACAGCGCCCTGGTTAAATTGTCTACATCAGACCCTGGTAATGTTACACCTGGTAATCCTGCTAAGAGCGCTGTGATCACACCATTTGCTAGAGTACTGTTGCAAGTGAATGCTGTTGGGAGCGCTGTGATCAACCAACTTTTTCATTGTTGGTGAGCATAGGCTCTGACATACGGCGTTGCCTATCTAGACACTACTTTATCAATGCTCTCATGCACAATAACACAAATATGGTTGGACGAAATGACCACAACCTCAAGATAAACCTACCAAGACATAACACCAACATAGGCCTCCAATCTTTTCTTGGTAGATCCATTCGCCACTGGAACGCCCTCCCCCTTAAGACGAAATGGAATCGTTTCCAAAATCCTCTGCATTCAACACTACCGTATTCTATCAAATCTATAGAGCTACATTCAAAAATGACACTTCGCTACTGTTTTTGTTTTGACACGTATTTCATTCTAGGCCTACTCTAAATTTAAAATCAAAATTATTAAAACGAGGACAAGTATTTAGAATCAACTGCCACCGGACCATTGGTCCATAGCTGATGTATGAATAAATAATAATAAAAAATAATACATTATTATGAATTCAGGCAAAAGTGACAGTAGGCCTACATATTGAGAGTCTTCATACACAATCATGCATGACCTTTTTATATCTCCTAAAACCATCGTCTTACCATTTTTTAGCAATGCTCTTCATGTGTTGAAAATAGGCCTACCGGTACATACAATTTGATGTTATTTTTTAGCACTTTTTTAATTTAACTTGGCCTTTTAGATGTGGGGTGCCAAAAAAACAAATATCTTGATGTTCATTGCACAGAATAGCATCACATCTGATGCCAATTATTTTGATCAAATCAGAGACTTAGTTATAGAAAAGAAAATGTATCTACGTTGAATGGTTTAGAAGCAGCAAATCTTGGAATGGTGCAAGACGCACCAAATTTTAGATTTGTCTACATGCCGTGCCTTGAAAACTATAGGGCTACGAAGCCCAAAGTTTGTACAATTGGTCAATTTGGTTGTAAGACTGGTATAAATTTCATCAAAATCAGATATGATGAGGGAATTATGGTGCTCGGCTCAGGTGATTCGATGTGGAATCATCATTCACCTCTCATATGACATTTTAACAAATCTCACCTCGCCAATCTTACCAAACTGGGTAAATATTCCTCTAGGCCCTATGCATATTTCATATATTTTAGGGTTTGGTTAGGATTAGGTTTGTGTTGAATGAAGAACTAGGCCTAGGCTATAATTGTATGGGTCAAACCATACCCTAAAACCCTAAAAATCCAATAGATCGGGTTATGCATACGGCAAATTCACCCCGAACTATTCTGGTCTGGTTCCTAGTTAGTCCCCCATTGTGTAGTGGCTGTTTCTCACCTATTTTATAGTATTTTTAATTTTAAATGTAAACTGAAAACTCCACTTGGTTATATATCTATTATGAGTCGATCGTTCTTCATATATTGAAAATCAGTAGGCCTATGGCTGAATGGAGATGTCCATGATAAAATATGACGAACACATTTATCAAGTTGAAACTGCTATTTACTCGTATCTCATAATGATACTTGATAATTACACAGAAGTTTTAATAGATGGTAGTATAGTTGTAACTATACTAGTACTATCAATAGGCTAACTAGGCCGCCTAAGAACTGTACACTCGAAACAACCCAGCACAACCTTGCTGGTCAAGAGTTGAAGAAAATCTGCATACCGGTACATGAAGTTCTTCCTAAATCTCTATAGCCAATATATCTATAGCTTATATCATGAACAATATATCTTAATAATAGATAATATATAATTATATATATTATATAATATATTATATTATATAATTATTATATTATTATATTATATAATTATTATATTATTATATAGATAATCATATCTTGACATAATAACTTGAAAGAGGCCTGTCAACTTAAATTCTAACAATAATTTGTTATATTTAGCCGTCATGGAAAACTTATCGTCCTTGATTTTTAAACATACAATATAATCCAAGTCCAAAATTATAAGAAAACCTACAGTTTGTATGTACCTTCTTTTCCAAACTAATTTTACAATTCACAATGGTAAGCAATTGTAACAATGGTGTACGTAGGCCTACTAATCAGTTGTAACTTTCTTACAACGATGACCTAATACAATAATAATGACTAATTGGCATATAAAATATTACAAACTGATACATTCTATATTATGAATTATTAGTTCATTGCAATGTCAACTTCTGTAGTCTTTGAGGTAAGCTGGATGCTTGCAAATCATTGAACTGGTGAGCTGATCTTTTCAGTAGTGTCCATAGGGACTTCAGATTGTGGTTCTCAGAGTCTGTGCCAAGTTTCTTCCAATAATTGTAGCACTCCATTAGTAACAGAAATTATTAATCCAGTCATCAGAATAATCATGATTGATAAAATTAAGGAATAATAAGGTTGGTAGGCTAACTGCGATAGCCTTTAACTTATTCCCACTTATTTTACGTTCAGTTCATATTAAAAATGAGCCTGAATTATCCCCAGAATTGGCGATGATGATAGTAATAATCGTTTGTGTATTTAAACCAGACCATTGTTTGCCACACACACAATGGTTGCCATTGATGCAGTAAAAGCAACCAATTTATGTTCTCAACAACTTGGTGATTAGTGAAGAACCCCTAAAATGGAAATCTAGTGTAAACTCCTCCCATATTTCTATTTCTGGTAGAAGATACACTTATGAAATTGGTGGAGTGTTCATATACAAGATGGCTACATTAACTACTAGTATCAATAATATGTACTGTACTCAAGTCTTAATTATAATGATGTACACAAACACTGTTCAAATGTTCCTTAATTATAATTAACGGTATTCGATTTCAACATGTTCATCAACATCAAATTAATGCCACATCTACTATACATATGCACTACAGAACACAAAATGTTCCCGATTGGTAACTCGAGCTCCCACAAAACGTTCTTCGAATTATTGCACACGGCTATTTTTTTGTAGCGGTAGCTATTGTGTCGATAAGAGTTTTTCAGGTTGAACCCGCACAACTATTGGCAAACTTGACCTCAAATTTTAACACTTGCTCACCAACATTGCTTTTGAGCCTATATAATAATGAGGAATCCCACTTCTGATTTAAACAATGAAAATTCCCTGCGGTAATTCATTATAAGTCAATCGTCTCTTTTATATATTAGGCCTATAATGAAGTCTACACAATAACTGAACTGAGTTACCGAGGATTAAATATAGAAATACATGTATTAGGCCCGAGTTCAAACTGTTATTTACTCGTATTTCAAAATGATACTTGATAATTAGGCCTACATAGAAGTTGTAAAAGACGGTACAGCTTGATTAATATACAAATGCGGTAGTATAGTGATGGATAAAATAGATCTGAACAGAGCACTAAACTAGTAGACGTACTAAGTACTAACTATAGGCTGACTATGAGTCCAAGAGTACACTCTGAGTACACCTTATGTACTACCTTATGAGTACACTCAAAACCACCTTGTTGATCAAGGTTTGGAGAAGATATGCTCAATTAATTAAAGTACGGTACTTCCTGTTCTGTTAGGGTCTATTTCTCGAACATAGTATATCTCGACACAGACCTACCAACTGAAATTATCCATAATTTCTAACACATATGTCCATGTCGCTTGTGTATTTCAGGGTGACGTCAATAGCCAGTGGACACATGATATGTTCGATGGTGTTAAAAGAATGGGAAGAATGGGAGGCTTCGGTGGAGGTATGCAGCAGAGTGGACCGTCCAAGCTTCTTGTTTCAAATTTAGATTTTGGAGTCTCAAACTCTGATGTCCAGGTAGGTACGAGCGTACTGTGTTCCTAGTAGGCTCTACTCGTACTAATTACTAATCACACTTGTACTTGACTATATATTTTAAAGAGAAATAAATGGCCCAACAATGAAGTACAGTATATAATTCAGATTAAATATGTAGGCTACAAGGAAAAATGACCGATTCAACTCGCACAGTAACGGTACACTAAAATTGTTGAAATAATCAACGGTCCCATACAGTTTCAAATTGTTAGCTATTCATCCACTGGCTTCACTAGGTGAAATCGTCATCCAAGTAGGCCTCTATATCATTACATGATTACCTCAGTACTTGGAAACTGAAGTCCTCTTTTGTCTGTCACTTGCTCATTCGTATCTTCAAATAACCTAGATGTTGATGAGGTCGTTGAGCAAATAATCATCATCCATCATTCATTTTCAGGAACTTTTTGCTGAGTTTGGGCCATTGAAGTCTGCTTCCGTTCACTACGACCGATCAGGACGGTCCCTCGGAACTGCCGATGTTATATTCGAGAGGAAAGGCGATGCAATCAAAGCTATGAAACAGTATAATGGTGTACCACTTGATGGTAAGTACTAAAATTTGTCCAGTCAAAGAGTACTTGGCAGAGAAAAGCATTGGGGACCCTATACACTTCTACCGTAACTTTGCTAATCCAAAAAAAGTCAACACTCATGCAGGTGCATTTTCATTTCAATGAAGTCTTGAAAAACTGCTTAATCTAGACGTTAATACAGTCGAGCCCACATATAACGAACTCGGTTTTAACGAAATTTCGGTTTTTACGAATTAATTACCATTCCCCTTCAAATCTCCTATCCTTACAATGTTAAATAAAGACCTATAACGAAGTGATTTATATTTCAAAATTCGGTTATTACGAATTTTTTGTCACTTTACAGCATATTTTGCTCATTATTTTCAGCCATTTCCAACAAAATATTCGAAAATCGGAGCATTTTGCGTGAATTTATTTTCAGGTTACATTTATTTTGAACGGACTGTAGGCTACATCGTAGCAGCTGGTGACGCGTACAGCACGTGGTCATAACTCTTGCTGCACCCCCCTCCCTCCCCGTCCCACGAAAAGTGGAACGGACAAACCCAACATTTGCTCAACGCGCGCTAAATAATAACGTGATGGTGACATCTTCAATGACTTTGTTTATCTATTTTTTGTTTACATTCCTTCATTTCCATTCGTGATAGTGTCCTGTAACCTAGGAAATAAAACACGAGAAGTGGGGAGTGGTGGTGTCATGTGCAGGCAGATGATGAGTTCTTTATGAAAGGACATTGTTGTTTTCTATTACTTTCTACAAACATACTAAGTGATGATACGATGCGATGATAATATGTCACCTAATACAGTACTATACTAGGGCCTAAGTCGTAAATGTAGGCCTATCTTTATAAATCTCTAAAATTCAAGTGCTGTTATGAAAAAGAGCAATAAATCTCTATAACGAAATTCTGTTTTTACGAACAGATTTTTATTCCCCTTGAAATTCGTTATATGCGGGCTCGACTGTATACAAGTGAAGGGTGAAAAAACGTTGAAGTACATGGGCTAGATTTGAATTGATAATGCAAAACTCTTTCCCCAATTTTAGAGAAAACTATAAATCAATAGGGGTGTGCAAATCCTTGTTTTTTATTTCGAACCGAATCTTCATAAGAAATACCGAATCTTTTTAACATGCATTGTGAAGCGTGATAATGGGACAAACAACACTTCTGATCAAGTTACACTTGATCCAGGAAGTGAAAATCCTATCTCAGCATTCTCATAATGACTAGAAACTGCGAGGTATTCCACTTAAAACACGTTAAATAAATGTTTTAACATGAAGAAGCATCATTTTCTCAATGTTCATCATTTTTATTTAACGCGCAGTTATACACATCGTAGCTGTTTGCTGCACAGCGTCTGTCATCCTACTACTGCGTGGTCATGACGTGTGTGGTCTAACCTTGACAAGGACAAGACCAAAGACTTTAGTATCTAACTTCGTTAACGAAGTTAGATACTAAGGTCTTTGACGAGACTTTCGTTCGTCCGACTCGAGACGGCCGAGCGCCAATCGAAGCCGGCCATATATGACGACCCCACCCACTCGTAGGCTAGTACGCATCGCACTTGCTCACGCGATCTAGAAAGTTGACAATGCAATGTTGCCACGTTTTTGGCGCCAAGATTCGAAATTTTCTTATCTTTCATGTTGGACCGAATCCGAATCTGAGAGTGGTTGCGGATTCGATTAGAAAAACATGGATTCGCACACCCCTATAAATCATGATATATATTTTAGAAATTATATTCAGTTCATTTGTCCTCCAGAGACCCGTTCCCGAGTCATGGGTCATGTCCTAGGCATCTCCCGATTCTGTATCGAAACATAAACAGAATCAAGTAGGCATATTGCCTTCGTTACGACTCGGAAAAGGGGGCGCGTCCTGGAGAACGAATGATTCAATTTTAATTTATGAAATGAGACGGTGGTTTCTAGTTTTTCCAAAATTGGGGGGGAAATGGCGTCATTATTCATTTGCATCTAGTCCCAGGGTTGTGATGTCCTTCAAGAATCAAACTTTTAACATGTTTCAAACATGTAGGATCAAGCTTATTAGTAGGCCCAAATACTTTATTTGTCTATGAAAATATAATATTTGGAGAAAATCATAATGTATTCTTGCTATGGTATTCTTATGGGGTTTCTTTTAACACATTTTTTCTTTGTAAAAAATATATAATGAAATTTCTCAATAACTGCCTGTGACAGATCCTAGTTGAATATCTGGCAGGTGAGTGCATAATAAATTTCATCTTGATCAAACAAACCCTCCAACCTGTTGAGCACATATAAGAAACAAATAATGAACATGGTGATAGTGCCATTAGAATCACATCCAGGTTTTGCTTGAATGCTCATCTAAATTTTCCGTTTTGATTATTCAAGGTCGAGCAATGAACATCCAGATGGCTACTTCAGAGATCCCAAGTCCTATGCGTGCTGGTCGCGTAGGTGCAGGTAATTTCCAGAACCGGACGCAGACCCGAGTGAGTGGCGGTGGACGACCTGGGGGTCGAGGAGGCGCTCGTAGAGGCGGTGGCGGTGCGACCAGAGGAGGCAGAGGTCAGCCCAAGGCCACACCTACAGCGGAAGAGCTGGACGCAGAGTTGGATGCATATACTAATAAGATCAAGTAATTCCATTGAATTCGTGACAATGACCTATTGGTTTTTGAAACAGCAGTGTTTGACACTCGAGTTTTTTCGTGTGAAAAGACGGATACTATGTTTAGGTAAAATGCCATGAATGCATTGAAGTGTATATGCCACGTGTCAAAAGTAGATTGGACAAATACATAGGCTCTAGGTAAGTGTGTGTGTGTGTGTGTGTGTACTTATATATATGTGTGTATATATATATATATATATATGTATATGTATATGTATATATATACAGGTATATAAAATGCATTCATATATAGGCCTAAATATATATATATATATATATATATATATATATATATATATATATATATATATATACATATATATACATACATATATATATATATATATATATATATATATATATATATATATATATATACATATATATATATATATATATATATATATATATATATATATATATATATATATATAGGCCTATATATATATATATATATATATATATATATATATATATATATATATATTTATATACCGGTATATATATTTATATATATACATATATATAAATGTGTGTGTATGTATTCTGTATCTAGTTCTGAATGTTGAATTTTACCAAGTTTTAATTACCTGGCAGGATGCAATGATTTGTATTGTGACATTACTAGTGTTGATTAACAAAAATCTAAATGTTTGGTTTGAATTTATTACCTTACCGGTATTCTGATTATTCAGTCTTATCAGTTCCACTTTTAGTGCTACATTGTGTTTATAATTGATATATTTCAGTTTTACTCATTTTATTGATTTTCTATTCAGACACAAACCCTGAAGTAATTAATTCTAGTTAATGTAATAGCCTAATGTTCAATAATTCTTAGTTAACTGTAACATACTGTCCTTCATTTCTATTGCATACATTAAACAGTACATATGTATACACAGTGATAACTTATTTGTTATTTGATTATGTGTTTGGTTTATACTTTATGCAGCCTGTTGCATTCTTAAATAAAATTCATTTTTATAACTCGTACATATATTCTGTCATCTTTATAGTTTTGAATTACTTCACGGTGTTCACAATTTTGTTGACCCAGAGGTTAGAAAATATCAACTTGTTACATAAAATTGAATTTAAGAAATGAGTGTCATGATGGTGGGCATACTCATGTGCTCAACTGACTGGTCTCATATCACATGTGACTTCATTAATTGATGAACATATCATATCACTATTACCATAGGCCTAGTGCAGTGAAACCTCTATATCTATTTTTATTCAAAGGACCAAGAAAAATGAACAAACTAGGAAAATTCAACATTGGTCATATGAGAGTGGGGTTGAACAAAATGATTGAAAGAAGCGGGAAAACAATTTATCTGGTACAGTAACGATGCATAGAGGTTTCACTGTGTTACTGTATTATTAGTTGAATGTTGTTAGTCAAACAAATGAAGATACAGTATATTCTCCAGCACGTCATTTTGTGTATTCTTGGCCTCAGTAGGGTTTACTACGAATGCCATCAGATTTTCTCATAAAGTTGGCTGTGACTACATAGTCCTACTTCATGCAGAACTTTCTCACTATTCACTTGAAAATTGAATTGATCTAGACCAGGGCGCTTACCGCGACTGCCACTTGAGCCCCCGCCTAAGAAGCCTGCCGATCATTTTAGCATGGGCGGCAAGTGGTAATCAAATTAAGTGGTAATTAAGTGGCAGTCGTGGTAAGCGCCCAGGGCTTTCCAACTAGATACAGTATCTCAGAAAGCCAATTTTCTATGGGAAAAGTTGAGGCGGGCTGGCCACACAGTTGATTATCTAATGATTTTGATTCATTTTACACTTGTTTTCAATATGGCATGCCGGCTTAGAAAGAACATATTTTTGATAGGCCTACACACATATTCAAGCTTTTTACAACTGAACTTTTTTTTTAAATCTAAATAGAATTATTTAAATTGCTCTTCTTGCCTTTATCTTCATTTGGGTCTAGATAACTGATATGGCACGAGCAGGGACACTCATAAGGTTGCTGAATTGGTGCACCTGTTGTCACAAACCAAACGGTAAGACGGAGAAGGAATATTTCATCCGGAATTATCAACTATAATGTCGGTTTAAACGTCGCCCCTATCGTTTGGCTTGTGACTAGGAGTAAACCCTCGCCAAATATATCCTCAATTTGAGTACCTACACAGAATGTTATATTAAATTGCAGTGATTTTAAATTTGTTCATAAGGAAGTTTGCTTGCAGGAAGCCATGATCTAGACCTAATACATGGTAATAATAGATATGGGTAAACCTATATATCAGGAGCGGTTGGTTGATTTTGAGAGAGTAAGCTCTATAAAATACAATTACTGCAAAGCTGGGGACAATCTATGTGTGAAAAGAGGGAGAAGTTGCCTCAGCAGGTAATTTTTCGGATCTAGAAATATTTTCGAAGTGAATTTAGAGATTTACTAGCAGTTTCGTCTGTGTAGTACTCTACCTCAGGAAATGCAACCTCTAGGAATTGGACTACAGGAACTTGTAGTAGCATCAACTATTGCCTCCCAGAAGTATGTGTAACATCCAACAGTGAGACAGCCCTGTGGACAGTCTAAAGGCCGAACATCAACCTGACTAGCTATGTACACCAAAAGCACCACATCGCAACAGCAATGTAGAACTCTTTGCTGATTCTTCTTAAGCACCAGCCCTTCAAACACAAAACATTCCCTAGATATACCCAAAGGGAATATTGGGCGCGCTCAGGCGTGCCCAAGCCCATTTAATTTAACATAGGGCGGGACTCCCAGGACACGCCCTGTGGGCGTATTCTGGACATGGCTCACACGTGCCCTAGACACCCTCATTCGGGCGAGGTTGGCAGTAGGCATGTCCAGGGCATATTCATGAGGTCTCATTTCATCAGCTTTGTGAATCGTCCCACAGGGCATTCAGCGGCATGTCGGGGCACAAAATATGGCAATGCAGAGGGCATGTTCATTTGATAACCTTTTCGGCATGTTTGTAGGGAAGACTATACATAGTATATGTTAATGGTCCCAAACTGAATAACGCATTGGCTGTGCCTTCGTTGTTGAAAATACGCATTACAGTGAAACCTCTATCCATCGTTTTTCAAGGGACCAGAAAAATAAAACCATTCATGCAGGAAAACCATACATTCAGGAAAATTCGACATTGGTTATATGGGAGTGGGGTGAGAAAAAATGAATGGTGAAAGCAGGAAAACGATGGATCCGGGAACGATGCATAGAGCCAAGTATTGTGAAGTTTTACTTCAGATAAGCTACTATTCTTTCTAGTTTGTTGGTTATACTTTCTGAATTATATTCAATTATAGACCCTGACAACTTCTGTACGCATTTAACAATATTGGAAATTTGAAAAAGCAGTCCTGCGGTTTTTTATGATGAAAGGAGTGAAAAGTCGAGGGGGCCCGCAGAAAATGGGATTTATTATCAGAGTCCCTAAATCAATACTATTCAAAAATTCTATTTGCTGTTATTCCATGGAATAATGGCAAATGGATTTATATGCAAAACATCTTACTGGAACAACAGCAAACACTCTTATTTGCTGTTATTCCAGTGGAATAACAGCAAATGAATTCATATGCAAAACATCCGACTGGAACAAAAGCAAATACTCTCATTTGCTGATGCTGTTATTCCACTGCAAAAAAAAAAATTTGCTGTTATTCCTTGGAATAAGATTCAGTGGCGTAATACAAAATTTCAATTTGTATTATAGATGGTATAGGCATAGGCCTACTCCTACATTATTATTATTATTATTCAACTCTTGCAAATGCATAGTATATCAAATGTCTTTTGAACATGATTTCTGATTGATCTTCAAACTTCCTCGTAGTATTGACTGCTTTGAATAAATGTTGTGCAAAAGTTAAGTTTTACTTCTGTGAATAAGAGCAATTCATGAACGTATGCAGTATGCATGTTACTAAAGCATGCACACGTTTAAACATGCCAAATTTTGTTTTGACGTAATAATCTAATTCGAAATTACGGAAAAAATGAGTTAACTCTTGTATAATGTCGGGTAACTGTTAACGGAGAACTATAATTCAAAATCTATATGGAATTACTTCTAGTTCCTGCAGACGAAATATCGAGTGAGTAAGCCAATAACCAGTTGGTTCTACGATGAATCAGGTTTCAACTTGGAAATATAATAGACAAAACCCAGTACCGCACATGTAAAAGGCATGTGTAGGGGTGGATCTAGAATATGTAAACAAAAATTCAATCAACCAATCAGCTCCTAGCTAAAACTGGTTCAGAACCCAGTAGTACACAAGAAATGAACGTTGACTGGAGGAGATAGACTGGCAATTCCAATTTTTGTGCTGTCAAGTGTACTGTATTGATATTTTTCACAATAGAATTTTCATACTTTTCTTTTGTTTGTGTATTCTTAGTTCCCGTGTGACGTCACGCTAGCGAAAACTATGAATACAAGATGCATTGAGGGTTGCGTTTGCCCGGCAGCAAACAAACACAACCTTCAATGCATCTTGACAGAATAATAGAATATAAGGTCAGAGCCAAAGACATTAGTATATATACCTACGGTCAGAGCACAAACAAAATTGGGATTTTTGACAATTAAATGTAATTTCTTCAATCTAGTGCACAACACACAGGGAAACTTTGAAGCAGGCTTATTTGACAGGCAATGGTAACATGAAACCTCAAATATTTGATTTGCATACTGTCAGCAGACATAGGTAAAATACCTTGAACACACCATACACGATCAACATTTACCGGTCAACATGTTGACTCAACATATTGACAGCTAGTAGATAACACGTATTTCTGATCTTGCCCATACACGACGGCAATATGTTGATGGCTGCCTTCAACATATTGCCGAGAATTGAACATGCTCTATTATCTCATCAATATGTTGATATCAACATGTTGACAGGTAATGTTGATCGTGTATGCAGTGTTTTAAATTGCAGTATATAAAATACCAGATGCAGACACTTGAACTTTGAGTACCTAAAATACAAGATACATTCGAAAAATGTATTCAAAATACAAAATGGTAAGATATATTTCAGAAAATAACAATCACTGGAAACAATATGCTCAAGTTTTAATATAACTTTTGTCTTTTAAAGAAGATATATTTGCAGTTATACCTGTAGCAAGAAGACCTACAATAATTGTCCTACTTTGTGGACAGGGTGGTCCCTGATGACATTTGTTCGTAGCGCTTAAATGCATGAGGTTAATAAATCAGATCGATATTTGCAACCGATTATCAATTTGATGGTCGAGTCGAAACAATTCAGTTGATGATTGTAAACTCTATTTACAGTGAAACCTCTATGCATCGTTCCTGCATCCATCGTTTTCCTGCTTTCATCATTCATTTTTCCTCACCCCACTCCCATTTAATAAATGTTAAATTTTCCTGAATGGATCGTTTTCCTGCATGGATGGTTTTATTTTCCTGGTCCCTTGAAAAACGATGGAACTGTGACGATGAACGATTCACTGTAGTAACTTTAATGCCAGAGCGTGCAGCAGACATCATTTGACTATCTGATTGGATTACTTTTGATCGATGTAAAAAATGTATCTTGTATTTTGATAGCTTGGAAAAGATACAAGATACATTGAAAATGGTATTTGAAATTCAAAGAAGAAAATACAAATATATCTCAAGACACATTATCTAGATACTGCCCATGTTTGACTGTCGAATGTAGGACACGACAAACCACTACATTTTAGGTACGGGTACTTTAATATGTAGTACCAAATGCACGCAATGTACTTGTATCGACGAAAGATGACAGTTCAAATTGATTGTTCCCCCTACAATGCAACCCACTAGTTTATAAGTGGTTTCCTCCTTTATCTTTAGTAGATACAGTAAATGAGTAAAACATATACAGTAGGTATTGTTTTACAAGGGATCAGAGAAAAATCATCAATGCAAGAAAAGTCAACACTTGTTACATGATTGAGGTGGGACAATACAAACGATAGAAGCATGAAAACGATGGATTTGGGAACGGAGCTTCGAGGTTTCATTGTACAAGTATAGGAGAGGCCAAATGTCACATTATAAATAATTGAACACTCTTCTCAAATTATAGAAAAAGCAAAGATTTCGTGAGGGTGGCAGTGAATTTAGTTGAATTTGCAATATTACATCGCAATATTATTGCAATTAATATACTATAGCAACACTATCTATCTATCCATCCATAGCCAACATTCAACACTATATCTATTGGGCGATCAACTTATAACAATCAACTTATATTATGGATGCAACCACAGGTAGGAATCTCATTGAAAAAATTGAACTAGGAAGTAAAATAAGTAAAATATTTAATCATAATCTAATACCTATATAGCAAACGAACAGTTTCATAAATAGAAAATTTGCTCAGTGCTTGTAAAAATAAATATTAACAAAAGACATCAGGTGTTAGCAGAAGATATAAAACAGAATTACTACTATTATAAAGTGTGAAGGTATAGATAGCTAGATACACCCAATGTGATCTAGCACAAGTTCTTTCTCGCAGAAATGCTGGGTGTACAGTATGTAGTATGTACACATGAAAACACAATAACATATTCATTGTCTGTCATATACCACCGTGCAGAAAGCAAAAAAATAGGTTTCATAGTCTCTTTAATGTTCTCTTTTTTTCTTTAAGAAGCTTTTTCCTCTCGGCAGCAATTTTTTTATCTCCTGCATGTTTCTTTGCTGTAGGACCATCTGTAGATGATGCACCCATTTCCGAAAATGACTTGGGAGCTTTTGAAGCCTGTGAAAGACACAAAATTAATTTAAGAAATCATGCAAATCAGTGTTCATGTAAGTGTTGTCATTTCTACATGTAGCCTACTTGTGGCATATAAACTTTTTTTTTTCGAAACTTGATACAAAATCATTGTTCCCCAATTAAGGCTAAGGATGAAGAGTAGGATCGTTTGGATGGGGCACCACAAGGGCAATCTTACCACCCCATTTTAATTATTTGAAACCAATGAACTTTAACACCAGGACTGCGCTGTTGGTGACCATAACTTTCCGCCGCAGATAACAGTCTTTCAGTTTCCGAAAGTCCGGAACACATTATAAGTAAAAACCGTTTCTGTGATAAATCCGGACATTATCAGCATTGGTATTAAGAGTAAACAAAACACACGAATGTTGATATCTTCCACTTTGAACTAAGTCTCTTGGGCAATGATCACTTCTTTCCATTAACAGCAGATGTAAAGTTTGTCATTATACAAAATGGAAAAAAAAAAATGAGTGATAGGCCTATAATGTTATAATTTGGCCTATCACTCTACTAATTAAAGGTTGTGGCCAACTAGTACTTCATCCAAGCATTTGCTTCGAGGACTGTGGGAAACCACGAAAAACCAAGTCAGGATGGATACACAAATGTGTATTGGTTTAAACCAATATAAACAAGTCATTTTAATGAAAGTATCAAAATAGAACCTCAGAGTCAAGTGAAAATTAGAGTTGCCATTCAATATCAATAGATAATATCCCTAGCCCACTGTATCATCATTTTGATTCAATAACGAAATTATTCATTTCGATTTCTTTGATATCGAAGAAATAAACAGCAGACTGTCAACTCTTTCAAAAAATCATTACATTAGCCATTCTATGAGCATTCTAGCAAAGGTCAGGTTTGTTGATGCTAGAAGTGTGCGTGTGTCGAGATAAGGCAAATCATCAATGTGTTTCACAAAATAATAAGACAGCTAAAAAAGACAAAATTCAGACTTGGATAATGTCGATAATCGATATCAATTCAATTCGATATCAAATGGAATTCCCTTTTTTTTAATTTTCGATATGAAATATTTGATGTCGTTTACAAATTCCTAATCGAACGGCAACCGCCACCCTCGGTATAGCTCGATCAGCTGAAGCACCGCTTCAGAAACTGAAGTCACCAATGGGCGTGGGTTCGAGTTCCGGGTTCGAGTTTTTGTAAATGTCCTTTCACTTATCATCACTTCATACTTTCATAATCACCTGCTCATTCGTACGCCCGTATAACATAGCTGCTGGTTTGATCGTTAAGCAAAGAATAATCAATTAATCATCACAGAATGGCAATTATAGTAAAAATGCTATTTCAGTTCATATTTTAAGGAATGGAACATGCCTCTGCATGTTCAAATTTGGGGATGGCTTTTTCTAGCCTACACACTCCAAATTCTGTTCCAAATTCAGAAAAATAACACTGAACGACGACAAAAATCCCACTGTCGGATCACACTATCACGACGGAAATAAGAAATAAAAAAATCTTACTCAGAATAACTATTGAATGTCATCTTGAGGTAATGTGAAGAATGGACAAGTTTGAATGTGAAGGCTGACTGATTCATAAATTTGAACTTTTGAAGATATGTTTCATTCCTTGAAATATAAGTGGAAAATAGAACTTATCATTAGGGAAAAAAGTGATAAATTGAACGTGTTCATTTACTATCAGTATTTTACAGCCTCACACCACTTGCTTGAACGAGTACTGCAGCACAGTACGTTGGATACCATAACAGTGTCAAAAATTGACTGAAATCTTAATTTAGTTCATTAGTACATACCGCAGCATGAATTTCTGTCATCATTTTTGCTCTCTGAGAATAACACTCATACTGATCCAAGAGCAGTTTACCAGCTTCTTCATTTAACGCTGACTCTGCATTGGGGACGATCAGCAAACATTTTACAGTCTGAATGGAAATAAGGTACAGGTAATTACATTTAGCCCTGTAAATACATAAACTCAATAAATAGGCCTACATTTAAGTTATAAATATGGTGACATTTTATCAATATTTTGTTAGGTCTAATTTATAATTTTATATACCGTAATTAACATTGGTTATTAGTAAAGGCGGTTGCTTATCGCAAGCCGAGAAATCGCGATACGTTGTGTATGATGAAACAATAATATAAGCACGTTTCAACAAATTCTCAATTGATTAATATAATTTTCAAGTCGTAAAAATATGCGAAATACGCCTGAATTTGCTCACAACATTGAAATCAAACTGAAACTGTGAAATATGCTCAAAAATTCACGTTTTTTGAATATTCTATCATGAAAATGCATGATTTTTCCAAATTCATTTTTCTAATTAGACGCGTGAGCTGTTCACTGCTTGATGCGCGTGCATGCCAGCTGCCCGTATGCGCTTGTGTAGTGTATGCAGTTAGACTCTGACGACTACGAGGCCAAATACCCTGTTACTATCAATACCGGAAGGTTAGCGTTACATCAGGCGACAAAAACACTAGCGACCCTAGCGGACAGGACTGACGTGTTAAAAACTTGCGAACTCGAGTCATTATTCGACATCATTTTATGATTTTATTTATATTATTTCGTCATTATTATAGCGAGTCATTATTCGTTGTCAAACGTTAGTCCTTAGCGCTAGGGTGCTCTCTAACTTGTTCCATTTTTGAGAAAAAGTCAAAGTGGCGGAGCTTAGCAAGGAAAGTCAATTAATTGCCGCTCTGAAATTCTTGTCGCACTTCATTGACAATGAAAGTGGGCGGCTCAAAACATTCGTTTGGCCGAGCGCCAAAGGAAGTGAGCCATTTGACGTTCGAGCGATGTCGAAGCTAGACAGATTTTCAAGATCAGTGAGGAGACCGTGGTGAGGATCCTCTCGAAGGGTATCTTACTCTTTCTCCGGACCAGTCGCCTAGCTTTCTCAAGCGCAATACGAAATTGACTCAATTCTAACTAATTCTAATTCTAAAACTAATACTAACTCTAATTTTTCTGGTTAATCCAAATTTTTATAAATGGAAATAATTTTTTGGGGGTCCCTTTCATCTTAGACCAATGATGATTCAGGCCCTACTTGTGAACTGTGTACTTGTACACTTAAGTGGAAGGAAGGGAGTGTTTTTTCGTCTCTCATCATAAGGTCAATTAACAGATAATATGGATGATAACAGATGATATCTATGGTCTAAAGCAGTGGTGACCAACCTTTTTGGGCAGGGGGCCATTTAAATTTTCCAAATATCACCGCGGGCCACACAAGTTCACTAAAAAAGTTGTATGCATTATATATATCAGCGGCGTTCGGTGATTATTTTGCTGGGTATGCTTCTCTTGATAAGAACAATTAGCACATACAGGGTGGTATGTGTGAAGCCGGTGACCCGCGGGGGATTTGCGGGGCAAGGCCCCCCATTTTAAGCCCCGCAGGGAAGTTTTTTCAAACCATGATTTTAGGTGCATTTTGTCGACTTTTGATGGAACGTATGAATGGATTGAATTGATTCAGATGAGAAAACAAAGGACAAAAAGAAAAACATTACGTTTTTGATGGTAGGCCTTTGCTCGAAGTAGGCCTATTTAAATTTTTTTAAATGCAAAATCACTGACAACACACCGATTTGCCTTTGAAGTAGGTAAAAAAAGTACATATTTGTCCACTTTTCCTGAAATAATCGACATTCATTATTGCTTGCTTTGCGCTTTGACATAATGTTAATTTCGCTCTGAAACACGTCTTGCTGTCACTACACTTATAATAGAACCCCCAAAAAAATAGTGACCAAGGGACAATGACTCACTCACTGTTAATGTGATTTTGTGCTTCGATTTCCAATCTCACCGGTAGCGTATAGTGGTAGCGAGCTATAGCCTTTTGAGCGTGTTCGGTCCCGCATGTGGTACTGTTTTTGATACACTCTTTTGTTTTGATTTACACGACATAACGTTGATTATTATTTGTATTAATTTAGTAACTTGGCTAGCTAGAGAATTACCCCATCTTTGACACTCTGAATGCACCCACGTCTTAATTGGCCTGCGGGCCATTTGATTTCGACATGGTAAAAAGTAATATAATTCATACAATTCTTCAGCGGGCCACTGAAATAACGCCCGTGGGGCATGGGTTGGTCACTACTGGTCTAAAGAGTAGTAGCTAGGAGACCTAAATTCTTTCATTCCCCCCCCCCCCCCCCCCCACACACAATCGCGCTTTGTTCAAAAGTTATCTGTCAGTGAAAATGAAGAACAAAAGCTCGCGTTGTAAAAAGTGGCAGGTACCCGGGTAAGGAATATTGGAGTCGGGTAGCGGTGTACCCGTACCCGACCCGGGTAGCCAGGTACCCGCCAACACCCCTTATATATATATATATATATATATATATATATATATGCTGCATTTTCTTAGGCCTAGCTTAGAAAATTCTTTCTTAACTCTTTCGCTGCGCGCTTTTCAGCACTGAAATATCCTAGTCTGTGCTATTCTTTTCCATGGAAAAAGAGAAAATATATAGTGGACAAAAGAGTTGAAAACATTCTCACTCTCTCACTCTCACTTTGCATATTACGAATATCATTGTCTACATCATCGAATTCATCAAACCCTACTTCAGAATCAGAATCTGCTCATAAAATATCGTTATTATTCGAGCTTGTGGGCCACGTGTCTATCCTCTGGAGGCCGCCATGTTACATCGAAAATTAATAAAAACATTCTGTATGGCTGTTTAAAAATGTTTTATTCACAATACTAGGAACATCTAGCGTGAAAAAAATACTAATTTAGGTTCCTCAATTCAGCCGACAGATCGCAGGTAAAGGACAAAGTCGTAGCTTCTACTAATCAACTGTTAACAAGGTCAAAGCAATTGCATGTTTTGACAAATGGCCAAGCGCATTATTGCGATTGCCGCCAGTTAGCCATACATTGTGTGAGCGCAAATAAGCGCTTGCTGCAGCAAAAGAGTTGAAGAGCAAACCTTCTCTACTTACAAGAAGTATGTGTTTGATACCAAGGTCAGGCTTCCAATCCTTTTTAAGTGTATTGACACATATCTCTCCATTTTTTGCAACATTTGGATGAAAAATTTTTGTTAGAAAGAAGGCCTTAGGTGGTGTTTGAGGAAAGTCTTTCCCAAGAGCAAGTTTTACTCGAAATATTCCACCAGAGTAAGGAGTTCCTGCAGGTCCATCAATATATGCTTGAATATCAGTTACATCTTCATCATTGATTGTAACTTTTATTCCTTCGGGTGGCTTTATAGCTAGCTCTGTCATTTCTTTCACCACCCGGCGAATGATTTGAGGTGATAAGTTCTCCACATTAGAAATCTGAAATATTAAAAAGATAATTAAGATAAATTAAGATAATTAAGATAGAAATTTCTCCACAGTGAAGATCCAAAATATTACAAAATATAAATATCATTGTTGTCATTGTATCTTTAATAATCCATCACATTGAACTACCGGTACAAGTACCACAAAATTTTTAAGTGACATTATCACTTGCAAAAACATCGTGACTCAATTACATGTTTCTGGCTTGCACATTTGTTTTACTGTTCATCATCGAATATAGTTTCCACCCCATAGTCTACTTCTGCCTCTCATCATGCTAATTACCTGACACAGGGAATGGAATTAGGTGGTGGAATTAGAAGAGTGTGGTGATAAAGTAGTGGGGGTAAGTTTCATTTTAACATTGCGTGACATATCTTGGTAGTATATAATTATTTTGCCTGTGGTAGGCCTTCGAATAACTTTCAGTCGTTTATTTTCAAAGATTGAATGCCTGCATGCAATGGTAGAATCAAATCTACACATTAGAACTGCAGTCCATTATTAGGCAACATTGATTGGATTTGATTTGATTGAATCAGAAGAATGAGTACCGGTGTACACTAATGTACGTCAATATGCAGAATGCCCATTATTCCAAAGTATAAAAACATAGGGTGGGTCTGGTTTTGAATACTTGAATTGTCATTCATACATCTTCAAACTGGGATAGGCCTATGGTAACAACAAACTATAAACTTATGATCGCCCTTGAAACAACTCTATGATTTTAAATGTAATTGTAGGCCTGGGCCTAGGCATTGAATGCCTAGGCTTAGGGCCTATATGAACTATAAAATAATTACAACACAACTCTACAAGGCTAGGTATCAATCAACAGACTTACGTACCAAAGTATAACCTATGCACTCTCCTATCACTCTGTTAGGTCTATGGCTATCAATAAAGTAACGGAATAAGCAACATGGCCTTTTCCTTTCGCACCATGCGTATATCAAAGGGATGCCGCCTCACACATTTTATGATAATTTGCTGGTATTATTGTATGTTGATCTATACAAGTAAAAGATGTAATGCAATCTGTGAATTCAGCTTTTCCCAACTGCATTAAGCAATATTGGAATAAATTTCATTTGAATTGGCCAATCTAAATTTAAGATACGTCTGTAAAAGCATTCAGACCCCTAGTCAAGACCCCTACTGCTATATTTACGATTTGATAACTGGATAATTACTCATCATCTGCGAGAAAGATCAGGAACAATGCAAGTACACAACTATGTACTGGTACTACACATTGAAATACGAGCCTATTACTTACGATTTGATTTGAAATTGAGTATCTCAGAAATGTACACGAAAGCGCTGATTCCATCATGGAGAAAATGGTCCAATGTTAAAAGGATAGGACTTATGCCATGTTGCTTATTCCGTTACGTTATTGATAGTCATAGGCTAGGTGCAGGCAGGCTAGGCATTACCGTCGTTTTGTGGGGCAAGAGTAAGACGTCAGTGTCATACATTTCACCCTACAGCCTGGGCTGCCCAGTCATATCAAGTATATATATTACAAGAGGGCCTAGACTAGGGACTTGTTCAGTACACAAGAGCATCGTACACCGCCCGTAGCAGTACACCATACAGGCAGTAACAGTAGGCCTACCGTATACCGAAGTCGTATAGAGCTTGATGACTTGACGTAATTGAAACATCGTCTCAGTTCGGTCAAAACATAAAGAGCAATGTCGGTTGTTATTAAATTATGTTTTATAAACAGGGCCAAGAGCATTTTTTAAAAAGTAACACAGGAAGGATTTGAGCAACATGCTCATCCTCATCATCAACCTCAACCTCATGCTGTAGACAGGCCAACAGGTGAGCTGGGAGAGATCCCTGAGTGAAATGCAGTGTTCTTATGAGCGTGAAATCGCTTTCGCATTGCAAATTCTTGCCGCTTTGCAAAATCTTTTCACTCACTACGACATCTACCATTTAATAACTAGGTTTGCTTAACGACCCCACCAACAGCTAGGTTATACGGGGTGTAATCACTAGGCCTGACGTAGGCCTACCATGTGAATCACCAACAGCTCATTACTACTCTCTAGTGCTAATGTTCAATTCAAGTCGATAGCAGCCCGGATGTACAATACTATGCCATCGTTTCCATTGGTCTGAGTCTGAGAAACAATTCTACTTCCGCAGCAGTGCGAAAGCTGAATAGATCGAGTTTTGTTCAACTTTCGTCGCCCATGCCGTACTCTTAGCTTATTGGTTGAATTTTCATGTCTGACAAAGCGACATGGATTCTACTGTGAAAGTGATTTCGTGTTTATGGAAATTCAGCATTAGAACATTCCTTCGATATGACTAGGGCCTAGGCCTATGACAGTACCTTGAAGCTGGCTGTAGATTGCAATGTAATGAGTCATTCTCAATACTAGGAGATGCCCACCAGGCCTGGGACTATATATCCCAAACCTAGGCATAGTTAGGCTAGGAAATAGGCTAGGCCTAGTAAGGTGTAAGTAGGCCTAGGCCTACCCTCCATTCTAGGCTAGGCCCTTGCATTCAGTTCCTCCTACAAAGGGCACAGAACTCTCATGTGCATGGGTAGGCCTATATGACAGCCTCAGTCTAGACTTACGCTAGACCTAGGCTAGACCTTACCTTGGCTGGTACCCTATAGGCCTACATCTAGACTTGGGCTTACTAAGGGGTGGTCTAGGCCTACATTATGCCCTAGAAACTAGTTCCATACCTAGGCCTATGTTATAACATATAAAATCCCTTATTAAGCCTAGTTACATAGACCTGGGCCAAGTATGCCTAAGCCTAGGCCCTAGAGTACGGCCTAGCTTGGGCATAGGCTAGGTAGGCCTAGGCCTAGGCCCTAGGTCTAATCTAGCAATTAGGCCTACGGACCTAATGACTTACCGAACTCATTGCAGCCATTCAATATAAAAACCAATAAAATAATAAAGAATTCACAAGAATATATTACGATACAAAAATGATCTATAAGGTCTGTCTTCGGAATGAAAACTTTATTAAACGTCACACAACTTAACAGTCACTACGAGCATCGCCAAAGTGAGATTTTCAAATCTTGGCCAATCAAAATCATTCAACGATAGTCTCGACTCTGTAGAAACCATAATCTATTACGTACTTATTTCTAATTATTGTATTTTTGAGGCAATGAATGCATTTATAGAAACAAATTCACGCTTCTGTATTATTTTTATTCATTTACTTATTTTTAATGAAAGAATATACAATAAACTCTTACATGAAAGCAAACTGAATTTTTAATAACATATGGGTTTTAATAACAAAGCATGAGTGGCACGAGCTACGAGAGTATGTAAGGGGAGGGTCTGAGATCGAGTGCCTAGGTTGTTGTTAAGCCTGAATTTGAAACGGAGTTAGCCCTTGTGCAGTTCAACTAACAGCAATCAAGAATTGAAAAAAGCTTTAGTTAGCGCCGAAGCACTAGCTAGACTTCTATTTTGCCTAGGCCTATCCTTCATTTTTAGTGAAAAATTCTGATTGTCATCTTGGAATATCTTGTAGATATAACCAAGTAGTTTACAAAATGTCTGAGAATAAAGTGACACCCATTGATCAGGTAGGTCTCAAGCATTATCAAGTGTAGCCTAGGCCTAGGGGGGCTAGCCTATCAGGCCTAGGCCTAGTCGTAATGCCTTCTGTCCAGCCTTCAGATATGGTGCAGTTCAATCATTCAATCCACCAAGATGTAGGCCTAGGCGATGATATGGCACTTAATGGTGTGCCTAGGAGCAAGCTGGGTTGGGGCATTAATGGTTGGGGGCATTGAATTGAAGGCATTGAATTTGTCCATTGATTTGGCAAAGGCCGATGAGAAGATCCTGCCATTGGACTGACTTTTCTGTCAAATTTATCGAATTTCTCTTTGAAAGTGTTGTTGGGAATTCGAACAGTGTCACCGGTTTCCTCTACAATTTTTCACCGCAAGATTTTTTTTATTCTCAAAGTTTTCCACAGGTTCTATGCCTACCCACAGCTAAAATTCACAGAAAATTCTTTCGAATTCAAATAATCAAACTGTCAAAAAACTAGCTTCTGGATTCAGTGATGTTGCAGTCATTGCAGGCCTATCATTGAGTAAATAAATACCTATCCTTATGGAATAGAGTTGCAGAGCCCTGGTTAAACTGAGTCTAGGCCTACAAACCCTGGTAGTGTGACCTTGGCATTGAATTTGTAGGGGTTAAAGAAGGGACATCCTGTGTTAAAATTGTCGGCAAGCCACCGAGACCGGTTTGCTCAGAGCTTCCAAAAAGCAGACCCGAAAAATATAGAGGGCCAACGAGCTGAGCGAGCTTACGAAAAACAGACGTGAAATTTATAGAGGGCCAGGTTACTGACCATAGCGCTTCGAAATGCAGCGGATATTTTGTAGTACTAGTCATTCTAAACCGAGAGCCGTCCGCACAACATCGCTGCTGTGAGCGCCTAGCGTTCTGCGTGGGCTAGGAAATATGTAGGCTTACAGTCGTCTATTGACAATAGCAATAGCCAGAAACCTGTCACTCGAAGAGTCGACACCTCTAACCGTCAGTATCAGAAACGAAATATATCAGAAACGAACGGTCGTGTCTACTTTTAACCCTTTGTGCTTTCGACATGAGAAACTTGAATCTTATTCTATTTTTAAACTCCACGCTAGACAGACAAGTGTCGACAGTTTAATTTCATTATGGTATAAGTTATTTCAACTATTATAATATAATAACTAGGGCCTACCGGTATTTCAAACGTATTTTGAACATAGAAACATTACGGGACATGAATATTTTTGAAGTACAAAGTATTTACCGGTACCAGATTGGAAAAAAAAAAATACCCAATGTCTTTTCCATACAAAGAGTCACATGATGAAATTGATTGTCTCATATGACATATATAAATTATAGTTATTGTAGAGTTCCGTCCGTTTTTATTTATTTATTCATTTATTTTTTAATATCGAAACTTGATACAAAATCATTGTTCCCCAATTAAGGCTTTAAAGGATGAAAAGTAGGATCGTTTGAACGGGGCACCACAAGGGCGATCTTACCACCCCATTTTAATTATTTAAAACCAATGAACTTCAACACCAGGGCTGCGCTGTCGGTGACCATAACTTTCCGCCGCAGATAAAAGTCTTGCAGTTTCCGAAAGTCCGGAACACATTATAAGTAAAAACCGTTTCTGTGATATATATCCGGGCATTATCAGCATTGGTATTAAGAGTAAACAAAACACACGAATGTTGATATTGTCCACTTTGAACTAAGTGTCTTGGGCAATGACACTTCTTTTCATTAACAGCAAATGTAAAGTTTGTCATTGTACAAAATGAAAAAAATGAGTGATATAGGCCTATAATGTTATAATTCGTCCTATCATTCTACTAATTAAAGGTCGTGGCCAATCAGTACAATGTCCGTTTTTATGGAATTGAATCAATTTTGATGACATGATTTTGGGCCGAAGAGTGCCATCTCATTTAGGTCTCATTCTGGATTTTGATGCAACAAAAGTAATTTTGTTCCGAAATTGTTTTTCACGGTATGAAAAAATCTGAGTGGAACCCGGCTAAAGATTTACAGCTGACACAGACTATAAAGGGACAGAATGCGGACAATTCACGGGTATCTTCAGATGGGCCAACAGACTGGGAAAGATGAGGTTGCATGAAATGAAGCGCTAAAATAGAGCCAAACTAGAGGCAAAACACAGACAAAAATTCAATGAGATTGAGCATATAAATGGGGGTAGAACCAGTGGGTAAATGAATATCCTTACGGGATAGACTGGCAGAGCCCTGGTTAAACAGTCTACAGATGGTGGTATCATTACGCCTGGTAATCTTGCTAGGAGCGCTGAGGTCACCAAGAAAATGCTATTTGCTGTAGCACTGTTGTGAGTGAATGCTGCTAGGAACACTGTGATCTGCCATCTTGTTGATTGTTGGTGAGCATAGGCTGTCATACAGTATTGCCTATCTAGAGACTACTTCATCCATGGTAGAAGTAGAACACAGACAATAATTGAATGACATTGAACGGATAATGCTCAACCAAATTTCTGTCTCCCCAAGGGACAAAACATAGATAAACTACAGACTTTTACGAACAATAGGTCTATATATAGCCACCCTTGACCCTTGGTAGCTTCGTCAGCTGAGGCACCGTTTCAGAAAGTGAAGTCACAGTTAGGGGTGGGTTCTAGTCCAACATAGGACATGGGATTTTGTAAACTTCCAAAGTTCACTTATTCATTCATTTACTTTTTCTCATATTGGGTTTAGCGACGCACTATAAGAATGACCAAAATCTATTGTTGTCGAATGAATGAATGAGTGATATTAATGATTAATGATGAATTAATGAGATGATGGATGATGAGATGAAGGTTTCTTAGTTATTGGGAAGGATAGTGGGAAGGAACCGGTCTTGGTCTATATTGTAGGAACCATCCCAGAATTAGCATAGACTACAGAGGGAAACCACGAAAAACCCCTGTAAAGATGGACGGTGGCAGGGATCAAACCAGGTCTGATTTGCCCCTTCACCTCTCGGATCATAAGAAGCTAGAGCGTTACCCACTGCGCCGCATGTGCCTGTCCCTTTCACTTATCACCACTTCCTAATATCCTAATCACCTGCTCATTCGTACCCCCATATAACCTTGCTGTTGGTGGGGTCGTTAAGCAAAAAATAATCATCACAAACAATATAGCGACCAGACTACCTCTAAAATGTTCGTTCCTTATACGGACAAAATGAACGATCTACAGACTTTTAAGGGATAATATAGCAGCCAAATTTCTGTCCCTCCAAGTGTCAGAACACAGATAGACTCCTTCCCACAAGGCCAAAACACCTAATTAATTAACCTTTCATTTCATCATCCCACGATCGTATATCATTCACTTATGCCAATAAATCGTGGTCATAAGTAGGCCTACAGTGCGTCGTTGAACCCAAAATATATATATATATATATATATATATATATATATATATATATATATATATATATATATATATATATATATATGTGTGTGTAAATAAGACAAGTGCATTGAATGTGTTTCAAGTGTTTTTTTTTTTAAGAAGAATATATTTTTTTTGCCATATTCACTTGTAATAGGGCCTATGTTATTGCTTATTAGTTACAACATTAATGTGTCTCGTAGATCTAGAATCTAAGAAACTCTACACCCTATTGGAGTGAGTGAAATAAAGAGATAATGGAAGTAATATCAATTGGTATTTTGCCTTTAATCCCGTGTAGAAGCAGACCGAACTATGATAATTGCTAAAATACCCAGAATGTAATTCCACCGATATAGACCGCTAGAAGGCGGTGTAACAGGCAGTAAGTCCCTGCGCATTGAATTTTCAAAGAGTCCATAATACTTATTTGTCATTCCATTCTCTATTTGTGTCAGCATGCAGTTCGTACATTGTTGGTGAAAATTACAGACAGCAAACTTTTAAATGAATGTAGGCCTATGTACTTTTTTCCACAAACTTGAACTTCGGAAAATTCTCATTAACGACCAATATGAACTTTTAAAAGATTGTCCAACTGCTGATTAACTGATTCTCTTAAGTGCTCCTCTGCATATATAAGTTTGCACAACACTGCACATGAGTTAAGATAGTTTTAAAGGTTGATAACGTGGTTGATGTGATTTTTTAGGAGAAGCATGTGAAGCAGTTGAAACGTGATCTTGAGGGCTGGCGAGAAGTTCTTATACCATTAAATTCCATTCTTCTGTGGGAGAAAAATGCATATCCTTTAATTTTGGTTGGCACAACTACTGTGTTGTTCATGTAAGTATTTTTTTTCTCTTTCAAACAATGGTCAAGTACAGTATACTGCTGCACTCGAAATGTTGTTTCTCTAGCAATAATTTTTTCTCTGTATCTTGGTTCTCTCTATTGAATGAAGTCACAAATTATACCTGATCACTGATGAGATATATGTGGTATATGTATTTTTTGGCTTTTACGAAGTATTTGTTTTCAACTCACGTGAATGTCCGAATACATCCAAATGACCTAGTTTGTTTTGGTATTGTTAGATCAGGACTTGGTCCGCTAAATTGTGACTAAGCTAAGCCCAAATCTAATTGAGAAACATTAGGAGAGCTAATACAACAAACAGGTATGGCAACTCGACCAAAAAAAACCAGGGGTGACTTCACCAATCTGGGTTAACTTCTCATAACAAAACGCCAAACAGAACAGAAATAGAATATTCAAACAGAATGGTGCCCCCTTGCACTACCACTAAATAATGAATATTAAAGAAAATAAGAGAGAATAATCAGAGCTGTATGGTGCCCCCACACACCATAAGAACGGAAAACGATAAG
>OZ023332.1:27901717-28009217 GCA_964007535.1 Brachyptera risi | reverse complement strand
CCATTTGGCGAGCACTTTTTATACACTTTGAAATTCACTACCATGATAATGCTCTGGTATCCTTTTGGTACAAACTATTGAATACGTATGAATAAGAAAAAGCTAATATTTTGCTCTTATATGATGTGAGTGGCCTTGAATTATAAGGTAACTACTAAGGTTTCATAAGCTGCTTGGCACATGCTATATTTCCTGAAGATTGGACACAAATAGGTTTAATTCCTTGCTGTGTGACGCAGAATAATCCAATTAGTAATGAAGCCCATATTTATCCCATATATTCCTACCAAACTTGCAGCATAGACGTCACAGAAGTAATAGTATTTTTCAACAGGAAAGGGGGATATTTTACTTTTGGTTACAGCCTGCTAGCATATTTAAATTTCTGTCATCTAATACATAAAATCTCACAAGTCAATTAGAACAGACAACTAAATCTGCCAACCATAAAATTGTAGTGGTTTTACTGATTTCTCAATACTAGGAAAATTTTAATTTCAATTGTTTATTTTAATGCGTTAAGATGAGGAAGATATTTGTATAGAATGTACGTGAAAGTTATTTACACACCTTCATTTGCAATTTTATTATAAACGTTCGTTGTTCATTCATTCATATCATTTCGTTCGGTTACATATTATTATTGTTCAATATATAAAATACACCAAATACTATTTGCTCGAAAGACCTAATGATCGAACAAATGGAATTTTTATGACACAATCCGTTGAATAAATGGAATTTCGATGAAACGATCTGCCTAACAAATGTTATGTCCATCAATTTGACAAGCACCCGATAGGGCTACACATGTCAATATGCTCAATATACTGTAACCAATGACCTTACGAAATGATAATTACACGCCCATTGGGTACCTGCCATTTAATCCATATACCTCGCACACCCTATTCCTAGTGGTGGACAATTTGTCGGGTTGAATTTTTCAGGCTACTTTCAAACCTGTTCTAAATTACTCTATCCTAACCTACCTTCAATAGAAACCTAGCATGGCAAAATTGCTTTCCGACAAATTCACTCTATGGAGCCTCCAAAAGTACGCAGGCAGTAAGGTCAATGACTGTATGCTTGCAGCTCCACTCATCAGTTTCCACACCTAGCCAATCAAACGAATCTTCGAACAGATGGGATTTCGGTGAAACGATCTGTCAAATTAACAAACTTTCGATGAAACGAACTTTTGAACAAATGGTATTTGGCGTGCACCGTTCATTCTCATAACTCTTGACCTGTAGATTCTCGTTAACAAACTTCAATCTCAATATTGGACATTTTTACAATACAATAATTTATTCTCTTATAACCGAGTAATTCAAATTTTTTTAAATTTAGTAAAAATATGTAGGTAACAATATCAGCATTTGGTGAAAATTTCATATCAAATGGATGAAATTACAAATTCTATCCTGTGGATAGGAGAATAACCTGAATATATGAATTGGGTAAAAGGAAAAAAAGAACAGCATCTTACCGAGATATAGAGAAAGGCCTACTCATAGTGGAGAGCCTGTTGATGGAATTGGCTTTATGGGGTGGGAAAAAGTGAGACAGGATAGGGATGAGAGTTCAGAGGAGTGAGAGAGGAGGGGAACAGCTTGCTGTGGAGAGGGCCAACACAGAATTGGGAAGGAGTGGTTTCACCCAAAGAACATTAAGGGAGTGGAACGATCTGTGTACGGAGGCAAGGGGAGCAAAGAGCCGGGACGAGTTTAAAAAGAGGCTCGACAATAAAAAACAGCTGCCACCGCGCAAACATGCGCATTTGCAGTGAATAATAACAATAACAATTGATAGAACACAGATGAAATAAAATGTACACATGAGATTCTGACGTTTCGGCTATTGCCTTGGTCACAGTAGAGTACTCTCTACTCTACTGTGAGTAAGGCACTAGCTGAAACGTCAGAATCTCGGCTTCTTTTTTTTGTAATATTGTACGTGGCATAGAGCCAGAGGTCAGAAAAAAAAACAATCGACTTGAAAATTTTCTGCATATTGTTGTCACACCAGAATAGGCTGGCATTGTCTTTCAGAAAAATAGATTAAACGGTTTACTCGAGAAAAAATCGGAAAGTTTGGAAAATCCCCATAAGAATAATCCAGGGGGAGAATTACTTGAAAATGAAAAATTCTTCAAAAGCTCTCAAATTTCTACTGAATATACAACAAAAAAACAAGTTGTTCTAAAGTTTGTTTCTAAAACAAACTATCACACACGTCTCCAGTGATTTGTATGCCAATCGGATAAGCTATAATGAAGAAAACGCAAAAAGTAAAAGTATACATTTGATTGAAAATGAGGGTCAAAAGTTTTTGCAAGGTGGACATGTAACAGGTTGAGCTACATAAATATCAACAGGCAGCAGGAAGGGTTTTTAAACGTTTGAAGTAATTCAAGATCTGTGTATGGAGCAATATATAGGTACCTAGATGTAAAAATATTGCAATAAAACAACATACACTGTTATTAAATATTAGTGATACTTGAATTATAAGACTTGACAATTAATATTTTGACAAATATTAGAAAACAAATACAATGAAATACTGACATTGTAGACTGTGATGCTCAGCAATGAGAATTTTGATACTAGTGTCCGTATAAATGATTCTACAAAATCGAACCTCTCAATGCAAGTAAACATCAAATCTATAGAATTCCCAAGTAATCTAAACTTCTTACAAAAATCATCAAAGAATCATCTGGTTATAGCACACCTAGCTCCAATAAAAAGTCCAATGACAGATGATTGATGTTGTATGTACAGTACTTTGCAAATATGCTATTGTTTCCTCATCTAATTTTTGGCCTGATCGACGTATTGCAAAAAATAGCCAATGTTGTGAATGCCGCATCTGCTCTAGTTTGTGTCGAAACGCTCATCGAGCCAAGATTACGCTTAAAATAACATTTTTTACACCTGCAAATTTGCCAAAATTTTGCTCCACAGATAGGCCTAGTAATAAAATATTTTCAATTAAACTGTCTTTGAAACTATGCATAACTAGGCAAACGCGTTATGTGTTGCTGCGTTGATGGATGAGCTGGAACATATCAACTTATCTTTGGATTGGTTATTATATATATATATATACACCTTGAGATCCAAACCATTACATCACTGCCATCTTATTTTCCATTATTAATTCATATGATAATAAAGAAGGCTTTGTTTTAATCGTTTAAAATAAAGTGGTGACACTTGTTGCTTTGATTTAATAGGTATCTACATAGCTTTGAATAATTAACAAAAATTACATTATATATTTTTTTACATCGAAACGGCTGATCCGATTTCAGTGAAAGTTCGAAATAATGTGTATCATTATCAGATTGAGATTCTCCAAGAATTTGAATCCTCTCAGATGAAATACTTTTCACGAATTTTTTCCTCTGGGTTATTCTAATGGGATTTTTGAAAACTTTGGAATGAGTTTTCTCAGAAGTGGTTCAACCGATCGCGCCTCAAAACTATACAGTATCGAATTGGATAAGGATACTTGTGTGTGCCAAGTCTCAACTGATTTTGAATTTTCGTCTGACCTGTGGAGCGCGAACAGAAAAAAACAACAAAAAAAACAAACAGGCACTTCTTTTCCGGGTATGGCGAAATTGAGTCTTCGCTTCGTTCATCCAATTACAAATCTTCAATATTATTGACATTTTCCCTTCAAAACCTGGGTTTGAAGACCCTCCCTCACTGCCATCTTTCAAAGTGTTAATGACACCCCTGATTGAGCAATATAATGGTTTCATAAGTTCAGGGTCACTTCGAGGATTGGTAAAGATAATTTTACAAAAAGATGAACAAGATAATTTTTCTTCATAATACGTAATAATTTCTTTATTCAATGGAAAATTTTACATTGTTATAGAATGTGTCTAAATAACTAATAAGTAACTAAATAAGTAATTTCATTTAAAGTACGAAATCCATGATACCATGATAAAAACGGTTTGGAACTCGTTTTTGTACACAATTCTCAAAGCTAACGGACAGTTTACATTCAAAAAACGTAGGCTCTACAATTCTAGACAATTTACAGTGCCCTCTATACCCGTTTTTATTGCCGAATAGAATTAAGCCACAATGGCAAATCAACAATAAATGGGCTAACACACAACTGGAAGCAGCTTGACTTCATAATATTGGTTATATAGCACACTAGTTAATAATAGCAATATAAATAAAGTTTCAGCATCTTCCTAGCAGCTCATGTGTCAACAACATTGAATAGCATTTTACTGTGTCTAGTATTACATGTAATCTACCTGCAGACGTACGGCTGAATGAATAAATCTTTATTCACTTGGAATACAATACATTTAATAACAGTAAATAAGTATTCGGTGGTAAATATCCCAATATCATAACTCTCCAAGTTTAATTCTGAAGTAACTTATAAAATTCAAATAGCAATGACCTGAATAATTAATTGAACAACAGTCTGATGGCCTCATACTTGAATCGTAATTATAGCCTTAATTGTCGCCAGGATTTTTTCGTGGGGGGGAAGGGTAGACAACTCACAACATTAATTTTCAACTTCAATACACCCCCAAAAACAACACATAACATGAGCATAAAATTGTGAAAACTCGTTCAATCTTGTATTGTGTTATTTATCATGTTTTTTTAAATGAATATCTACTACTACAGTGAAACCTCTATGTATCGTTCCCAGATCAATAGTTTTCCTGCTTGTATCATTCATTTTTTCTCACCCCACTCCCATATAGTGAATGTTAAATTTTCCTGGATAGATCGTTTTGCTGCATGGATGGTTTTATTTTCCTGGTCCCTTCAAAAACGATGGATAGAGGTTTCACTGTAATACTATCTAAGGAAACATGCTCAAGTTGAATTTTACGTACCGGTACCAAACCATCGATGCATTTGACAATCAAGGTAAATCGTATCATAGTTGGTACATTCCACACTCAATTCTACTGTAGGGAAAGTGACTGAAAAATACTGCCAAAGAACACCATCAGAGCAGACTGTTTTGCAGATGTTGAGTGACTTGACTAGAAAAACCACTTGAGCTGTTCTTCTATGAACGCCTTTAGCGTTTCGCTTTCTCCAAGCGGTAAAGTTCGGCCGAGCACAACATTAAAAAACCACACAGCTCTCATCACTGATTGGTCGGTTCTTCTGCATAGCGGCTAAAATATCCGCTTTGCTAACTCGCCTAGTGAATCCCGCGTTCATGGAAGTTCAGCTATAGACAATACTGGGCTACTGGACATAAATATATAAAAATAACAACTACTGATTCAAGAGGCTTCTTTACATGCTGTTTTACAACTTAATTGCAGACATTTGGAACAACACATTACAATGGAAAACAAGTGATCTTATCTATGTACATTTTCAATGAAATGATCATCGAAGTCAATACACTGGTGTAACTTACTTGGCAGTAATTTTATTATCCCAGAGTTTCAAAAAGTTACACCCACAGATACATTCACTGTCGTTACATTGAAAAAAAGGAATTATAATAATTGGTCAAACCACTTTACCACGATGTGTACTTGACCATAGGCTTGCATTTGGCCTTTTTAGGCCTTTTTCAACCCTCAATTGGAAGTCACACTTCAGTTTTATCAACAAGATAGATTAGAAGGAGGAATTAAATCCCAAGCTGACAGGTCTTTTGACTATAAAGCATAACGTGATAACAAAACATCAATATGTGTGTGTCTTGATTTCTTGGTAACGTAACACCAACTAGGTTTGTACTACTCTACTGAATCTTCAGACTAGGAAAACGATGTGCAAACGTTTCGATGTGCTGATGCTTGAGCAAAGTGATTTTTGGAGATTTTAATTCTGCACTGAAAATAGACAGGACCAAATACATATCATCTTACATTTATAATGTACGGTAGGTCATAGTTGTACTGTATTTATGGGGTTGTAAGATCGCCCTAGTGTTGCGACGTCTGAATGATAATACCTTTCGTCCCTCTACCTCAGTCGCAGTACCTTACTAGCCTACCTCAGTCTTAATTGGGAAGGAATAATTTTGTATCAAGTTTCAATGTTTATACTAGGAAAACGCTATATACGCGTTGTTAGACGAGCGAAAAGTAATAGTATGTCGACTTCTTTGCCAAACTTTTACCTAAATTCGCCAATTGGGTGACATTCAAGTTATAAATGGGTAAAACTAAAAACTGCTTCGAGTGGTACCAATTTAGCACATTTTATGGTTTTTCTTCAAAATGGCTCACCCGATCAATCTGAAAGTTCTCAGAAATGTGTATCAGAATGTAACTCGACTTCACACAATTTAATTTTTCATTTCATTTTTTTTGGAAAATAAAAATATTTTCATTTTTTTCCGCTGTGTTATTCTAATGGGTATTTTTGAAATTTCTGAAATTCATAAAAAAAAAGTTACCATCCGATAATGCCACAAAACTATACAGATCCAAGTTAGATGAGGAACCATAATAAAAAAAAGTTTGAAGTTGATAGCTGTAGCCGTTTGACATGTGGAGAACCGACAAAAAAACATAAAAAAAAAAATACATAAAAACAAACACCAATTTTTTTCAGTATGTCAAATTGGATCCTCGCTATAATTTGAATCCTCTAATAAATGAAGTTGTCTTTATATCCATCCAAACTGTCAGTGTATTGCAAGACAAAACAGAAAATGTTGAAAAAAATAATTAAAAAACAAAAACAAACACCAATTTTTTTCAGTAGGCCTATGTCAAATTGAATCACGCATCAGATTCACATATGAAATTGATAGAATTCGTTCAAACTAGAATTGTTAAAAGTATTATACCTCCTCATAAATTAGGATCTCTCCATCAAGATACAGTTGGAATTTTTCAGTGTTTAAATGTTTTACCAGTTATTTACTTGTTTAAGTATAGATTCATTCTTAAATATTATTTTTCTGACTTATATAAAACACCAGTTGACACTCCATTTAATACCAGGCTCCAAAAACTTGAATTATTCCGATTACCTCTTTTCAATAACAAAAATGGTAAAAGAAGATTGGAATATGCAATACCTTCAATATTCAATGACATACCTGTTGAGCTAAGAAAAATGAATAGATATGCTCAAATTAAAAAAGAAATTAAAGCTTTCATCATAAATTCAGTTAATTTCACATAATTTAGTGTCTACGTTAATTACTTATGGTACCGTATATTTTTTGTCATTAATTTTAATTTTTTGTTAGGGTCAATCACAGCATATGTTGATACAATATGGAAATTCTAGAATTAGTTTCCAATTGGTTGCCTTATTTTCGTTTTCATGCTCATTATTATTTAACCTATCGAAGTGAATTATATTTTAATATGAGTTTATTAAATATTAGCATAGTAAATCACAGTGTATTTTAGTGTTTTGTTTTTCATCGCTTAAACCACAGATAAGCCATTTATGGCTTAGTGGACGAGAGTTCAAACTGTATTACTTTATTGTATAATTTAATTTGTGACAATAAAAAAAATAAAAAAAAAAAAATCCTCGCTAAAGCTCGTCTAATAAATAAAGTCTTTATATCCATCCAAACTGTCAGTGTATTGCAAGAAAAAACAGAAAATGTTATCCACATCTTTAAAAATTATATATGCATAGGCCCTTTTAATTTTGTATATTTTGGTAGTCTGGTCAGGCCTATGCTCTACAAGTTTTGTTTCAGGGGATCCATATAATTCATGTAGAAAATTATAATAATTATAAAATGAAGCACTGACATAAGTGTTCAAGTGATTATCACACTGAACTGCTATTCAGGAGACTGGGGTTTGATTCCCATCATGGTCGACCATCCTGATGGGGGTTTTCGGGGTTTCCCTTCGTCATTAAGGTCAATTCTAGGATGGTTCCTTAAC
This sequence comes from Brachyptera risi, assembly GCA_964007535.1. Lineage (NCBI taxonomy): Eukaryota > Metazoa > Arthropoda > Insecta > Plecoptera > Taeniopterygidae > Brachyptera > Brachyptera risi. The sequence goes on along the minus strand of OZ023332.1, from coordinate 28,001,320 downwards.
AACAGGCCACGACTAACTCATTCCCACTATATAAAAACACCTAATAAAATAACCTTTCATCTCATCATCCCACCATCTCATATATCATTCACCATCGCCAATAGATCGTAGTCATCAGTACAGTGCACCGTTAAAACTCAACACGTAGGAAACATGACGGTAAATACAGTGAAAATTATTTCAAACTCTTAATTTTAATTAAAACTCCAAATTTTGAATATCTTAAAAAAGTCACTGCTTTGTACCATCGAGCTCAACTCCGAATATTTCACAGTCAATGTGAATATATCGCTAGGTGAGCACAGTGAAGACTTCCATTTCACTTACATACTTGAAAAATGTGAGTTTGCTTCAATGTTTTTAGTCATGGCAGAGAAAGTATAAAGTACCGTTATACACTGATTTGCAAGGAGAATATCTTGAAATTTGATGAAAGAAGAATTAAATTCAGAAAGAAAAACTTGATTGTGAAGATATTCAATCAAAATAATTGTAATTTTGTGGGAATAGAAATCAAAATTTAAAAAAATCGGTACCGACAGTGACATGTACGAAACATAAAATAACAAAAAAATAATTCACTCACCTAAAACACAGATTACCTTGCAACACCCATGTCTGTACTATATATACATGTACTGTATAGTCTGTACTGTATATATATATATGCTATATGCCCATAACAAGTCACCCATTATGGGTTGGAAGCCGTAACGTTTGCTAAAATAAGCGTAAGTTCCCGTGCTGCTTGGAATCTTCCTGCTGCTTGAGAAGGACTAGCACATTCCCGAAGGAATTCTGGAAATTTGGGATGGTCCTTCAACAAGGACTTTGGAATGTCATGTAGTAGTCCTCCTGGCATAGTTTCTGGAGGAGCATCAGTCGCTAGAAGGTGCTGACACACTGCATAATAATTATGGTCACTAATACGGTGGCTGCAGATGTCTTCAGCTGAGAACGTGAAACAGTTTTTGCATTCAAAATGTTCAGTTGAATGTGGAACATTCCATGAGATCGGTCTTTCTGTGTGAAAAAAAACTGTTAGAACATTGAAAGAAATTGTTAGGCACCTAACTAGGATTCTAATCACACGAGAACAGATTTCCATACCTTTTTCTTCAACATTTTTATCCACTATGATAACATTTTCAAGATCAATGAATTTTAGTTTTCCCTCAGAATCAACGGCAATGTTGTCTGGTGATACATCAGTGAAGTAAAAACTGAAATCTGGGTGTTTATCCGTAAAGTGAGTTGCTGCAGTTAACAGTTGAAGAGCCAATGATGCTCGGAATATCCATGGAGCATTCATATAAGATGACAACATCTCGCCCACATATTCTTCGATAACAACCCGTCCACAAGCTCCATAGTATTTTGGGACAGGCCATCCTTCTTCTTCGGGAAGCATCTATAACAGATGAGTAGAATACTGTTTCTATAAAATATGATTCAAATGAATAATAAGAATAGGCCTACACAATAATCGTTGAAGAAATACAATTACCAGTATGACTAGGAATAGAATACCTGTAATATAAGTGGCTCAGGATTGAGTAGGACTAGGGTCCAGATGTTTGCGTACAATATTCTCTTGTCAGTGCCTCGGTTTCGGTGCACTACTTTGCTCAAAAGTTGTTCTAGTTTGTGCGTGGAGGGACAAAGTCTCAAACTTAGGATCTGCTCAGGATGTCCTGCTAATGGAGTAAGACTTCGAGCGATTGCCGATTTCATTGAAATTTCATCAATACGCCACACTGCCTCATTTACTTGACATCCTGCAGCAAAATCAAGCTCTCCACAGACTTGTTCATCCAATTTCTGAAGTTCCCAATCATGTCCTAGCTTCTTTAAGACAACTTTCTTTTCCCCATAGAGACCAAACAGGACATTTTTAGATCCCATGAGATTTGTAAGCTTTGAAACCTTATCAAAGCCATTTAAACTGATTTGACCTCCCATGAATGCTGGGCACATTGTAACTCCAAAACACGTTGGACATTTATCAAGCTCAGTCAATTCTGTCAGCGTAGGTAGTGTTAAAAATGACGATAGAAGTTTGAGTAGGAGCGGTATTATTAAGAGTCCAATAAGTATACAAATTCTCCATTTTCGTCGAGTACGAACGTGGTACATGGAGGAGTTGGATGTAGGCCTACACCTACGACAGGGTAGGGCCTTGGCCTTGTCATTGATTGTGTAGGCCTAGGTTAAAAATCAATGGCCTAGTTGCATTACAGCTGGGCTAGGCTAGCCTACAGACCTAGCCTAGAAAAGCCCTAGCCATAAGTTGTAAGGTTTCAAATCCTTATGGTACTGATTTGATAATGACATTTTGAATTTTAAGCTATGCTATGCTATGCATACTCCATTAATTACATGATGCCTAGGAAGCCTATACCTAGACATTAGGGATATTTAAGCACTCAGTGACCTAGGTCTAGGCATTGACTTTATAATAACTACGTTATAATAACTACGTTATAATAACTACAAACTCAATGGTCTAGGCCTGCTTGAACCACAAAGTTGGGTTAAGCGATGCCCACACTCAACATTCGTAGATGTAGCAATTAATGTTTTATTCGCGAGTATTATTTTAATTAAAATTACGTTATCACTTCTGTTTCTATGTAAAAAAACTAGAAGCATAAACTAGTTATTATTGGATGCTTTCCAGGCCATTTCAGACTGTCAGTCTGTACAAGTAGAGTCGATAAAGCAGTTAGTGGAGGTAGAACTGCTTTATCGACTCAGGTACAAGTCAGAGTGCAGTAACCACGGCCTTCTGGATCTCATTCTCTTCAGTCTTCATTGCACACTGCTGATTATATCTTTGCTGCTTATCATCCTACACAAGTAATATATATAAAGGTCTTTGATCCTACAGTTGCCGCCGTTCAGAGCGTTTGAATATGCATAGAGAAAGAAGTAAACTCTATGGAATATGTAAATCTAGATTTTGCCTATTTGCACAAGAAAGCCATTTTTACCATATTTTAGTCATTGCTTTCAGTATCAAAGTAGGAATTATCAAAGTAGGAATTATTAAAGTAGGAATCAGGCTACTGCAGAATAACGACCGCTTGTTCTCGTTTTGAAATTTGAAAAATACGTGTAAGTAAACAAGCTGTTGTGTGAGAAAAATGCTATTTTGATAAATCTTCTTTGAAATTTTAAAGAAAAAACAGTTATTTAAGATTTCAATAAATGTTGATAGATCTGATGTGTAATATGTGATATTTTGTTAAAATTATACCTTGAGATCTAGAATGAGTAACTTGAAAAAATGTAGTACTGTAGGCTCTATCTGGATTATACCATAATAATTATATATAAAAAGAAAGAACGTTTTCTTGAGGCGATGTTAAATCCACTTAGATAGAATAACACAATAACATAACATAGTACTTATACATACTTATTGTTGTGTTATTACTGATGAATGATGATTGAGAAGTAATGAATTCAGAAAGAGCCATAAAATATACTTAGAATATATATTTAAAATATATGATAAATATATAACATGATAATAATAAATAAATAAATATATATATGAGTACATGACTTTCTGTTGAAACGTACAGCACGTAATGTTGATATGATGGCTATTATTATCACTGAAAAACACCACCTCGTCAGGGAATCGAACCCCGGACCTTTTGCTTGATATGCAACTGCTCTTAACCATCTGAGCTAACGTGGCAGGCATCTTTCAGCGATATTAATGTGTGTGTAATGGTACAGATGGAAGTTGAGGTGTAGGATATGTCCTACCTATTTAAGAACTCAGTTACCATGTGATGCACTATGGGCATACACGACCAATTACACTGTTCTCCGGATTAAACCTTATAGGAGTAGACGGGAATGTGAGTACATGACTTTCTGTTGAAACTTACAGCTTGTGATGTTGATATGATGGATATTATTATCACTGAAAACTTAGTTCTTAGTAACTGAGCTCTTGAATACGTAGGACATATCCTACCCCTCAACTTCCATCTGTACCATTACACACACACACATTAATATTGCTGGAAGATGCCTGCCTCGTTAGCTCAGATGGTTAAGAGCAGTTGCGTATCAAGCAAAAGGTCCGGGATTCGATTCCCCGACGAGGTGGTGTTTTTCAGTGATAATAATATCCATCCTATCAAATATATATATATATATATATATATATATATATATATATATATATATATATATATATATAAATATATATATATATATATATATATATATATATATATATATATATATATATATATATATTCATGCATGATAAAATATGTAAATATTAAAATATATATTTGGAAATAAGAAAGTGTCGAAGTGACAAATTGAAACATTATTGATAAAAAAGTATAAGATTACCGTAGCGTGAAAAACGTCAAAATAACAATGCTAGGATTTGATGGAATCAGTTGGACAATTTTCGGAGAACCCATGAAACCAATGGAATTAAAAAATATATATTCACAGTATCATCAATTTTCACACAATTCTATTATATAACTATAGGCAAACACGTTATGTGTTTCTGCGTTGATGGATGAGCTAGAACATAATATATTAACTTATATCTTTGGATTGGTCATTATATATTATATAATATGATATTATATTCAAATATTATAATTTTGTATTTGCACTGAAACAACTGTCTTCACATACTATACATACCTTATACCCTTCAAATGAGTGGCTTCATGTTTTCACCGATGGTTTGGTAGATGCTGTTCAATTGAATGCTGGTGCATATATATATATATATATATATATATATATATATATATATATATATATATATATATATATATATATATATATATATATATATATATATATAGGCCTATATACCTTGAGATCCAAACAATTACGTCACTGCCATCCTATTTTCTAATACATTTCTATGATAATAAAGAAAGCTTTGTTTTAATCGTTTCCAATAATTGGTGACACCCGTTGATTGGATTCAATTGGTTCCTCAATAGCTCTGAGTGATTTGAAAAAATTGAATCATATATATTCTTTTACATCAAAACGGCTGATCTGATTAGAATGAAAGTTCGGAATAAGGTGTATAATTATTATATTGAAATTCTCTGAGAATTTGAATTCTCTCAAAGGAAATATTTTTGACGAATTTTTGCCTCTGGGTTATTTTTATGGGATTTTTGAAAATTTTGAAATGAGTTTTCTCAGAAGTGGTTCAATAACCGATTGCGCCTCAAAACTATACAGTATTGACTTAGATATGGACACTTGTGTGTGCCAAGTTTCAATTGATTTTGAAATTTTGTTTGACCTGTGGAGCGCGAAAAAAAGACACTTTTTTTCGGGTATGGTGAAATTGAGTCTTCGCTTCGCTCATCCTATAATGATGCGTAAAAAATTATTTCTATGATTTTTACGACAGAGTTTTCATTCATAAATTCAAAAATATGAATGAATATTAGGGTTTTAAGGCACATCGACAGCGAGGTCATGATCAAAGCAAATGAAGATATTCGTGAAGCTGAGGGGCGAAGCTAGTTGACTTGTCTTTATTGTGCTTCATTTCCTGCAAATCTACCTCTCATTTAATAAAATTATAACGTATTCAGCATACCGTATATTCCTAATATAATACAGTTAATAATCTGTACGCCAAATGTGAAACGGAATTGACAACAAACAATATTATATCAGTAATTGATCTTGGTTTGTTAAAAATTGGGTCCTGTCAATAATTGATTTTATTCATTTATTCCTGGAATAATCAGTAAATCTCCAGAACCTGTAACAAATTATAAACGCAAATGTGAATAAAATAGTAGGAATCCAGAATCCCATATGTTATTTTTTAAATTACAAAATGTCAAGTAATTCATATTTAAGAAATTAGACTAAGGACATGTCGTCTCTTTCTCAAATGGGACTATGCATAGTAAAATTATTCTTTCTATTCAATAATTTCCATTTTCATTCATTTCTATGATGTTTAATGTTAACCTGTAATGATAAATAACTAAGATATATTGGCGTCGAATGAAAGATCAGGAGATGATGGGGTGATAAGATGAAGTAGGATAGAGGAGAGGAAGCTGTCGGTTATCCATATTATAGAGACCATCCCTGCATTGGTAAAAATAGTCAATGATTATTTTAATGAACATTCCATCGATTTTGTAGTATCACTAAAATGTTTTATCATCATTGTGCACTGCACAAAGCTAACTTTTATCACGTTAGATAACACACTGATACTAGTTGCAATGGCGTTTGCTTTTGTGAAAATGATAACGAACGTGCATTGAGCTTTACGATTGTATTATGTTATCTGACTTATTTTACATAGGTCTACAGCAGCATGCACGTGGAGACAATTAACTGCCTGCTGATAAGAAATGTCAAACGTATATTGTTTCCTACAAAGTTTAAAATACATAAACATTCAAGTTCCTCAGAAGAATGTGTGGACACTTTACCTTTTTATTCCTAAACACAATTTTAATTATGATGAGGTACGCAAGATAAAGTTGAAAGTTGTCATTTAAAAAACACGATTTCGTAAAATAATACTCAGTACCGGTAAATCAAAACAATGTAATCAATTTAATAAAATAATAACAACATAAAAATACAAATACAATAAACGTGATCGAAATCATGAACGAGGTCAACAAGTATAACTAGTGTGTCTAGTTTCTTTTCTGTTAGTACGTTGGTATCGTGTTTACGCGGGCAAGAATGGGATGCCAAAGCACTGGTATGTCAGTTGATGTTATGGTTGCAAGGCGTGTGCATGTGATGATAGCATGAAAGTGCGTGTAGTGATCGTATAAGCAAGGTACGAACGTGATTACTGTTTTCACGTCGTCAAAGCTATCGTGTGAATTAGATGACAACGCTTTTATTGGATTACATTTAATTACGACGAATGACAATGAGGAAACAACTGAAATTAATAAGTAATCTTGAATAAATTCGAAGTCTAGATACGTGTGCGTGTTAGTGGACACAAACTAGTTTGAAAACGTGTGAGGATTGCCATTACATTCTACGCATTGATGTGTTTGCTCAAACCTATATTGACTTACAGTCATGCTTTGAAGTGTATGTTTTATCTCAAGTAATAGGCCATAGTGTTAAAATTCTATTGGAAGTTACCACCTTCATTATTGCCAGAAACATTTCAAAAACAGTGTGTTTTATAGTTGGATGTATGTACATTATTATAATTAGAAAATGTTTACTACCTGACATATCACGAGGTATGTATACTTACATTATGTTATTAATGTGTGTTGACAGTGTTTATTATTTAATATCAGCAAGTCATGTAAAGTAAGTAAAATTCAAGTCTGCATAGTTCAGGTTTTAAAATATTGTCACAGCCTACATCATTTTTGAAATATACATTTCCCCAGCATACCAGTCCTGTGCGTATACTATGCATTTTCATTAGGTGAATTCTTACGAGATCTCTAAAACGTTTTATACTTACGCTTCTACGTACTACGATTAATACGCATCGATAAAGAGTCGAGATACGCCCTTTAATGTTGCTGGACATTTCGTCGTGCATGTGTTTTATAGTTACCAATAATACATGACTTCTAACCACCTTCATATAGTACTTGCATTATATACTCATATTTTTGTATTGGCTATCGACTAACCGTACCTAGTACGTTTTGAATTCATGTGCGTGCGATGTAAAATGCATGTTATTGGCCAAAAGTCTTACGACGTCGATCGATATTCTACTTGTGGCTCGGTGGTTATTTTACCTCTTTGGATTTTGTTCGTATCCTGACACGGGCAATTTAATCAAATTATTGTATATATTATATATATTTTATTGGTGTATTTTATATTATATTTCAATTTTTATATTCATTTTATTTTTATATTGGTATATATTTTATTCAAATGTATCAACTTTCCTCATTTCCCACACACAGGCTTCGGCTTATGTGGGTTCTGTTTTTCAATAATTATAAAACATAACATTCAATAATTAATGTTTTACATTAGATTATTTCATTAGGCCTATTACATTTTCAAGCTTTTAACTCCAGTCATCATTATTATTCACTGATCAATTAATGACTCAGACCAATGTGTTATAGGCCTATATTTATGTATCTTACTGTGCTCAACAAAATGTTATTATAATGATATTTATATATGTATCCATGTATTCGTGAAAAACATTATATAATAAAAAATTAAATTAAATTGTATGATACAAAACTAGGAGAGGCCCCTACAGTGGAATTAATAATACATGGATATATATATATATATATATATATTTTGTATTTGTATTTGTATTTATTAGCTGTTGTTTACAAAGTACATTGTGTTAACATTGTCAAATTTATATATATATATATATATATTATATATATATATATATATATATATATGTATATAGTGGTGTGAATAATAAGTTTCATTACTCCGTTATTATTATAAATTATTATAAGTTCTTCCTGCAAGACTACATTATAATCATAGCATGACCAAAGAATGGTACGACCACAGATTTTATAACCAATTTATATAAAAAATAACCGAATCAATGGACAGGTGCTCGTACTACTAACCATTATCCAAGTAATAATTACTGTTTTTTTTTCAAACCCAATACCGTATTTGTGGGCTAAAGTTTTAAAATCTCAATATGTTAGTGGTAACGATTAAGAAAACAATAGTATCACGAGTCATTTAATAAATGGTTTTCAATTCTCTCGAGAAATATTTTTTACATTTTGACATTTTTTTTGTTTTTTGAGGTTTGAGATAGAATTTATTTTAAAATACGTACCGAATATTTACTGCAATATAAGGTTCCCCCTATATCTAATATGTTAGCCTAACATCCCTGACGCGGGCGTTGTGTCTGAAAATAGTTATTAGCAAACCAAGCATAAGTAGGTTGCACCGTGCCCTGGTGCTTTATAGTTTTATATGAATTCAAGTGAATATCCCTCAGTCCCTCCTAATATTTGTTGTTTGATGTGTAAATCCGCTGTTCAACGAATAATTAATACCAAATTCTTTATAAATAATGAAATAATACAGCGTGGCATATCCACACGATGAAGGCACTTTCAAATCAAATAGGTACTCATCTTTGTAGCTAATTAGCCTATGTCTTAGTTTAGTTGATACTCAGTTGGCTATTCGTTGTTTTCTTTCAATGACTATGGTTACCGAGCTTACGATCAACAAAAATTTGTGATTCACTGCCACATATATCATTATTGATCACTTAATTTATCACTAGCACTTGGCACTTCCTAGATTTACGTAAATAAACTCATCTACATCTTTCAAAAGTATTAAATGCTTATGAGCTGAAGTGAGTTTCTCCTCCATGACCGACGTTCTTTTTTATAATTGTTTGGTTGGAATGGGCGATTCTCTTCCAAATTTGAAACTAGAACCACATTCTCTCAAGTTCTTCTCATTCAGGTGGATCGTCGTTGAACTAGTGAATTTTGTATATTTCTTCATTAATGTATTCCATATTTAAATAAAATTGTTTGCCAAGTTGATTCATTTAGTAGGCCTACGGTGCGATATAACTTAATCAATACACCAACATACCACCGGTAATACATCTTAACTTCAGTCAGCCATTTAGTAATAGCTCCATGGTACCGGTACATTGCATTTTTGTTCTATATTTGTTTTTCTATAAAACTAAGATAGGCCTATATGCTAGATATCGATCCAACTTCGTTTGATATATGCTCATGTATAACATTTGTTTTAGTGTATGTCGGATAATTTGAATCGCTTGAAAACATTTTTTTTTCACTTTAGTTTAATCCATATTTTTATATTGGGTTTTAACGATACACTGTGATGATGACGAAGATCTATTGACGTCGGATGAATGATCAATGAGATGATGGGATGATGAGATGAGGGTTTTATGGGTAATGAGAAGAATAGTGAGAAGGAAGTGGTCGTGGTCTATATTGTGAGTATATATAAATATATATTAGTCCCGGCATTAGTCTAGACTACAGAGGGAAACAACGAGAAACCCCTGTAAAGATGGACGGTAGCGGGGATCGAACCGGGTCCGATATGCCCACTGCCTCCCGGGTCACATGAAGCAAGTGCGTTAACCACTACGCTGCACGTGCCGGTATATATATATATATATATATATATATATATATATATATATATATATATATATATTATATATGTGATAATTAAACTTCTTGGATACGATCCAATATCGAGGTATATGGGATTTTATAGTTATGTCGAGAAAGATATCTCTCTCTCTCTCTCTCTCCCTCTCTCTCTCTCTCTCTCTCTCTCTCTCTCTCTCTCTCTCTATATATATATATATATATATATATATATATATATATATATATATATATATATATATATATATATATATAGATATATATATATATAGATATATAGATATTCAATCATTTGTTGTGCTGTGTTGTTGTGAAACTGAATTTTAAAAACACTGAAAATTTGAGACCATTTCAATTCAGCCAGTCCTGAGAAAAGGTACTTTGAATGCATAAATGAATGGTTCTGAGATAATTCAAGTTGAATATGGACCTTGTTGGAAATTAGGGCTACCTTGGGCAATTCAAGCACCATGTGCTGAGTGAACCCCATTACTTTTGGTATCCTCTATTAAAAGTTTGAAAAGTAAAAACAAAAAAAGAGGCGGGGGGGGGGGGGGGGGGGGGGAGTATTAAAGTTTCTACTCGAGAAAATCACCTTACTTTCTACGCAAAGGTACTTTAAATAATTAATTGTGAAATAACTAAGTTATTGGTAGGCCTACTATCGTAAACAACAGATGTTGATTTTTTTATCAACAATAAAAAAAGAATGTAAAACATGAAAAATCGCGTCCGGGTGCCCTTAAGGAGGGGAGGCTACTCCTGCTATATGATTCAAATTTGTTCGTCGATTTTGGATTACAAGTAGACCTATACGTAACATACGGGTGACTGACTGGCCCCTATATCACTGAATCTATTATGAAAAAACTATTTTGAAAAAGATAACAGCTGTAGTTTGAAAGTATCTGGAATACATAATAGGGGTATTGACTTCGGTTGTGCGATAATTTGTATTGACATCGCAATAATGAATCATGAGAGTACTGACATTAAAAGTTCCTTACCGATCTAGCCTATAAAGTACGTGTACGAGTTTCTTGAAATTTTTAATGTCTAATAGTTTGTATATACGATATGCAATTTTTAGTTGTCATTCGGGGGGCGTGAAGAGCTTATACCGGAATAAAGTCGACTCGGGTTGTGCAACATGGGTTTGGATGTTCAACATTACCCTGAACCCTAACCACATTCTATTGAAAAGTACCCCGAAGTCCACGTCACACGACCGACTCGACTTTATTCCGGTAGACGCTATTCAGCACTCCCTGTCTTTCCAAGTGTAGGGTCTATGGATTTTGAGTTTTGGGGAATTTAATTATTCATATTAGAAAGTAGAAAGATGGGAAAAATGACCGAGGTGTTTGGGATGAGAATTAGCGTGGAAAAGAGCAAAGCAATGGTGATGAGCAAAGAGAGAAGAAAGATTCAAGAAAAAGTACAGCTGCAAGGTCAAGAACTGGAAGAAGTACAGTGGAAGAGTTATCATACTTGGGAAGTGTGGTAAATGATAAAGCAAAAGTACAGCTAGAAGTGAATAGGAGAATGGCAAAGTCGGAATTACTATTTCAAAAAGTAAGGAAGCTGATTTGAAAGCAAGATTTTCCGAGGAGTGGGAAAACACTCATTTGTAATGTTTACTACTTGCCCATCTTATCATATGGAGCAGTTGCATGGTCAATGCACTGGAGAGAAGAGAAGAAGATAAAATGGAGGCAGCAGAAATGAAGTTTATGAGGAGCGTAGCAGGAGTGTCAAAGATGGAGAAGAAGAGAAGCAGAAATATATAAGGAACGAAGTGGGAGTGGAAAGGTTACCATTTAAAATGGAAAGGGAGAGATAATTGGGTGGTACGGGCAAATGCGACGAATGGAAAAGGAGAGACCAAGAGCAATGTTTGAGATAGCAGAAAACAATGGAGCTAAGAGGAGAGTTGGAAGACCAATAGAAAGGTGGCAGGAGAGAGTCAAGTTCGGTGCATTCTTATTACACCTATTCTTATTTCACTTACCCTACCTGTACCTGTATACGCTATTTCCAAAAACAAAGTGTGTGTAGCTTTCGAGTAGGCTTACATTCAATATAAATATTTCGCTCATCTCATCAACGCATACCGGTATACATGTAAGTATAGGCATACTGTGAGTTATTAATTCAATAATAGCTTACTCAGATTACTTATAGATTTTAGATTCCTTTAATCATCGAAAACAAATTTTAAAATTTGATATATAGATTTTACCTTGAACTATAGGCCTAAGCATGACCAAAGTTTGCGACAGGCTTGTATTCGTATCAATTCTGTCTTTGGTACAATTAGGTCTGTCGATATTCTGAAAAAGTACCGTGAATTATAATTTTCTACCATGTTTCGTATTCATCGTACAATTGGAAAAATGCAATAAGTCGCAGCATTTTCTATTACTTTTTGTGTCGCGTTTATTTTAATGATAATTGGTTATCACTAATTATGAATCAATAATCATTAGTTTTTAATTAACCCTTGGATTTTAATACTTTGGTAAAGTAATATAGGAAGAGCGGGGCATGGGTGCCATATATGAGGCAAGATTAACCGTCCACAACTCGACATGATCCTTCAACTAAGCTTCAACGTACGAACAGCCGAAACTGGCTTCAACTTTCTATGGCTTCTTACAAATGTGCAGAAACTGTGCTGAACCACACCCTCAGGGGCTCCAAGCACAATTGCTCTTGGAAAGCAGGATTCAGAAAACCCTCCCTCACCCAATGTTGCCAATTTCTATTTTCAAGAGGAATGTGGTAACATTTCACGAACAATAGCTATTTTAACTTTACTGAAGTTAGTTTGTAAACCATTAGATTTTATAAAAAAAAGGTCTAAAAGAAGTTTAACAATAAACCTCACTTCTAAGTGTTCAGTAGTTGAACGTTCTTGACCTCATTCCAATTATACGAATACGAATTTAGTCTCTAAATGTATTAAATGTATTGTGATTTTACCAATTACTAATGATTGTGTTCCGGTATTGAAGAAAAATTTGTTATTCTGCCAGTTTTCAAGTTATTGAGTTTGATCAAATTATCCTACATAGTTTAAATAACATCCCATTCAATCATTTATTGTGAATTCTGAGTTTTTATTTATTCACATCCACACAGTGTATCCAGGTGAATTTGAATCAGTATTATCGTATGTCTAAAATTCAAACTAATGGCACTTGGTGTACCGGTATGAACGAGGGGTAAATAACTAGTAAATTTGATGTACATCTGATTTCAGATTTCAATAGGTTTCAGGGAGATTTCACAGGATTTCAAGGGACTTCGAGAATATTTCCCTTGGGTTTCAGTAAGATTTCATGACAAGTGTACACCAGATTTCAGGAGTTGTTAACTCCTCGGGTATGAAGTACATGAATACAATAAATTTTTTTTTTCAAATTAATAACAAGGTATATATTCCATTTTACGAAAGCCAATTAAATGATAATTTCTGTTTTTTCATTAAAGGCCTATATACTTAATGACGACTGAAAAGTTGATTGTGATGTGATGGTGAATTTAATTATGACTGCTAGACAATATCGACAAGTCAGTTTACACCAAACCATGCACATGTCCTATGTTAAATTAATGTATCAAGTTTATTGACCTGACCCTCGTAGTCAAAGGATAAAAGGTCAGTAATCACTTTTGTAGACAAAATTACTGAAAATCGTGATATGCGTTCACGAGACCGGTCAATTCTTCTCTAAAAATCTTTCCTTCATCGGTGGGCAATATATAGTCTAACCCACGACATCAATTTAACTTGCAGATTATCTCAATATACATTACTTGACATATACATTATTTGCAATGTGAAAGTCATATGTTAGTTGGAAGTTTAGTACCGGTATGTATTTGGTATAAGATCAAGTCATAAAGCCAATTAACTTTCGTCAGAAGCATTTTTGTAAGATGTGCAGAAATGTTCAATTGTACCAATTTATTTTCATAAATCATAAGCGAATTTAAAAGCGGTTTGAATTCGCTATGTGGGCGTAGTTTTTCCACTGTAAAATGTCTATAAGCCTATGCCTACCGTTACTGATGGGTAAAATGATAATTCGCACACTTTTTCCAAAATGTGTCTTAATGGTTCTGCGCGTAGGAATATTTAATTATATCTTCCAAAACCTCGACCCAGTTATATGATTCTTATTAAATTGCTGGAGACAGTGTGTTCAAAGACGTTCATCATATAATATTTGGTAATATTCAGTAGAATCTTATATTTTTTTGTTTCACATATGACACTGGCGTACTGGGGCTATTATTTACCTGAATGTGACGGGGATGATGAGCCATTAGCCCTCTCCCCTCTTCTCTCCTCTTCTGAACGGCATCTCCTTGATCATTGTTCGACTACCCAACGACCCCACCAACAGCTAGGTTATTTGGGGGTACGAATGAGTAGGTGATAATGAAACTGGGAAGTAATGAGAAGTGAAAGGACGTTACAAAAGCTCAGGACTCGAACGAGCATCGTGACAACAGTTGGTACAGCGGTGTCTAAGGTGACTGAGCTACGAAGGGTGGCGGTAACTCACTTTTTGATTTATCAGTATTGGGAGAGGAAGCTTTGTTAAGGTGATACTGAAAGAAGGTTTTCTAATGGTTGTCGAGCCTATAGACGACACAACTTTATGATTCACTGACATCTAAACATCTGATATGCTTCGCAATGTAGGACCGGAACACCGAATATGCTCATGAGAAATCAGGATGAATGTCCAAGTCTACCATACATTGATCGGTGGTCCCCTCGGCCCAGTGATTTTATCACACTGTGGTAGAAACTAAAGCATCAGTTCGGGCCGAGGTATGGTTTTTGTGAACGTCTTTTCACCTATCATCCCTTCATCGCTTCATTATCACCCGCTCATTCATACCCCTGTATAACCTAGCGGTTGGTGGGGACGTCAATCAGCATTAAAATGAAAAACAATTGACCGTCGTCTAAGTGAACCACTAAATTTTAGATATCAGGGTTCGTTAAAGATTGTGCTGGACTGAAATAATTTTAAACAGGAAAGATGCAGACTTGAAATGAGTGTAATAGACGAAACAAGAGCATTGATAGTTTGATGATCGAGTCATATCATATGGTTTGATACCACACCATACCCGCGTACTTCGCAGTGCTGATATTTCGTAAATAATTGCGTGTATTTGTGACATGACGTACGTAGTGACGTATACCTAATATGCTTGCCGCTTGCATATTTCGTAATACCTGTAGCTAATATTTCTCTCGTGTTTTTGAAGTGTAAGTCTTTGTACTATGGAGTGGTAAAAAGAGATATAGATGTTCCTTTAGAAACGTATTTGTCATATCATTGTTATGCTAATAAAACCTTAGGGGTTGAAGAGCTACACAGAAAATTGTTATTATACCAATAAAATAAAAAAAAATCAACGCCATTTTTTAAAACTTCCATTACCAAATTTGGAAGAAAAAACCTTAAATCATTTTTTTTAATATGCTACACGTCGTTTTTTCACCTGTTTAATTTCTATACGCAATATAATATTTATAAAATATATATAAATTGTATAAATAATATATAATTACAATCACACGGGGCTAATAAAATGTGAACTCTCGTATTTATTGATCTGCAGATTTAGCTACCACTGCCAACAAATGAAAAAAAAAATGAAAATAAAATAACACTGTATTATACTGTATTTACTTTATTATTCATGAGAAATAGCGTTGGATTAGTTCTGTAGTTTCAAGTCTTCTATAGTTTTAGTACGTAAAAATATATATCAGTATATTTCTACTACTCATCGTTTTTGACTTGGAATTGAAGTAGGCCTCTAGTACATTAACAAATATTGTAAGTCGATGGAAGTTTCTATATTGTTATAGGTAAATATATATGTCGAAGGCGTTACCTATCCTTGGAATTGGATGATCATTGATACTTCAATTCAATTTGATCGTTAAATTATAGGTGATCCATCTACATCAGCCACCCGATGAATTAATCGCTATTATACCCTTCTAATGGATTATAGAGGGGGACAGATGCTGCATCGTGAAAGAGCACGGTTTTTATTATACCAATACATTATTTTGTATTTTTTTCAATATTGTCAACCACAAATCAAAATGTATATTTGAAGTAATAAACTGGGCGATATAGCCGTATGAATGTGTATTGTATAATACAACTAGGAAAACGCTATGCGTTGTTAGACGAGCGGGAAGTAATAGTATGTCGACTTCTTTGCCAAACTTTTGCCTAAATTCGCCAATTGAGTGACATTCAAGTTATAAATGGGTAAAAACTGCTTCGCGTGGTACCAATTCAGCACGTTTTATGTTTTTTTTTTCAAAATGGCTGACCCGAGCTGAGAATTTCTAGAAATGTGTATCAAGATGTAATTCAACTTCACACAAAATTTGATGTTTTTGGAAAATATAAATATTTTTATTTTTTTTGCCGTGTTATTCTAATGGATATTTTTGAAATTTCTAAAATTCATAAAAATAAAAGTTACCACCCGATAATGCCACAAAACTATACAGATCTAAGTTAGATGAGGAATCATGATGAAAAAAGTTTCAAGTTGATAGCTGTAGCCGTTCGACCTGTGGAAAACCGAAAAAAAAAACATAAAAACGAACACCAATTTTTTTCAGTATGTCAAATTGAATCCTCGCTAAAGCTCGTCTAATTAAACTTGAATTTAAAACTTATATGATGCAATAAATAATAATATTAAATAATGCTAAAACTTGATAATTTGGTGTGTGAAATCACTCCACTACACTTACAGATTTTTTTTTTGAAAACGTGGATTTGTAATAAATATATTGGATGATTATTTCCATCTGGTGGTGGGTAGAGAAGTCTAACATTTACATATGTTCTGTACATGATGAAGAAACAAGGGAAGAAGTAATTTTTTATCGTTTGTTACAAGTATGAGGGAAACCATACGGAATATTATTTGCATTGCGTTTACCATCAGTTTTGCAGACTGCAATAAGACCTTGGGTGGGATTCTGCGACCTTGTCAATTATATAGTAGATGACTTGCATTTGTTTCTACACTATACTATCACTTCTGTCAACAACAATTCATGCAGGTTTGTTGCACGTGACACCATGATCAACACGAATAATGTGTCTTCTTTTATGGAATTGGAGTAAAAATAAATCTCTTTGACCTGAAGTGCGTTTTGCGTTTGTGCGTTTATGAAGGTACTCAAGATAATAAAGTTGAAGAATAACAGGAATATACAGCCGTCATCGCTTATACGCGTTACGGATTTGGTACCCAAATAGATCTCTTGGAATAGAAGTGCGTTGTGATGCGTTTGTGCGTAAAGTGTTTGTGAAATTTTAGTCAAGATGAGCAAGTTGAATACATTTCTATTTCAAAATTACTTTGATGTGCTATACTGTTGTAGCAATCAATGTATATATTGTAATCTACAGGAAGACGGTTGAGTAAATTTTATATTCTACGTGATGAGTGACTCTTGACTAGATCCAAGAGTCTATCCTAGTATACCTGTTTTCACGTGTAATAATATTGGTATTATATCTGCAAATAGTACTGCAAGAATAGAAAACAGTTACCAAGTCGTACTATGTAGATCAGTACGACGCATTAAGTCGCAGCCATGTACGTACTGGTATCAAGTGATTTATAGTCATGTGCAACGTAATAAGGTCATAATATGATCATTACATTCATTTGTTTCACCAGTACATTTATGCTCCTGAAAAAGCTTGTTGAATGTATTAGATATTGTGTTAAGTAGCTAGAAGGCCCGTCGTCAACCTCCCCCCCCCCTCCCTCAACCCAAATATACGTAAAATTCAACTTCGAAGTTTTGTACGCATTTCATTGTGCCTTATCTAGGCCTATACATGGGACAATTGCGATTTGAATTATTGAAAATTATCGATACACAAGTTTTTAGCGATTTTAATTAAGAATTTGTCATGAAAACTAATGAATACGTATTTTTCACTATCGTTACATCTTTTAAAAATAATCTAATCAGCTTCTAATAATGAGACAGATTTACTTATTTTTGACCCTATTAGTAGTGTGTTGATGACTTGCTGATTTTGTAGAGTAATTTGACATATTTTCGGTTTCGACGAAGAATATCTCAACATTTACTCACTATTCAGCGTATTTACGCTATATCAGTTTTGCCATGGACCTGATGGTGATACAATTACTAATCTCAATATTTCGTTATCTAACTTCACTAAGCATTTACATTTGAAATGTATTCAAGAATGCAAATAGTTAATGTAATTTTCGAATAAAAGATATTTTTATCTTTTTCTTTATAACATTTTTATCGCGTTTATAAGATTATAAACACTTTTATACTAGATAATACATTATAATTTATTGATGGGTAGAAGTAAACTCGTAAATAATTTTTTCAGCAACTTTCTATAAACAGGTGATATTAAAAAAGGATTCAAAGCATCCAAGTGAGAAATGCATACCGGTAGTTTCTGTTTATATTCATGTAGAACAGATTATGAAGAACTAATTATGGTGTGACTGAAACTTATTAGTGATAGTAAATATTTTATTTTTAGTAATATTTGACTGCAGCTGTGGTAATTTTATATTTTCCATAAATTAAATTCAACGGTTTATAATATTTTCTATCACTGACATGCCTAGTTTATTGTTGAGTTTTCGTGTTTTCTTTCCAAAGAGTTGCACTGTGCATTGTGTTTGTGACAGCCGTTTAGCGTACATATTGAATTACCGTCTGTTTAAACGGCTGATATGAGTAGCGTTGAAGTTTGGCGGCGATCCAGCTATTTGAGTGACAGGCACCTGATGATAAGCAATTTGTCACGTTTTGTGTTGTTTTATATGCATGTATGCTTTATGTTGACGAAAGCTAATCGAACTTACCATTCTGTTACAAACGTTTCATTTAAAAAATGAATAAAACCATGCAGATGTCATGCAGATTGTCGAACCATATTAACAATATTAAGTTTTGAAACCTGTTCTCCCCAAATGTACTAGTTTCTGGGGTCGTTAAAACAATAATTAATTATTAACCCGTTTCGCATGTTTCTTGCTGAGGTACCGGTACATATAAACTGATTAAAAATAATTCCAAATAAGGTCGCATTCAAGTTCTTTCTTATGCTTCATCCTCGTATACGTCATTCAAACCGTGAAACGAAAACCTCAAAAGTAAGATAATAAAAGAAATTCACTTTTAATTGGATTGTTTTTTTCATGTAAACTTTGAAATGTATGAAAGTTTCATGAAACATCTTTATCAACATGTAGCTTGCAGGCACCATGACTGTGTTGCATAAGTCTGGCTTTGTCTAGCTTGTACTGTGTACATACTGGAAAACTACTCATTTAGCTTGATACTTGTATACACTAGAGATGACTGTGCGAACCACACGTGCGCTAGTCCTGGGGCGTGTGAGATGACTGTCGCTGGGAACCTTCTTACGTGAATGAATGGCAGTGGCTGCATTGATGATATAAGGCCATATGATAATATGTAAGATATCCAGGGTCTAAGGTATGGTAGGCACGAGTACTGCCGGAGATTGGGATGGGTGAGATCGAGGAAAACACGTGCGCGTAAGAGGAGGCATATGGCATATGAGTTGGGTAGGAACGTAAAGAAAGAAACGCGTTCCTTTTTATGGGGAACTTCCAAGGGAACTGGTTCCTTTTTATAACGAGGAAGTTACGAACTTTGTTACTATTTTTGTGGAGCATAAGAACGAATTCGCGTTTCTTTGAAAGTTATTTTCAACATCACTGTACTTGTTAAAGTTATTTTTACATTATGCTTGATTGTTATCAATTGCTATTTCCGGTTAATTAGTTGTCAAAAAACCAAAGTCTTCAGTCGACCGACGCTCGGGTGTCCCGTCGATCCAATACACCACGAATTGAAAGTAAATATCTAGTCATCTATACCTCCATTCATCATTATCGTCATCCTCATCTCCCCCGCCAAGGCAGGCAGGCGTCGACCAGTCCCTTCAACTAGCATTCCTAAGGGTTGTCGTCATAGCAATTTGCCTGGTCATAGTTGCCACTACATACACCACCAGGCCCGGACTTACGAATCCAGCACCCCTAGGCTGAACCTAGTTTAGCGCCCCAGCCCGCCCCTATACTTATTTTCAAAATGTGTGTAAGACTGGTGTAAAAATAAAAGGTAAATGAATTAATGTACAAAATATTTCGGTCAATGCATGTGAAAACCATGTGGCACGTCATCGTATTGCCGCTCGTTACTCGACATTACCAATGATGACTTACTAAGTAACGGAATATTTATTTGACAGGGTGCGACTTACCCGGGGTGAAGTCTTATAGAAAGAAATACCAGGCATATTTCACCAATATTTCAGTTAATCCAATAGCCCCGCAGGGAATTTTTTGAAATATCATTTTTTTAGATTATAATCTGTAAGTTTTGTATTATGCATATTGGCCAATGTTGTAGTGTTAATGGGAATATGAGTGGGAATAATAATGAAAATAAGTTCGTGATACTTTTGGCTCCATTTTTAACTACATGATATAACTTCGTGTTGCATTTTTTGATACCATTTCATTTCATTTGAAACAAAAATATGTAAGCCCTGAAGAGCCCAAGCGCCCCCTGGGCTCTTGCGCCCCTAGGCTTCAGCCTTGCCAGCCTGTGCGTAATTCCGGGCCTGATACAGTATACCACGCGAAAAGAATGACTTCAAAAACCAATCACAAGATGGGATACATTTTGATCAACCATGAACCAATAGGAAATACGTTCTCATGAAGCATCGACTTCGAACAGACCATCGATGCCCACATGGCTCACAGTCACACACTTCATTGTTGCTTATACTTTTCTCACTGTTTGGTCGCGTGTGTATTTTGTTGGAGGTTTTACTTTTATTAAGATCACGGAAATCGCCATGAGTGATAAATCTACTCAAGTAGGCGATTTTTGCAACTCATCCGACTGTCATATAATTCACAAACTTTTCATCAAGTTCAACATTCCTATACCATCCAGTGAAAGAATATTGAAACGGGGCAAGGGAGCGGGGGGGGGGGGGGGCTATTTTTAGAGACAGAAGAGGTAGACTGAAGAATTTCAAGGCTTGAGGATTGGACTGTAAAAGGTAACAACTGTATTATAAATAGGACCTAAGGTATTTGTATTTATATTTTACCTTATATATGCATATACTACATACTGACGCATCATTTTCTTTGAAGAATCGTCGAAAAATATGTGTGTTAGTAATTTCAATGATTAATACCACGGAAATCCAAAGAATTGCCCGCATCAAGATGCATCAAGATTTTAAAGGAACTTTCACATATTTTGGGAACTTACAAGTTTCTTTTTTATCTGAGGAACTAGGAACTTGACTTAGGCCCAGTATTACCACGACCAGTTAGTATTAATCTGAGAGTTGGTGAAAACAAATACCACAGGTAACCATGGTGATAACAAGTTTGAACTGACAGATAAAGGCTAACTGGACTTGGTAATACCAGGCCTTAGTTCCTTTTATAGACAAGAAACTGAACTTTTCCTCAGTTCCTTCATTTTAGGAAGTTACTCAACTCTGACAATCAGGCAGCTGCATTGCACCCACCCACTCCCAGTCACCACAAAGATCTGTCCTTATCATATTTTCACATTTTACAAACGTAAAATCACAAATTGACCGACTGTCGTTTTTCTAGGAAGCTACGTGCGTTATCTTTTAGTTGTGGCTGATGTGTATGTACCCTTACCGAGATCTAGTTGATGTTGGAGGTAGCGGAAATAACCTTTCTCTATCGCTGGAGAAAGTGTACCGGTAGGAAAATAGTGTATTACTCATTTTGACTATTTTACTCGTTATTCTAACATTACGTGGTAGAAATATTATAGAAATATAGCCTTAATTGGGGAACAATGATTTTGTATCAAGTTTTGATGTCATTGAAGAAAAAAAAAATTGGAAAAGTCTATGTATAGGCCTAAGCCTTTTTCCGAAGGGTGACTGAGCAATTTCATTGGTATTTGATTATTTACTCAAATATTATCGAGTAATTGGTATTGCATTTTCTCACTTGATATTACGTAGTGTATTTTTAGGTATTTTTAAAAATTTATATGCTTACAATACTTGTACTATATTCGAGGGGTTTACAACACCTAAAATGCGGTGAACACTTGCCATGAAATCCTAAAATCCCTGAAATCTTGAACATCTCATCAAATCTCTGAAATGACAAGATACCTGACATCAAAAGGAATTCGCACAAGAAATCTGAAATTATAAGAAATCACTTGAAATCCCTGAAACCTCTTGAAATCCCTGAAATCTCTTGAAATCTCTAAAATCACTTGAAATCCCTGAAACCTCTTGAAATCCCTGAAATCTCTTGAAATCTCTAAAATCACTTGGAATCCCTGAAATGAACTGAAATCTTGGAATCTGAAATCAGGTCTACACAAGATTTGCAAGTAGTTAACCCCTCGACTTTATTTTCGTGATGAAATAGTAGAAAGTGATTGATTATTGGATGAGCGAAGCGAAAACTCAATTCCACCGTACTCAAAAAAGATTTTTTTCCTGTTCGTGCTCCACAGGTCAAATGAAAATACAAATTCAGTTGAAACTTGGCATACACAAGCACCCTCGTGTAAGTCGATACTGTATAGTTTTGATTAGTAATCGTTAATTGTACCCTTTCCGAGAAAACTCTTTTGAAAGTTTTCAAAAACCTCATGAGAATAACCCAGAAAAGATATTCGTGAAAACATTTCTCACGAAAGAATTCAAATTTTCATGGAATCTCAATATAATGAAGATACAGATAATTCCTAACTTTCACTCTAATCGGATCAACTGTTTTGATGTAACAAAATACATAATGTGATGTTTTCAAATGTAAAGCTATCAAGATACCAATTACATCCAAGCAACAAGTGTCACCAATTGATTAAGAACGATTAAATAAGGCCTTCTTCATTATTAAATAAATTAATTAATTATAACGAGTAATGAATAAAACAGGAAGACAGTGACGTAATTGTTGAAATCCCAAGGTGGATAGGCCTATATATAGAGCGATGCAACTAAAGGTATGTTGATATGTTCTAGATCATACATCAACGCAGAAACACATAACGCGTTTTCCTAGTATCAATAGGAATTCCTAATATTCCCATTTAGTAATTCCTAATAGTAAGTTTTCCTAGTAATTCATAGTTATATAGTGCCAAAATTACATAATATGGACCGTTATGCTAATGACTTTTGAGCGAGTCGAATGGGATTGTTCTTGGTCAAAAATCAACATTTTTAGAAGCAAATATTAGACAATTATGAGGAAGACTTCTTTTATGAAATTTGTTTTGCACATGTGTTATCTTACTCGATACTGTAGTTTCGAGGCACAATTAGTTGAACTATCTCACGGATAATCGAGTTTTTTCTCAATTATCTGTGGTTGAACCTATGGTTGAACCATTCATATATAATTCCGAAATCTCGAAAACCCCTATAACAATAACCCAGGAGGGAAAATATGTGATTTTTGTTTCTCCGAATAAGATCAAATTTCTACGGAATCCAACTACATGGATTCATAATTTCAAAGTTTTATATTAAACTGGATAAACCGAATTGAAGATATTAATTATTATGTATTTTTTACATCAATTACAAAACTATTAAACTGACTTATTGAATCTATACATGATCAATTGAATATGATCAAGTTTAATCGATTGGATCTTAAAACTATGAAAATAATTAGTGAGTAAATCAGGAAGGCAGTGAGTTCAATATAGATTCGAAATCAATGTGTATAGGCCTAGCTTTCCATATATCTCATCTCATATATATCTCATATACAATCTGGCTCGTATGCTGCGTTTTCCTATTTCTTCATCAAGGTTTCGATTATTATAGTGTTGAATTAAGTTGTTGTGCCTACATATTCCCTGCCCTGACTATCAATATTATGCTGTGCCCGCATTGATACGGCTTATAACGCGGGTAATTTGAATTTTCTATTTGCGAAAGTGTTAGTGCCTATATATTTTTGCAGCCTTCAAGTGACGCTGATTACGCCATGCAATAAAAACGATATATGCCAGGCAAAAGTGCAATGAACGATAAGTTGCAACGCACTCATATTAAAAATAGCGCATGTAGGAATGCTGTTTTTGTTGTCTGAACACTATGAACAGGATGGTATGCTTCAATCTGCTGTTTTAGAACGCCACATATCTTTATCTAATCGTATCATCCAACATATGAAATATAAGAATCACGATTTATTTCGTACCGCCCACGGTCCGCCCCATTTTGAACAACGAAGGAAAATGTTTGTCAGGCGTATATCAAGAAATAATATTTTGTGTAACATAAACACCGGTTGCTGTGTGGACCTTTTTTGAAATAAGAAAAATATTTTCAAGTTTCACAAATATATATATATATATATATATAAATATATATATATATATATATATATATATATATATATATATATATATATATATATATATATATATATATTTACAAGCACTCAAACAAGCATTTTAACGCCAATAGATCTTAGTTAACATTACAGTGCATTTGAAAATGAAGTCTGATGATGAAATATGTAAGTATTCCTCCCTCCCTATCAGCCTAGACAATGTACTTTTTTCACTGTCAATTTATTAATATTCATTTTTTGATCGTTTTCATCAATCAAGTTAGTGGGTATTACATTCTTCGTTTATTTATTCATCCGATTAGAATGAATTATTTTGAAAAAACTATTATATAATTTTATATTTCCACATATCTACATCATTCATCTACGCAACAAGTATACCAAGTAAATATCGTTTTCGTTTAAGCCTGTATTGATTGCCAATTATTATTATTATTAGTAACATCTTGAGTTTTATTGATTTATTAATTAGTTTCAAAACCGGTATTTTGTACATTACACATATGATAGAATTAATGTAACATATAACACACATGCAAACAAACAATTACAAAAAATGAAAAAATAAAAATGTGCTGTAGGCCTACATGACCAGCATGCCTGTTGCTCATTTAAGTATATCAACTTATATGCTTTTTAAAGCTTGTTGTATCTCAGGGTAGATACAAATCAGGTTTCTATAAATATCTACCACGATCATGCACCCAGACGATTCTCTCATGTCGTATAACGTTAGGCGACCTCACCTTTACAATGTTATTCTGTGCCGTTCTATTTCTACTCTTTAACACCAATGACATTTCAATTGTCGTGTGTAATTCAAGTAAACATACCTTGGCATTGTTCGCTATAATTACCGTCGCGTCTAGTCTCATACCGAACCGAACTGTCAGAAGTGTATATATACTTGATTTGAAACACGTGGGTATGATTATATAGCTGTGGCAAATACGAGGTCTACTTAGACTCGTGTTGAATGATTTATCGAATTGTATTGACGAGATATTTGGCTGACGAAAAGCCAAGATTTCATCAGCTTATTTGATTTCACATGGACACATATAGTATATATAGGCCCATATATATATATATATATATATATATATATATATATATATATATATATATATATATATTTTTTTTTTTAATATATATATATATATATATATATATATATATTTTTTTTTAATATATATATATATATATATATATATATATATATATATATATATATATATATATATATATACATATATATATATATATATACATATATTTATAAATGGCATTATTTTAGGGTTATTTTCGTCGTGTACGAATTAAATTATGATATAGGTTAAATGAAAAACCTTGGATTATCTAACGTTTCGGTTTTAATGTTTAAACCTTTCTCAAAGAATATATAATGAATGTTTACATGATTTATACAAAAATATACCTCGTTGTTATGGTTATAAAACAAAAACTATCAAAAGAACAAAATTGACTTGTAAGCCACTATACTGTGTTCCACTATACTCTATGGTCCGTCCATGGTTTCTTGATTGGTGGATCTCCAGATTTTGGTTGTCTATTATTGCATCTGATTTTTACTTCTCAAATTATAAGGTTTATAAATATAATATTTATAAATATTTCTGGTCGTGAAAGCATAAGTTTTAAAAACCTCATCATATACATATATATACATATTTACACATACATATATAGAATAAATATATAGAATATATATAGAATATATATATATATATATATATATATATATATTTATATATATATATATATATATTATATATATATATATATATATATATATATATATATATATATATATATTATATATATATATATATATATATATATATATATATATATATATATATATATATATATATATATATATATATATGTATAATATGTTATTTGTTTCTTCTTATTATTTGTGTTCATATAGAATCACAGATAATCGAGCTATTATAAAATAATATATGTACTATGATTAGCCTAAACTATACTATTTATACTATTTTGTATTTTTTATTAATTTTTGTTCTCATGTCTTTACTGATATATGATGATATAATAAATGTACTATTTAAGGGCCACTATAAATTCCATCAATGAAAAATGTTGAACCAGAATGTTCTCAAACACTTTTTCAGTCCATTCTGGAAATTGCTACTCCAGCGTACACAAGCTCTTATACCGAAAAGTTTATTCTTCAGCATGTGGATAACTGGATATATATGTACAGCTTGAAGCATAAGTAAAAGTCTCTTTGCTCCCTGGTCAAACGAATCGACCATGTTATATTGCATATGATTCAACAGGTATGAAACTACAGAAACAGACTTTTACGTATGCTTCAAGCCCTACAGAACAGCAAAAACAAACTTATCGTTATAATCAAGTTTTAACGTGTACACACATTACCTTCAGTAAATTTCCTCATTAAAAATGTCATGCTTTTGAGTCGCAAATATAATCGGAGTGGAGTATTCCATATACCATGTGTACGTGACCTTTGTGTAATGCATGTGTTGTTTTGTTGTCTTCCTGTTGTTATTGAAGTGCTCCGAGTTGATCGACCTGGTTGGATCAGATGTAACGCGGAAAGCTGACAGTGAAAATATTTAATTCCCGTCTTGTATGGGCCTACTTTTAGTGTTCGATTGTCCAACTCCTCAATCATTAGATGAGCGTAGCGAAGACTCCATTCCCCTCTTATAGAGCTTTGTCTGTGTTTTTTTGTTTGCTTTTTTTTATTGTTCGTTTGTAAGCACTGCACAGGTCGCATGGTTCGACTGGTCAACATGAACCTTTTTTGCACGGGCAAACTTATACAACTTGGTACTTTTTGGAATGAATCGGTTTAACCGATTTTGAGAAATATCATGTCAAAGTTTCTAAAAACCCCATTAGATTAGGCTGGGCAAGGAAATTTGAAAAATGAAATCTATTCAGAAAAATAAAATTTCCTCTGAATGTGTATCACCATTTTGTAAGCAATTCGAACCAGCCGTTCTGAAGAAAAAATTTAAATAACTGTTTTTATTTATCAAACACATGGAAATAATAGCAGAATTAGGTTGTCAAGATTCACTGCTCTCTAGATTCGATAGTTGCCTAACAATGAACTATTCTTTGTATTCGTTAGAATGAATATTAGAGTTTTAAGGCGCATCGACAGCGAGGTCATTTAGCGCCTTTGTATTCGTCAATGTGTGTATAAAACCAGACTATTATACTTTATTATTCGGATTTCTCGCTTATCTTACAATGAATATGCCTAGTAGTAAAAAACAACTATACAGCAAGTATATTTGATGTTTTCGTATTTGGCGATGATAATTTCTTGTGTAATACAAAGTTGGTATCAATGCATCGCATGAGCTACCAAACATTGACTAACTTTAGCGTGCATGATTATTAAATTGCCTTATATATGATTATGCAAATCCTCTTGGTTTCTGAACTTTGAGTTGAATTTATGTTAATCTTCGAACAATCTTTGTGCTTGACGTACGCGCGTACGTATTATCTTCAATAGCATAACTATATTTAATAAATAACAAGAGAAGTTGAAGATTAATTTATAAAACACACATAACTTTCAGACTGAAGAACATCATTATACCACTTATACGTGGAATTTTTTGCACCGGCATACGATTACACTTATAAAATATATTTTTCCAAAGACGTTTAAACCATTGACATAATATTTTTTTGGGGGGGGTGCCCCTTTCGTAAGATCCTATCTTGTCATGATATTATTTGATGTATGACTTCGTGTCAACTTTTCTACGTTAATAAATAAAGCTTATGGTGCTACAATGAAAATGAATTTGATATGTGTGTGTGTGTGTGTTGTTTGAATCAATGTGTGTGAGGGGAAAAAGTCGAATTACTCCCTGGCGTCTGGACGTTCCTACAAAGATGCGTCGCGACGCCCAGTCATTGAAGCTAGCATGCAGCTAAATGACAAGCATCGCAGAGTAATATTTCTCGGCTACTCTCTCTTGTATAATATCGTACTGCGGTAACAACAGACTGAACAACCTCGTTATATATTCGAGTTACACACACGATCATGCAGTTGTTATAAACTGCAGTTGTTGTTGCAGAGATTCTACTAGATTGTGGTGTGTATAATATGTATATATATATATATATATATATATATATATATATATATATATATATATATATATATATATATATATATATACACATATATATATATATATATATATATATATATATATATATATATATATATATATATATATATATATATATATATATTCATTTATATATATACAAATTAATATAGTTATACACCGTCACGTGACGTATACGTGGAGCGAGTTTTCATGTTTGACGGATTTTCACTTTTTGTTACGGTAGGAAGTCCTAAATACATACGTTTGCCATTTCAAAAGTAAATTACGAAAAGATTTTAGCATAAATTAGCATTTTTCGTTGAGGAACATGAAAATGAAGTGTTAAAATTATGCGTTCTTGAATTCTCCAGACACTACATTCATTTGGTTTTTACGATTTTTCATCTATCCGACCATCCGTCCACCGTAAGAAAGAACATACGCTGAACGAAAGGAGGAATGAGATGATATAGATACTTAATAATCGATGAATACAAATTAGATTATACATTATATACATAGGCCTACATACTGATGTCTATATAATACAGAAGAAATTCTTCGAACTTCAGTAAGTCCATAACCATATGGAAAGCTTTGTAAATACATCAACTCGCAAGTTGCAGACTATAGGAACTAATAGCCTCTTTTAGTGTCCTAATCTTCAGTTTGGTTGTTTTAAGCCGTTCTTTTCTGTCGTCAACCCTTGCTTGTAAGTTGTAATTTGTAGCAACCCATGTAGATAGGTATACAGGATAATACAGGCAAATATAGAACGTATAATACGTCATATAACGAACGTTACGTGGTTATAGAACGAATGTTACGTGGTTATAGAACGAACATTACGTGGTCATAGAACGAACGTTACGTGGTTATAGAACGAATGTTACGTGGTTATAGAACGAACGTTACGTGGTCATGGAACGAACGTTACGTGGTTATAGAAAGAACGTTACGTGGTTATAGTACGAACATTACGTGGTTACAGAACGAACGTTACGTGGTTATAGAACGAACGTTACGTGGTTATAGAACGAACGTTACGTGGTTATAGAACGAACGTTACGTGGTTATAGAACGAACGTTACGTGGTTATAGAACGAACATTACGTGGTTATAGAACGAACGTTACGTGGTTATTGAAAAAACGTTACGTGGTTATAGAACGAACGTTACGTGGTTATAGAACGAACATTACGTGGTTATAGAACGAACGTTACGTGGTTATTGAAAAAACGTTACGTGGTTATAGAACGAACATTACGTGGTTTGTTGGTGTCAATTTATTGTAACAGTATTTTTCCATTATTTTCAGATAAGTGATGACGATTCCAAACTACGACGATGTGTGCGTCCGTAATAACTAGGCCTGCTCCGTACTCCATAAGATAATATTACAAGGTTAGTTGTTATACTGAACATTCAGATTTTTTATTTTTGGTCAAGAATCGCACATGTGCTGGAAAAGTGATCGATTTTTGAATTTCATTAAAATACCTTTACACAGCCATGCTGTTTCCAGTGTATTTATTTTGTTTCGATTACATCTTACAAAATGACACACAATTATCTGACTCATGATTCGCAATTTCTTTCTAAATTCGAGAAAGGGATTGACAGTCTCTTCTGTTAGGGTATTATAGAAATTGCAGTAGATTATATAGAAAATTATTTTAGGGAAATGATGATATATATATATATATATATATATATATATATATATATATATATATATATATATATATATTATACAAATACGTCTCTGCCTTTGAATAGAATAGAAGTTTGCCTTAAGACACAGAATAACAAAACATGGTATACATAATATTGATAAAGGTAGATGAAATAGTATCGCAATAAAACATACTGTGAAATAACTAATAATAGTAAGAAAATTATAATTGACAATATAAATGAGAGTGCAGGTGTGTAACTAGATCACGTTTCAAGGGGGTGAATGCACGGTGTTTATAAAAATAGAAGAATTCATCTTTACTATTTTTTTCACCCAAAAATAATTTTCTACTCTTTTCATTTTTATGACATCCTATTTTGGCGAATTCAAACAGTTTTGAGATAATACGGCAATAAATATTAAGAGTGTTATTGAGTTAATTGACTTATTATCTCATAATTGATTGAATTCACAAAAATACAATGTCCTATCAATTAAAGAGCTCAACATTATCTTGGACCGGTGATATACTTTTCATTCAATCACTCTGGTTCGTGAACATATAAAACAATAGTAAAAATGAGTTTCTCTCTTTTTATAAGCACCGTACATTACAATTTTCAAAAAATAAACTGTCATTTCTGGGTTTGGAGTAAGAACAATACTTTTGTGATTGATTGTGGGTGTGATAACTGTATGTAACCGATCCTAACATATTATTGCCTTTACGGAAAGTAGGGAATGACCTAGGTTATTATTGTGACAGCGTGGTCATTTCGACAACGTTTCTCATGTTGATAGTACAAAATTGAAAAACATCAATCAAATTGTATTTAGTAAATTATATAAATTAGGAAATTTGAAATCTTTACCAATACCATTGGAGTTACCCGACAGGATTTTATTCACCTCTCATCTTTTTGTCTAGTTTCAAGCAGGGCTGAATCAAGATTTTTGCGCCCCTAGCCCTAAATCCCCCCCCCCCCCCCTAACTATAGTAGGAATTCAGTATAGCGCACTATCTCTGAAATATGACGTGCACTAGGCTTTTATTGAGAAGCACATTTATAATTATTGTATCGGGCTTGACATTGTGAAAAATTTGATCATTACTAAATAATATGTTGAAATAATAATATTGAAATTTGTTAAACGGCAAGTCAAAATCATGAAACTATATTGGCAAGACTATATTGTACACTAGAAGAAAACTGTAGCAATATAGAACATTATTTTTAATGCCATGCGAGAATTGGTCTCTCAAAACGTAAATATATATTGTGTGATAATATACGATTAAAAAAATATACTTATTATTTGATTTTTGATGGGCTGACGCCCCTTGATAATTTGCCGCCCTATGCCCGGGCCCAAGCTGCGCTGAGTATTTGTTACAATCGATAAGAATGTTTTGGTGTTGGGCGAGGGGTAAACAACTAGTAGATTTGGTGTACACCTGATTTCAGATTTCAAGGAATTTCAGGGAGATTTCAAGGGATTTAGAGAAGATTTCAAGGAATGTCAGGGAGATTTCACGGGATTTCAAGGGATTTCAGGAAGATTTCATGACATGTGTACACCAGATTTCAGAAGTTGTTATTACCCCTGGCGCTTTGGTTGATTCTCAGTATAGCTTATGTACTCTGTGCTGTGTCTGACCAGTGCTGAACACACAAAACCTGGTATATAAATATTTTTTTTAGCTCGTCACTAACTGTTTTTGCTACAAGGAAATGTTTCAAGTCCTTTCTATCATCCTAAATATTTTTCATGCCAGCGTAAAACTATAAAATTGAAGGTTGAAAAGGGGATAGTCTTCTGAACTGTGTTATTATATGGCTTCTTTCTAATGCATTTTTTTTGTATCGGCAACTTCTTTTACCCTGCTAATAATGTTAGGGGTTGTTAATGGGCGTTTTGGAGGCAGGATGTTGAGATTTTTCCTCTTTGAACTCCATCATAATCATGGTAGATACGATTAAGAGGACAGTGAAAAATAAGATCGCACCGGAGGAATTGCTTCCGTGCGTCTTGCGTGCAAGACATGCATTTTTCAATTTTTTTAACGATACATTCAGTATAGTTGATCACGCTTCTCCGTGTATGTATTTTTTTAAAACACTTTTAAAATGTACTGTGTACTGTGTTACAGATCTATTGGCGTCGGTGAATGATATATGAGATGATGGGATGATGAGATGAGAGGTTATTTTATTAGGTGTCTTTTGGATAGTGAGAAGGAGTCGGTCGTGGCTCAATGTTAAGGAACCATCCCAGTATTGACCTGAACGACAGAGGGAAAGCAGGAAAAATCCCTGTCGGGATGGTCGTCCATGGCGGGAATTGAAACTCGGTCTCCTGAATGACGGTTCAGTGTTATAATCACTCGACCACTTGTCTCAGTCAAATGTTATATATACAGTATTATATACTATTCTTACTGTATAATATATACTAATAATATAATATATTATTCTATACTTATTCTTTTTAACACTAGATTCTTTGTTCACTATACAGTACTAATTCACTGCTGTGAAACAGTTCATTTTGTTGTTGACAAACAAATTTTTTATTTCCTATAATACGCAAGTATTGACTAATATGTTACTAACTAATGTGGGCTATTTTAAAACTACCGTAACTTTTCAGATTCATAAGACTGAGACGTGTGGCCGAGTGGGTAATAGACTGAACCGTCATCCAGGGGACCGGGGTTTGATTCCCGCCATGATCAACCATCATGACAGGGGTTTTTCGTGGTTTCCCTCTGTCATTCAGGTCAATACTGGGAAGGCCACGGCTGACTTTCCGAGTATCCTAAAATATCTAATGAAAATTAGCTTTTCATGTCATCATTCCACCATCTCATATATCGTTCACCGACGCCAATAGATCGTGGTCATCATTATAGTGCGTCGTTAAAACCCAGTATAAAATGAATATAAGAGATTTATAAGATTATAAACTATTCATATATTCAAATTTAGAAGGTATTCTTTTTACTAGCCGCTCTCGGTAGCTCAGTCAGCTGAGGCACCGCTTCAGAAACTGAAGTCACCGTTGGGCGTGGGTTTGAGTCCCGCCTAAGGCATGGATTTTTGTAAACGTTCTTTCACTAATCATCACTTCATAGTTTCATCATCACCTACTCATTCGTGATGATGGTGATTATTATTGTTTGCTTAACGACCCCACCAACAGCTAGGTTATACGGGGGTACGAATGAGCAGATGATTATGAAGCATATGAAGTGATGATCGTGAGAGGACGTTCGTCACAAAAACCCATGCCTTATGCGGTACTCGAACCCACGCCCAACGGTGACTTCAGTTTCTGAAGCGGTGCCTCAGCTGACTGAGCTGACTTTCGTACCCCCGTATAATCTAGCTGTTGGTGGGGTCGTTAAGTAAAGAATAATCATAATTCTTTTTATTTTGAATTGTTCCATTTAGTGGTTTTCAAGCTTTTCTCGTATATTTCGAACATTTCTCATTTAAAAGTCGTGGGTACAGTGTGCAGAATTTGAATGGTGTGGGTCTATTCATGGAAAATATATAGACGTGATATCACTAATATTTTTAATTAAAATTTTCGTGTGGCTGCAATGGATTTGAATTTGCTGTTCATACAAATGATCAATTATCGAGAATCTTCCTGCTGTGACTACAAACGAGATATCTTCAGTAGAAGAGACGTAATTTACAAGGTCCTTGATAATTTTAGTGTTATTGGGTTCCAGCAATATATTTTACATCACACTATTTTCACTATTTTCGGATAGTTCTGATAACATATGAAGAAAAATGCTTTTTCACACTCTTTCAAAATGAAGATTGTTAGAGTAATTAAATGGGATATTTAGTACTTCCATTATGATATTTGCAACGTTCAGCGAATGCTATAAAGAACACTTGTGACCTCCAACTAAATGAAGCCGTTTCGTACGGGACGTTAGCCTTTCCTCTAACTCCGACATGTAGACATGCATCTATAAGGACGTCGTCTAGGATTATATAGCTTACACACTTTTTGTGAGTTATCGAGCCAACTCAAAAACTAAGAGGATCTGAAACGAGGCCTATAATTTATAAATTATAATTTATTCAATCGGTAAGATCATAAGTATGTACGGTTGCGGTCACATAAAATCGTTTAATTCGAAAGTACAATCTTGATTACAAATAAATATTTACCCGATTTTGTCATAGACATGAGTGAAGTGCGTATATATATGCATTGTTTGTGTTTTAGTGCTTATAATGTCATTACATTTTCTTCAGGATTCATATGAATGTAGCTTGATCGACTACCTTATGTGACCGCAACTATACTTCTACGAGTAGAATATCGATACCTCGTGTTCGATTCCAGAAAGAGCAGTACTTGAATGTGACAATGATTCTTATTTGGTTGTGTGTGCTTATACTACATTAGTCATTATAGTCATGATATGGTCGCTACCTATAGAATCTGTTTCTATGTATACAACTCCATGGTTAGGCAGCAAGGTATCACGTGTAAGCTTATTATACAGCGCAGAAAGTAGTAAAAATGTACTATAACAAGAAAACATTCTTGTGTATGGTAACTCTTATCATAGTAGAATGACATTTTTAACGTCATAAACTGCGTATTTGAATGTTTTTTACTTCTTATGCGGGCTGAACGAAACGGAAGTTCAATAAAAAAAAGAGGTCACCAAACTCTTCTTGATCTTTCGTCGTTGACGCTTCACTTCCTGGCTTCGAAATTGTCATGGGCGCAGGCGCATGTTTAGTAGATCGGACTCGAAGATAACGCGCCGAAAACATTCTATTCAATGTTGTATCATACACTGAAATCCAAATTAAGATGAAATAATAAGCAAATAAGTGAATTGAATAATCAGGGGACAACGGTATATAGCGCTTCTATAACTTCCGCCATCAGACAATCCAAGTATGTTTCAAGTAAGGTAGGATTTCCCACCTGCTTATTATATTAATCCACATCATCACATCTACGTTGATCTACACATCGTTACACATTACCCTCCAGCTGAGCTGCTATGTTTTAGTGTCAGGCAGAAGACATACATGCTTTCATAAAATCAGCTAGCTTCCTCTTCTGGTATCAATGCACCCTCGGGATTCCTTTATATCGATCGTTAGTCGTCCCCAAAACGAGGGTTATGTGATCTCAGACTCCGACTGCATCTGCTGTGGATCATTCCCTCCCCTATTCGAAGTGCGACAGCTTGCACGCTGCAACATGCATCTACCCCCAGAGGCCACAGGTTGCCAACCAGACAATAACTGTCTGGCTGTAGGGTAGGTTGCACTTACATGGTTATAAGCGGTTTCTATGGGTGCTTTTATGACTTTTATTACTTTTATAGCTTAACTAAAACCAATTTTATATTATGTTACTTAATAGACCGACACTCGCGTTAAAGTAATTTAAAATCTCTTGAACAGTGATATAACTTGAAATAAATTGCACGTAAAGGATATAGACTCAGTTCTAGGCTCGTATAAAAATTGAGTGAAGGGTACATCAATTGAATATGGAGGGCAGATAATTAGATTGAATCACCCTTGATAACTGATTAGTAATCAAATCGGATAAAAGTGCAGAGACGATAGAGGACTAAAAAGTACCTGAACATATTATACGAATTATTTTGAATAAGTTCATTCAGTATTTTCCATACTAGTATAGTATAGTATTTTTATACATGTGTAACATGTATAAATAGTATAACTAAACTTTTTAGCTGCACTTCTTTTCTAATCGTGAAATTACATCACTCTGTATACTGTATTCAAATCATGATGTGCAATGTATATCTAGTGCTAATTTAATTATTGGGGTTTACACTAGTTGGAAGAGTATGTGAATAAAACCGAATATTTGTTACATAATGTCATGACGACAATACGGGACCCGAACCCACTTCCAACTTGACGTAAGTTTCTATTTAACCATGTGTTCAATCTTTGATACCGGTACAGTGTTTGGACAGAACGGATATCGATATCGGTTCTAATTGAAGATGATTTATTTCTCTATAGATTGATCTTCTATTTGATGACGTGCTAAAGACATTATTGCAATAAGATTCTCATCAAATTGTGTTGACTTACGACGTCAATCGGCACTAGACGTCGACGTCGTTTGAAACTGCTTTCGTCGTGATGTGATGAGCAATGTTGCCAACTGTGACAATAACCTGAGGGGGAGCGATTCGAACCCAAAACTGATTAGAGATATTTAACAGCTCGTCGGCATGACTTGTGCCAAATGGGAGAGGTCTCTAAGTCTGAACCAAGATGTTTCGAGCTTACCTGGTGGTTTTACTCGACTGTCAATCTTGTTCTATTTCATTAGTACTGTCCTTGAACCTATCAATCGCTGCTCGCTCTAGTGAACAATAGATGAAACTATTCATCATGCCTTCTATTTACATTGAATATTTGCATCTGTGATGCAGTGCATATTGGCATTCAAGATGCGGTGGTAACAAACGAACGTGCTAGGCTCATTACAGGGGATTTACCCATAATGCATTTAAAAATACAATATAATACTTGATTGCTCGAGTGTCTAAACATGCAAACTTCCCACACAATTTCGATTACATATATCAATCATCTGCATGTAAGGTATACATGTGATGAAGGATGAAGCTATTATGAATCACTTCACAATGTAATGAATGCATCATTCAACTTCACTTTCTCCGTTTCTTCATTATAAGACAATGTGCAGACAATATTCACAAACAGTACTCATGAGCCAAATTTTGACTTGTGGAAGCTGAAAAGATCATATTCGTGTATAGCAGCAATACCAGCTATTTTGGCTAAATGTTTTTACCTCATAACCATGGATTTTATATTACTCGATTGTAATACACTATTTTTATTTATAAAACATAATAGTATATAATTGCATATATATATATATATATATATATATATATATATA
The DNA here is from genome assembly GCA_964007535.1 of Brachyptera risi. Classification (NCBI taxonomy): domain Eukaryota; kingdom Metazoa; phylum Arthropoda; class Insecta; order Plecoptera; family Taeniopterygidae; genus Brachyptera; species Brachyptera risi. Next base: position 27,963,809 of record OZ023332.1, on the reverse strand, counting down.
TATATATATATATATATATATATATATACTAGCAAGACCCCTGATGTTTCAAACATGACGGCCAAATCACCACTATGCCCTCCACTTCTACGTGAGATCATTTCTCAACACGCTCACTCACACACTCACACTCAACATACTCACACACTCACACACACACTCACACACTCATACACTCCCACACATTTACAGCACGTTCACGAACAACATGACGTTCGACAACGTTCCACAATGTTCTCGAAGCAGCCCACTGCAACATGCGTCATCGTCTTCATATCGCGCCCCCCCTGCCCTTCTCTCCTCGTTTCTCTCCCCTTTCCACTCCCTGCTAAGCTCCCAACTCAGCAGCGTTTCCGATCACAGACAGATGCACGCACGCAAGCACGCACAGACCACCATAACTCTTATAGTAGAATACATACATAATGCGAATGTAGGCCTATATGGAACAACAGACTATTTGCGAAGTCACTAAGAAAGTTTTCATGTTGTTGACGCTGAAAATGTTACGCTGTCTAGAATCCCCTTAAACGAATTAGGAAACTAATATTAGATGAGTTGGGCGACTTGGAATAGAAATCGCTGATGATTTAATGTGAGCCAAAAGTCTTGTCTGGAGGTTTGTTTGTTTGTCCAAAATCTTTTGCGAGTTATGCGCGTTGATATACTTACGATTATAATCGGTAGCGTCACTACAGGGAGTGTTGACATTCATAACAAACTGCACATAATACGAGAAATTATTTTTAGAAATTGAAGTTGGAACATTTTGGAAACTGCATTATATTTCATGAGCAATCCCTTACCTAAATTACTACTTAAAATAGTGAATTTGCTTTTATTTTTCTGGTTATCTTATTGTGAACTTGTTGGTTGTTGGATATATTAGATCTAGGCCTACTAGTAAAAATTAGTATTAATATGCACTCAGTGTTTACTTTTACCCGTTTTCACTTCCGGAATTCTCCAAAATTCAATTTTACGTCAAGTCATTCACAATGTCATCATACTTATAAGATCATAATGAATCGCATGCATGCATATATATATATATATATATATATATATATATATATATATATATATATATATATATATATATATATATATGTGTATATCTGTGTGTGTGTGTGTGTGTGTTTATATGTGTGTGTGTGTCTTGGCGGCGATTGAACAGATAAATCTTTTTGAGGGTAGAATTTTGTCATGTGCGCCGCCGTCATGCAACTGAAATGTTTTGTGAGAGCAGTTCGAGTGATGTATGTTCTCGCACCCCGACCTTTGAATATAGTGCAAGAGGAGCACCCCTTGATACGTGACGTACGACTTCAGACTCGACAAGCCAACTTCACACGCGATACAACGATCTCGTTACCACTGTACTGCCGGGCCCGGATTCACAAATACTCCTAGCTTTAGGACGTCTTAAGTTAGAACCATTTTTACTGAGTTTGGACCTTTTTTGGTCTTAAGTTGGGATTATTTTACTATATATATATACATATATATATATATATATATATATATATATATATATATATATATATATATATATATATATATATATATATATATATATATATATATATATATATATATATATATATATATATATATATATATATATATATATATATATATATATATATATATATATATATATATATATATATATGTTTGACTTTAAGCTTTCACAACTCATTATGTGCTATAAATTGAATATTTTTGGATGAAGTTGTGTAATAATGATAAAATAAAACAAACTGTTCTAATTTTATATTTAAAATAATTGGTTTTATTTCCGAAAGCTCAACGTTTCATGACCTTTATCGGTCACCTCTTCAGGAGCAATGACAAAAATTAAAAATCTTGGAAAAACAACAATTACAAAACAATCAAGAAAAACATTTATATAAACACAAGTATACCACATACTTAACATTATATATACCACATAATATATATGTGGTATGTTTAAACTTGGGACAAAATATGGTCAAAACCAACGACAGGAAGCAACTTAGTCCAGTAGTATGTGGCTGTATGGAAGACCGAACACAAATGTTTCAAATAATGTTGAAACATAATTATTTTGTTCTTACTTTTTGTTCACTATAGAAACCTCGACAACAAGTTTCAACCTCTTATTCACAGTAGCAAATATTTAGTAGATACATACAAGGAGATATTTCACATACCTCTTCGATACAATCTCATATAAACTATTTTTAGCACAAAGACTCCATAAATTTAAACTGTCCCGTCAACGAAGTTATAATAAATGGTTACGCTTATCTTCTGAATTGTATGGATGCAATCTGAACTAAACTTACCAAAGATTAGGAATCATCCAATAACTATCATAATAAAATACTACTATAGATCACCTTAAATTGATTAGTTTGTAGAAATTGATTGTCAAAGGTCGAAACACGATTTTACTCCAAGAGTCTAATTTCCGCATTAGTATTGCCGACCCGCCAACACTCGTGAAACAAAATGTAGCTGGTTCTAGTAGATCGACCTCAGACTGTCCGGTTCGGTGGTCTAGGTCAACCCAAGACAGAAGAGCTCGAGTATGGTTGACCCACCCGAGTACAGTTGTTTATCAAACAGCGAAAACACTACGCTGAAAATAAAAATATAATTGAAGAAAATGTTTGAATAGTATCTTAGGCATGCATGGTGTTTTTGATAAAGACATACATTTTTTTCATCTCAAGACTATAGAGAAATTGAAGGTTAAATGTACAAAATAAACGGTAGAGGGGTATGCTTTTTTAATATTTCGGAAGTCAAATCGATTAACTATAATTCATACACACCATTTAGTTTCTTGTAGTCCAATATGAAAATCAACTCTCCACAACACTATGCTCAAGACACTTGGGTATATGCTAAATATAGTCACTTCATTCATATTTTAATTTTCAACATAGTGCTTTAGCTGTTTGAAAAATAAAAATGCGATTAACCAACAGTCGTGGAATGCAATCTAGGTACTCGAGTAGACCCACTAATTCACTCATGAGTCATGACCGGGTCATGACAACCATCACACGTGGACGTTATATCAAATATAGGTCTACTCCATAGTCCATAGTCCATAGTAATTGGGCTAGGATTTCTGAGAAAGAGATGGATAGATATACACATGCTGAGAGTTGGAGCGAGAGTGGTTGTTCAAGTGGGGGGGTCAAATACTTTGATCTCATTTCCCTCTTTAAGTGAGTTTAATTAATGTAATAAGTCTACGTCATAATTGAAGCAATGACATCCAACGTATATATACACTACACACGTGGTGGTTATACGCGTGTAAGCACGTATATTTAACCTGCTCATTCAAACATCTTGACTAACGTACATATTATTGAAATTATTTTATATAGACGATTTGACTCAGTATGGGAAATAATATAATTCACACTGCATTATTTATAATGGGTCGTGAGATAATATTTCGTGGGATAAGTCTAGAATAATGAATTTCGTAAATGCTGTTGACAAATAAGTATGAATGAAGATTTCAGTCCAATCGAACAATCATGGACAACTTATATCTTCAATCATAGACCAAAGGCATTTTTGGTGAATGGTTCAATATCAATTGATAGAAATAATTCCCAGTGGGATATGTTTGAGAATGCAAATGAATAATAGACTCCGATTCCTTTCCGAACACGTTCGAAATGTCACTTACGTGCGTCGATTCCATTGAATATAGATTACATTTCCTTTTCCTCATGTGTTCAACTGATTGTATTTGTGTCACAGCTTGAAATTGTTCGAATGATTGAATAAGCAACACAAAAACTCGTGAATACAAATAACAAGAGTTTACAAATATTAGATATTGAAATCCGTAATGAACAAATAGGGCGTGAACATCTTTTCAATGCACTGACGAATAAGTAATAACTGTTCTTCTTGAGGCAATATATTCGAAAATATCGATCAAGATGAACTAGTCTACAACTGATGAGAATCATCTATGGAATCACACACATACACACACACACACACATATATATATATATATATATATATATATATATATATATATATATATATATATATATATATATATATATATATATATATATTCCTTATTAGTACAACGCTCGATATTCAAACTATAGCATTATTATTAGTAATAAACTAGCAATTGTGAAGCGTACCCGACGAAAACTTCTGACATCGGCTGTCTTAGATGTTGAGGGTAGATCGGTCGTAGCGATTTCTAAATCTCACATCCTTCATCTTTTAGATAACAAAAATACTCGCGACCTACCCAAACAAATCTGTAAGATGAACGGACGAGCTTCATTCACCAACGGACCTAAACTAAGGATAGACCAACAAAAAAAAGGTTGCCCTCGTAATTCTTTCTTGTTACTTGAAAAGAAAAGATTGTATTGTGAAGGACTGATGGGAGGGAGTCCCTTTCTTTGCTTACCTATGAAAGGTGCTCGGACTTGAGAAAATAGAGCTTTCATGATGGAAACTAGATTAGATGTAATATAATATAAAATCAGTATTTCAAAGAAATCAGAACATAATATAACAAAGCAAGAATGTATACAGTTTGTTTCGCATTTCTGCCAATATGGGAACTGCAGCTGGATTCGACATTAAATATATATATATATATATATATATATATATATATATATATATATATATATATATATATATATATATATATATATATATATATATATGTATAAATACTAGCCCAGAACATTACACTTTCTTGCGTGATGTAGTCCAATACCACAGATAAAGGAAGCCAAAATAAAGGCGGTCAAAATATGTGAAATACAGGTCTGGTTCAAATCATATTGATTGAACCTCAACCATCATTATCAACTTAATTTTCTAACACGTCAAAAACACGAGACATTTCCTACGATAACGTTTTGTCACGTAAACGTTTACGTGGCTAAAAGTAGACAGTTGAGTTTCAGTTCAGACCCAACCGACCAAATACAAAACAACGTGGTAAACACAACTAAAAACATATTCTGAACTTGGGTATAATCTCCCAAATACCGTGCTTTGTATGTTGGCCTACTTACTTGCCTTATATAGGTATGAGTAATTTTTTCTCAGACTGATATGGATAAAATGTTACTGCGAGAATAATGGCTAAAATGGTTATAGGCCTACTCTGTACTTGTGTATGGCAGGAGATCGTGAGCTCAGTGGTTGGGAGTTGTCACTGAACGAACAAATTATGTCAACAGTTTTGATCTTTCAACTTTTGTTGAGATCTTGAGAAATGATTGTGTTTGTTTCTGATTAATTGTACAATGATTGGTTTGGTGATGAATTCTCCAAGCTTATTGTTTAGTATATATGTTACTATAACCATTCAGAGAAGACGATATCGATAACTTTCAAAACATTGCAATATGATGAATTTGGTTATTTAGGTTATTATTTAGAAGGCCTAGCTAGATCAAACCTGTTCGAGTTCAATAGTTTCGCCGATGAACTATTTTCTATGACTATCAATTACGTGATTGATAGTCATAGATATTTGTATCTCATTATTTTCTATTGTTTTTAAATTCAATCATTTCAAATTGTTTACTATAAAATTATACTTCTTGAGGTCATACTATGGCCAAAGGCTCAAGTCTTTTATAAACAACATAAAATTTGTTAATTTTATTAACAAAATCAAGTAGTGGTGCCGTATCATTCGCAATTCCTATATTCCAAGTAGAGTATAATTTTTATATGGTTCGATCAGTCGTCAACAGCTTGTGTACTAATGTATGATTATGTAGGTGTTGAAACTGGTGATTGAATGAGAGGCATGACATACTAGGATACTAGGTCTGGTGAGTTGTTGAATCTATTATATACATTTTCAGTCGTTATAATGAGCGAAAATAATTTCAAATTGTCACAATTTTCCGCCTCCGGGGTTGCCCCTCCAGCGTCTGGGGCTGCTCTCAGCTCATCATTTAGCACACCACTGTCAATTCTCACCACTGCATGCCCTCCTTCAAAACTCACGCCTCACCACTGATTATCCCCAATAACAGTTACGTTATTCCGGGGTACGGATGAACGAAATGATGATTTCTACCATTTTTTTTACCAAAATGATGATTTTTACCTTGAGCGGGGCTTGAACCAACGCCCGACGTAATTCCAGTTTGACAGTTTCTTAAGCGGACTCTCAATAAGCCAGACGGGTGGTAATTACAATTTCAATACTACCTTCGAAGTTGTTGAATGGACCATTTTTTCCGATTTCATTGAAATTTTGAACTATCGTTATTCTTAAATTCACACAATAATTGTGCTTGAAGAATTAATAGCATGTTCATAAAATTTCCTCTCGATTCTCTTCCTAGTGGTCCAACACACTGCCCCAAAATCATCTAGATCTATTATCTAGGCACATTGAACGAAGTAACGTGTGACCCTTCGCCACTGCCCGGGCAGTATAGTCATTAAAATCATAATTATTATATTGTACAATTGATTTTACTATTTCATCGATGGAAAACTATATCTACTGTATCTTCAATGAACAGAGTCGATTGACTACATAACAGGTGTGTTTTTGCTGTAATGTTATATATAGCTTATATTTTCGGTTGGATCCTATCCGAAACGTACTAGCCCGCTAAGTACCAAAGTACCATGTTTGTTGTGTAACGAATGGGATCGCCCACTGACAGCTGAATTCACGTGCCCACGTGACTGACCACGTGACCGCGACCACGTGCCCGCGACCACGTGACCGCGACCACGTGATACGACCATCACACACCTAATTTCACTAGGTAAACAGATGGCTATAAGCTATACTGGTATTCAGATAAATAGAACATCGATAGGGGATTACGTGCAGTTTAGTGTACTTGTCAAACACGGTTTGAGTATAATTATGATTGGGGTTTATACAAGCCGTTGTTGTTAATTATCCTACCTTGTCATGCTTAACCTTAATTGCAGAGATCAGTGCCTAATTTGGAAATAATTACTTCGTGTCAGTCAAATTTGAATGATATTAATAAAAAAAAACTTTCATATGAGGGATTTATAGATATAAAGCGATTATATGAATATGATTATATGAAGAAATATACATGATATAAATTTAAAGCGATGAATGAGCGATGGTGGGGATATACAAAAATGTAAGATCGTGAATTTCAATTTGTGAAAATAGGCTAAATCATGTATGGGAACAATTATGGGCTGAAAGTTTCAACTTATTCAATGAATATTCCCATGTCGTCGATAGTTCTATTTATAGTATCGTTTAGTATAGGAGTATAGGCCTAGTCAAATTCGAACATAATTATTTTTGCACTAGAATTGTGATTTTATTTCACTGTTCCAAACACTCAGATTTAAAAAATCTTGAATTTATATATTTGTAAATACCTACTTATATTTCGCAGTTTAGTTATGATGTTGATTTAATGGCTTGATCCTTGGACGTTGTGAATGCCTAGAGAAACATGAATAGGCCCTACTATAAAATTAAATCGACTTCGCCATTATGTATACCGGTAAGTGTAACCAGTTATCCTCGAACATATTTTTTGTCATGGACTGTTTTGTTATTGGTTATGCTGTCTGAATCTAGTGACAGTATACACATGTTGTGCTACCTGGACTTAACAAGTCAAATACCATATACCAAAGACCAAGACCAAGACGTGAACTGTTATGTATACTTGTTCGTAAAGAAATATATAAACTCAAATCGCTACAAACCTATCAAACATTTGAACGATTTTAAACTTCAAATCACTATACGTAAAAGCTATATACATATATTTATATATATATATATATATATATATATATATATATATATATATATATATATATATATATATTTATATTCATATATTTATATATTTATATATATAAATATTTATATATATATATATATATATATTTATATATATATATATATATATATATATATATATATATATATATATATATATATATATATATATATATATATGTATTTTCCGCATTGAAACGTAGTGTGAATTAAACATACGTATAGGTAAATATAATATTTTTGAGAAAATTGGCGTTATTTATTAATTAATCATAATCTTGTTAGATGTTACTGAATATATTTAAATATTCAGCAATTGAAGTTGTCAAGTTTTTTGTTACAGGCTTTGACACGTATATGGAATAATATATATTTTTTCTCGTGCGATGTTGGTATTTTGAGATTTTCACAAGCTGGCGATCACTTGACAAATACTGCATATATAGCTGATCTGAACGTCTTCAAAAACTAGAGGGCCCATAGCTTTTTTTTTAAGGCCCGAGTGTAAACTGTCGAATGACTAGCTCCATTGTCAAATGATGACCTTTATTGGAATGACTCATTACTTATCTGTATATCGTTCAATTGATAAAGTTCGATTTCGAATCTGGTGAATGGGCTATACGAAAATATATATATTATATTGGGTTTAACGATGCACTGTACTTGTGACTACGATCTATCGGCGTCGATGAAAGAATGATATGCGAGATGATGGGATGATAGGTTATTTTATTAGGTTTTGTTTGATAGTGGGAAGGAGTCGGTCGTGGCCTGTTAAGGAACCATCCTAGTATTGACCTGTACGAGAGAGGAAAACCATGAAAATCTCCTGTCAGGATGGTCGACCATGGCGGGAATCTAACTCGTCTCCTGAATGACGTTTCAGTGTACCAACCACTCGGATATATATATATATATATATATATATATATATATATATATACATATATATTGTTTTTAAAAGTGTAGATTGACCATGAACTTTGTGCGGGTTGATATAAAGTGTACTGTAGGCTTATACTGTACATAAATAATAATAATTGATAATAAACTGCCATTTTATTTTTATCAGAGTTATTTAATACAACCCTGACAGAATGGTATTAAATACACAAGTTTATTTACCGTATAAGTTTCACTTCTTTATATAGTTAAATTAACTACGGGTAGAAGGATGTGTGATTGAATAATAATGAAATAAAATTGAAATGAAATAGATTTGATGTCCACCGTCCACCCTATCCTACACCATTAGCGGACTCCGCTGGTGGTTCGTCGCCTCCATCCTCTCATGGACACGGGCACAGACAAGAGTTTTCTCTTGTCTTATCAGACTTGTCGTCTGTCCTTCGAACTTAGTTTGGTTGCCAATTCAAGTTTCCTCTTGAAATTATTTAAATCGTATACTTGACTGGATTGTATGCCATTTCGATGGCTCAGAGCACTAATTGACAGTTACAATCCGAGTAGTTAGTCCATTTCATGCTCTTATATCTGTGCATACATCGTGAGCCCCGGATTACATATAGGCCTAATTGAATGTAAGAAGATATTTCAATTTCAACTTTAATATATTTATTTCATAATTGTCACTCATGCACATTTTTATAACATACATTTGTACGAGTATTGAAATATTTTAAAATATTTTAAAATTGTCAAATTGGATAACAAGTCAATTACATATATGATTCAAAGCATCAAAATTCAAACTGAAATTTAAAAATATAAATTTTTGAAAAATGGAAAAATTTGAAATTTTTGAAATTTTTAAAATTTAAAAAAAAATTCAAAGTTTAAAAAATTAAATTTTTGAAAAATTTAAAATTTTAACCAACAAAATTAAATACATGGGTTACTAAAAACGTTTGAATCTGCCTTCATAAAAGTTACACACATATGAAAATAGAAGAAGATGAATTTTAAACTGTTGGCAAATACATAAATCATTTAAGGTGTCATGTTGATAAAAGAAAGACAGTAGTTTTACAATTGCAATACTTGAATATTTGAATATAATGTTTTTATCATTCATTTGATTGATATGTCTAGGTGGGTAATGTTTTTTCTTCGGATATAATAATTAAATCAGTATCATTTTGTTTTTTGCCAAGTCTCGAGTGATAATGTAGGTGTTTGAGCCTTCTCTTATTGCGGATTTGACAATATAAGCGATTGTTTGTTCAATGTCGCCTTTAATACGATCGCCAACGAACATCAAAATACGTGGCGCATTGCCATTATTATCTGTATACCATCTTCTAGCTGCCTAACAACCAACCTCTAGGACCAACTACCAAGGCTATAACCGTACCACACAGTCATAATCTGCATGTTGACCTGTTGTTTTCCTCAAACGAAAACAAACCAGTGTAAACATGTACATTAACTGAAACCTCTTAACTTTGTATGCTTAAATCATGATTTCACCGCGAGTTACTCAGACGGTTCCGAAACGGATATATATCATTTCATTTTTGCTGAATTTTGTACTATTCCATATTCAGTCACATAGAAAGATCAACTAGATGAATCAGATGAATACGAAAAATACGAATATCTGTAACCGTACATTTTTAGTTGCAAGTAATTACAGTAATGGCTTATATTTTTGAGACATATTTATTAAATTATGTATTTCTTCAATTTTAATTTCGTAAAAATAATTTATAATATTAAGGGAAAAACAATGTAACCAAATAAATTTCAAGTGGAACTACCGTACATGGAATAATCTCATTTTTCCAAATTTTCATATTTGTTTATTTCTCCTGAATTCAGTTTCTTAAATGAATGATTATATTTCATGAATCTGAAAATCTTTGAAAATTTAAAAAGCTCTTTTAGCTCGGACCGTTTGTCAGTTAATAATTTGTTGAATGTTTCTGTATGTTTATAAAATGTGACATACTTTTTATAATAATTCTAGTTTCAATAATTAAATGCATCAAGTGTGAGCTCCAGGGTCATTACCCATTACGTTTCAAGTCGCAAAATAAACTTAAATAAAACTGACAAACTCTTTTAATTGATTACTTTAGTAGTGAAAATACTGTATTTGGTCACCAACTTTGGCAACTTGCCCTGGCATTGGATATCAGATCCGCAGACTAGATTGAAACAGTCGCTGTAACTTAAACAAGACTGCCAAACAATTAATTAGTCAAATCACTCTATTTTTCCAGCAATTTATTTCATTATAGCAAGTATAATCGAGAGAAAACTTCTTGTTCAGTCAACCTAATCAGAAACTAACTCGTCCATCGTTTTGACATATTATTTTCTGAATATCAATCCCGCATCATCTTTTGTCAGTAATAATCATCATAGAAACATTGCGTATAGAACATATGTACATGCGAGTATAATATATGAAATATCTTGCCAATAACAAACAATTGATAACCAGTAGACAGTCTCCAAAGCTGTCGGGTCATCTGTATAAGGGTCGCACTTGGTTCAGAGGTCACGATAGTTCATATTTTAAAACATCCATTTCATGCGATATTTTGTCAAAGGATGAAGTATTACCATTAATAAACTTTAAAAATGTAGGATACTTACTGATGAAAAGTTATAAAAAAATATGATGGCATCGTTATCACCTCGGGTTTAGCACCTCATCCACCTCCATCCCCCGACCTTTCACCCCCGAACCCCCGCCCTCCGATCCCCCGCTTCATAACGTCTCCCTCTCTACCCCTTTCTCTCTATCTAGTCATCTACCTCATCCCATGGGTATAAAATATGAGATGAAATGTTTGCGTGGTTGAATATATTATGTTTTATGTCTCCGATGAGTGCAAGTATACGGAGTGGAATATATTCTCATCGATAAACCTGAGGTCCTTTGATATATTCTGAATATATTATCCAAGTTACTTGATTCTATCCAATACGGTTTGTATTTCTGTAAACTTGCTTTGTTTATGATTACCGAGAATAAGGTATATTAAACGATATACGTTATTCAAATTAGTTAGGGCGTTTTTATTCGTTTTAGTTCAAAGGTTTACTGCTTTTTATACAAGGTTTATATAGATGTTATTAATTTCAGAAGTAATTATGGAGAAATTGGGGCATCGAATTTTATGACAAACCACCTGTCATTGGTTGGTCGGTCCAATACATTTAAAATGCTAAAGCGAAGGACGTTCAAAGGCTCATATAGTCCATTATATTTCATATTATTCTATTATTATTATTATTATTGTTGTTTTGCTTAACGACCCTACCATCAGATAGGTTATACGAGGGTAGGAATGAGCATGCAGATGATTATGAAATTATGAAGTGATAATATGTGAAAGGACGTTTACAGAAACCCATGCCTTTGTGGGACTCTAACGCTCTGTATCCCACGCCCATCGGTGACTTCAGTTTTTGAAACGGTGCCCCAGCTGACCGAGCTACCGAGGGCGGTTTTCATGATCTATATTATTATATACTTTATCACATTTTTATCATAGTGTATATTATTGCATTCGTGCTACAACAGTTGCATCAAGCTATACAGTTCCATTTTTATAATCTTCACTCGTATGATAACAAACGTATACGTATTTTAGTGAAACAGTGAATTATTATTATAACTAAACTAAACTAATATGTATTGTTAAATAATTTTGGCGACTGGTGGTTTATTGTTTTTCACTATACTCCATTATCTCTTAATTTATTTATTGTTACTACGTTTTAAGGACAAAACCCTGCGGGGCTAGATTTTAATAAATAATTACGCTATTTCTCACCTAATTTGAGAGAATACTAGAAATTATCATCTCAATTTCAGAAATTTTAATTAATTCATTTGTCGTTCAGGACCGCCCTCCTTTCCAAGTCGTGACGTAGGCAATGCCCAATTCTGTTTGTTTCGATACAGAATCAGGTAATACAAATTCGTCATAACTCAGAGAAGGGGCGGGTCTCTTGAGAACAAATTGATTAATTTTAAAATTAAGATGATTCGTCGTCAAGTCCGATATATTGAGGAAAAAATAGCATCGATGTTCATTTAATCTAGCTCCGGATTATGATGTACTTTGATATTGTATTAACCTTATGTTATACGGTATAACACTTTGTATCAAGTACCTTACAAAAAATTTGTTCTTTCATGAAAACTTATAGAAAATTCTATCAGGTCGCCTGAAACATGGGGATTTCTTGATGTAACATAATTAGTGTAGACTGTAGAACATAATATATACAATATATATAGAACATGAGTTACATGAAAAATATACGTTTAAACTTTAAAGATTGCTGTACGTGTGATGGCGTGCTCTGGCGAAGTCAAAACTGTCTCGAAGTTAATGCAACTAAAGTAAACAGCCGAACTGCACGAATGACTTACATGCAAGTAGAAGTTCTACCAGAGCACACTGGCATGAAGTTACAATGACATCAACTTCGTGATCTGCTTGAACGCACAAAAAATGCGTTGGTAGGTTTAATTGACTCGGATCGTATACTACAATATAAGTACATGGCATTTTTTGTGGCTACTAGTGGTCACAAGCACAATCAAACAAAATATCAGTTCAACATTTTTAATTTCAATTTTCCAGTATTATTTCAGCGAAACAGAAAATGTTATTTCTGTTCGGACTCATATTTTCATGAACAATTACACAATTGAAAATGATAGCACTCTGAAATATGTATGGAGTTCAACTATTCTCAAGGCGAGTAAGCATAAAATAATTGCATTTGCTAGTGAATATATAAATAGCTCTCTTTATTGTGCTTTCATTATGCAAATGTCCTCGACACATGACACGCGTACCCGCTAGTGCACTGTTGTTGTTCACTGCTGTGTACTACCAACAGGATAAAACTAGATTAGCCTGACCGTTTCGTTGCGTCAATATACCAAATTAGTACCTTCACTAATTAAACGAGAGAGGATGATTATTACAGAGTATATAACAGGTGACGTACTTGTGACGACAACAATACTAGCGGTCACGCGTTGAAGTCACATTCGAGCTCAACGCCCCCCATTTCATGACGTCCTATATCGTTTACACAATTCATGATAACGATTATTGTTTTTATAAGTCTTGTTCAAGTTTCTGTAAACATCTTTCATATATTTATCATTCCATCATTCGTACCCCCAAGTAAACTAGCTGTTGAAGGGGTTGTTAATAATTATGTTCTTCATTTTTAGATAGGTTATTTGGTTATTTTTTTCCTTTTTTGGTCGATACGGCAGTGTTCACAAAAACGCAATGTGGGATTCGAACCCACGCAGGTCTTGACTTGAAATATACTAAAGCTGATCGAGCCGCGAGTGTAGGCTTCAATGTACTTGTCGTATCTGCACCCGATGAATAATTAAGCAGTCACTAATGGAAATTATAGAAGTTTTGGAATAGATGTTGATATTTTTGAATCAACTTGATAGGATGACTTTTTCTTAGTTCAAAGAGATTAGAATTATGAAACTCGTTTGATTCATACGTCGGGAGGAACATTGAGAAGATATCACTGAACACATTGTCGCGTACTTAATTTTCTTCTCTCGATTTGATGAGGAACCGTATAAAGAATGATGCTTTATTAATTTAACGATAACAAATCTTTTATCTCAATCACGCACTTTCAAGTTTAAACCATTGTTTAAACTCTTAATCTTCAACCTTTTCAATATTGTTATTATACTATAGTTGTCAACAATTACCGAACAATTACAACGATTACGATCAATAAATAATCACGATAATTACGATTAATAAAAGGTGTTGAAATGAATGAATGAATGAAAGAAAATGATCAGTACAATACAAGAAGTTCGTAAGTTGATCAGCAAAGAGAAAATGGTGGGACGAGAGTCACGAGACCACACACACCAAACCAAAGCAACAACATATTCTATTTTTGAATTAAAGGTGCTACGGAAACTAACAAAAGCCACTAAGAAAAGCTATTTTAAAAAACACTCGCGGTAGAATGTAGTAACTTAATTTGATAAACTGTAAATGACACTAGGAGAGATTTTTATAAATGTTCTCCATTTGCCACCACGTATAACAATATAGAACTATACGAAGTTGAAAGAATTCCTCTGGCCGAGCGCCCATGTCTCGAATGTTGATTGCTGGGTATATGGCTGTTGAGCAAGCAGTGTGGCGAAGATCACACCCACCCGCCCATCGGAACAAAAATCAGACACTCAAAATAATAAGGAAATAATTAAATATTATTTTAATCTGCTTGGGTACATTATTTTGGTTTAATCATAATAGACAGATTTACACAGGAATTTTTGTAGGGGATGTAATTGAAGTATTTTTTATTGTGTATATAAAATGTGAAATTTCTGTGATCACATTTGTATTATATATTATACTTTCGCTTTTCCTTCGATTTCGATGTTGAGATCCAAGACAAACATTCTTATAAGTGAATTCACTTTTTATTAAATTGTAATACTATTAAATTGTGCATGTATTGTAATTTATTTTCATTATTGTTTCCCAGGCTAAGGATAACTACAAGATAGGTTGGATCGGCAATATGATCCACTCCAGGGTTGATCTTTACTACCACAAAGGGAAGCAAGCAATTAATTATATACAAGAAAATGTAATTCAAGAACCAACTTTCATTAGTCCACAAGATCTTCAGGGAACAATTCAATCATAATTGTGTTGGGAAAAGGAAACTTGAACTTCTTTTTGCTCTTCGTTTTCTTTTTCCTCGATTCTTCTATACGCCTTCTTCCCTTTCAAGTCTTACCTTGTTATTTTTTTATGAACTTTTGAAAACAAAATCCACAAGAGATACGTACACCTTTCCATAACGAGTACTATAATGATAGACATACTGAAATTACAGATATCGTAAGTCACACCAGAAACCGTACAGTAATAATAATTACTGTCATAACTAATTCAACACATGTTTTTTATTCTCATTAAACAATTACATGACAGATATGAAATAGAATAACAAACACATGGAGATAGTAACAAATGAATTCAATACGAATATAACGGTAAAATAAGAAAAATGAAGAAGAATTGCCATTAGTGCGAAATAAGTTGATTAATAATAAGAAGCCCACATAAGAACGAATTCTTGTGTGTAATTCGCTTATATTGGTAACTGAGGGCCACGGCCATGCCATTCAAATTTGAAGTCAATCCCATGCAATAAACTGCGTAATATATAATGCAACAACCTCCAGGCCTAGTGTTTGATTACGTACAAATGTCACACATAATATAACTTGAGGTGTACTAAAAAAATAAATCCCATTGATTAAGAACTTATCTGTGAAGGTTCAATTGAGTCCACGAGATAAAAATCTTTGGAACAATTAAGTATAGCACATGGCAATGATTTCTTTGCGTATTATTTGATTTGTTTTGATGTTATTTATACGTAATGATCCGTATTTTGTAAGATAGAAATAATCTTGAGAGGAACACACAACAATAACCTAATCTAATTCAATCAACGAAACTAACCAGAAAGACGTGTATAAATAAATAGTAAAAATTACTCGAACTGTATAACTGTGAGCTTTCGATTACATCCTAGCCTTCATTAAAAGATGATTTACTCAATTTGCCTTCATTTTAGTCAGTACAGTATGGCAATATGATGAACCATGAGGAAATTGTAGATCCAACTCTAATTCCTCATTTTAATGATGAAGAAGAATACAAATAGAGTTAATTGATAATCAATCCTAGTAATAAAATATTAGGAGAGGAAAATAATTCACCATTGTAATAATGCTACTTTTTTTCTCACAGGATTAATCAATCTTTTTTTTTTTTTTTTAATAACATCGAAACTTGATACAAAATCATTGTTCCCCAATTAAGGCTATGGATGAAAGATAGGATCGTTTGGACGGGGCACCACAAGGGCGATCTTACCACCCCATTTTGATTATTTAAAACTAATGGTCTTCAACACCAGGACTGCGCTGTCTGTGACCATAATTTTTCGCAGTAGATAAAAGTCTTTCAGTATAAACACACGAATGTTGATATCTTCCACTTTGAACTAAGTCTCTTGGGCAATGATTAATTACTTCTTTCCCTTGACAGCAGATGTAAAATTGATCATTATACAAAAAGCACAAATTAAATTAGTGATAGGCCTATAATGTTATAATTAGGCCTATCGCTCTACTAATTAATGGTCGTGGCCAATTAGTACTTCATCCAAGCATTTGCTTCGAGGACTGTGGGAAACCACGAAAAACCACGTCAGGATGGATAAAAAAAGGTGTTTGTTGGTCTTGAGCTTTTTCTTCCAACTTCTTCTCTTCTTTTCTTCTCTTCTTGTTGTGTTTGATATATATGTTTTTTTTCTTCTTCTTACTTCTTTTTTCTTTCTCTTTTTTTCTCTCTTTCTCTTTTTTTCCCCTCTCTTTTCCTTTATTCATTCATTCATTTCTTCTCCTCATTCCATTTCATTTTTTTACTTCATCTTCCTTTTGTCTAACTTTTGTCTAATCAATCTGAAATCAAATTTCAAAAACATGGGTTTTATTTTATTTTATTTTTGTTTCCAGACGGACGCTGTGCAACATGATGCTGTATCAGCTAGTGGTGGCACTAGTGGTGGTGCTACCATCCACAGGCGCCTCCAGATGTCTTACCAGCGTTAAAGGTAACTCGCATTTTTTCCTGAGTTGCCTGCCATTCTGTTCCATAATGTACTTACAGATTTTTGGATTGGAATTGATGTGTGTATAATATGTAATAATAGCATTTGTTTGTTGTAGCCCATTCACATTTAACTAGGAAAACGTAGCATTTGCATTGTAAAATGAGCAAGAATACTTGGAAGCACATCTTGATTCGAGTCACTGCCTCCATAATACAGCCAACTTGGTGATCTTGGAAACCATTCATTTCTCATTTTAACAGTTTAATAACTAGTACTAGACACAGTGGCGTAACTAGGAATTTTGGGCCCCGGGGCAAAGGACACACATGCCCCCCTCCCCTCCCCTAAAAAAACCATATCAGCCTTAAAACCCTAATATTCATTCATCAATTCAAATGATGAAATGTCGATATCATTCAACATACAAACTCCATATCGCATGTTTTTTCAATTTACCATTGAATATGATTAAAATAAACTCAACATTATGATCAAAATACATTCACAATCAGGCCTGTCATTTTATAAAACAAAATGGTTCTATTGAAGATGAAGATTATATGACACTCATTCTTGAGAGGAGAAATGGATCACTTTTCACCAGAATGTAGTCGAAGTAGCAAACTCATATTTATTTTAAGGGGGGCAAGAAAGCATTTTTTTCTAACTAGTCAAACGCGAAATATGCGTTGTAAGATGAGCGAGATATCTGAATAAGGTACAAAAGTCCTTGAAGTAGTTCTACCCTTGCTACTTTATCGACTCTGGTATTCTACACACCTTGATATCTGAATAAGCTCTGAAAGTCGTTAAAGTAGTTCTACTCTTGCCACTTCATTGACTCTGGTATTCTACACACCTTGACACATATAAAAAATACTTCATTGTTGGGCAACTCTTGAATCTAGAAAGCAGTGAATCTTGACAATTTAATTCTGTCACAATTTGTATGATATATTTTATCTATGACTATCAATAACGTAACGTTACGTTATTGATAGTCATAGATTTTATGAATATTATCAGTTATTTTTTTTTTTTCTTCAAAACGGCTGATTGGAATTGCATACGAAATCGTGAAAATATTGTGTAAAATCTATGTATACACATTTAGAGAAAATTTCATCCCATTTGGAGAGATTTTATTTTTCAACATTTTCCGCCCAGCCAAATCTTATGGGGTTTTTAGAAACTTTGAGATGATTTTTCTCAAAATCGGTCCAACCGATTCATTCCAAAAACTATTCAGTTCTAAGTTGGATGAGTTTGCGTGTACAAAAAAAGTTTCATGTTCATCAGTTAACCCTTGCGACCTGTGAAGTTCTTACAAAACAAAAAAAAACACACAGACAAAGCTCTATAAGAGTGGGATGGAGACTTCGGCTACGCTCATCAATTATCTGGAAACTGAATTTGAATGATACAGTTCTTGTGTTGGTGGTTTTGGATTCAGCAAAGACTGGGGAATTCATTCTTCATGACTTGATGATAGACTGCTGTTTTCATTGGAAAATAAGATGATCACCATTGTTTGAAAATCACATTTTTTCATTGCCTTTTACTGTTTGCTAACAATGTTTCAACATTTAATACCTCAAAACTATACTTTTTCTTGTCCGGGTACACATATTTCCTGCAATTTTTGTGTTGAAAAGCTGAAATCTTCAACATACGGATAAATAGATTTACTATAACTGGTGTGCAAGAAATTAAGTTTTTTTGAATTCGTCTGAAAATAACAAATATTGTTTAAAAAATACTTGTAATGTTATACATATTATAAATAAATAAAAAATATGTGTCATAAAATTTGGTCGTTGCTCAAAAAAATCGAAACGCCGAAAAATGTTTGGCTAGCAAAAAAATCATACACACCAGTCATTACAAATGTATCTTCGTACTCACACAAAAAGTTGCGTCACTCTAACTTGAGGGAACTCTGAGAAAAGTGTACCTAAATATTGGTATTTTAACATCGTCAGTAAATAGGGCTTTCTTGCCCCCCAAGTGCCGTAAGTTCAGCGAGAAAAATATGACAGTGTTTGTACGATTTGTATTCGAGAATATACTTATTTAATAATGTTCAACTTGAATTTACTCATCGTGGAATTATTTTCAAAATTACATTTTTACTTGACCAAACGATGAAATGACTTTAATTATACACTTTAATATGACTTGATTGGACTCAATATACTCAATATTTGGCTCAATAACACTTTATTATGATGACTTAGACTTAATGACTTGATATGAACGATACTATTACTATTGTGCGTGCTGCTTCACTCCACATCATTTAGTATCTTCTTGCGTGCTTTCTTATCAGCAAAAATGTCAATAACTCAGTAATTTTTCGAGTAATTTTAGGTAGTATTGAAATTTAAGAAGTTTTTCAGTTATATAAATAGGTATATTTTAATTATTTTTCCGTAATCGTTGAAACGTATTTCTGATGATACAGTATGGGCCCCCCGTGGCCGTGGGCCACAGGGCGGCTGCCCCGGCTTCCCCTGCGGTAGTTACGCCACTGACTAGACATATGGACAATACATTTGTTTACTCAAAAACGACGGAACATAATTTTTTAAAACTTGGTAGAACCGTGCAGTGTATTAAGAAAGTAATTGTTATGGATCCCACTATCAGATATGAAACGGAATGTGACCAACCATCTCAAGTAAACATTGGAAAGAGACAGCATTACATTCCATGCATCATAGACTTGTCAAAAAAATACCAGATTGATGCTAAGTACTGGGATGTATTTGGGTTAATGGTTGGAGCTCGTGGCACCATTCCTAAATTTTTTGTGTACATTTCTGGATAGATCCAAAATTCCAAAGAGGGTTTTATTTCAGAACATTGTCAGCTATGTTAAAAGATTCAGTTATGATTCAACAGAACCACTTATAAGTTATATTCTTTTAAATAATATTATATGTTTTTTTCTATTGTTTTGTTATATTTAGTTGAATTAGTTTGATATTGTCATTATTGATTTTATTTCGTAATTATTTACCATCTACATTTTTTATAAGATTCTCATCATTATACATTCATGTACTGATTTTATTCCGCTGTATCATTTTGGTATCCCGTTTTGCGGACAGCCCTCTGAATAAAGACTCTCTCTAATAGTAACAATTATAACCATTTCATTTCTAACGGATGAAATTGATTTTTTTCACTCTCCCCAATGCTATTCTTATAGTGAAATGTTTTTACGCGCAGAGCAAGACATGTGATGTTTTTCGATCAAATACTGAATCTAAATTCATGCACAAAGTGTAACTGCGATGCAGTTACTTCTGAGTTTCGGCAAACAACAACATGATAATGTTTCAAGCTTTTATCACTATGTACATAAATAAAACTGATTATTCAGATCAACATGTTTTGGCTGTCACCAACATAGCAATCGAAAAGTTAAAATCTCATCACAATACTGCAAAATTCACGTGTGTGAGCCCTAACGATCCAGTGTGAAAATAATTCAGATTTCCTCTATTTTTTTCTTTCTACCTTTTTTTCTCTTTCCATGTATTCTTCCACTTTTAGTCCATCTCTTTCCAAATTATCGTGACTTATTTTAGTTGCATAGTAAAAGTATGCAAAATTTTGAAGCGAAATCATTGCTATATTATTATTTTTTAAATATTGAACTACATAGTATATTCTTGTGCAAGTTCCTCACTATCTGCCTACACTTGCATAAAATACGAATGTTTTTATCTATATGCACTTGTTTCCAGAGGTCAATCCGAAAAGATATCTCAACGTCAATGGGAATGGCCTGCAGATTCGATTAGAAGTATCCCGTAGGATATCGCATCGGTTGTCAACGCATGTTTTCAAGATTTTCCTGGAAGAAGTGCTGGGCTATGCAAATGTACGGATTGTCGATCAAGAAGATTACTTCAATACCACGCAAGTCTTTGATCGATTATCTGGTCCAGAAGGAGACAATCAGAGCTCGTGAGTAATTCAAATAATACAAATATTACTTTAAATTCATCTTCAGTTTAAAATATAATGTAATTAGGAAATCACAAAAATGCGAACTTGCTGTAATTGGGAACATTTTTATTGAAAAATATATCACAGATTTACGTCATGTTTTTTTGAACCTTAAAATTCAGAAATTTTGAAATTCACTTCAATTTTTAACACTGTTGAAGATTTTCAAAAAAAAAAAAATTATTCCAACTTTTGAGAAAGGTGACAAAAATGAAATTGTTCAACAAATAAAATTGACCAAACACAAATATCCAAGAAATGAATATTATAATTCGGCTACCAAACTATTTATGTCTACGCCATGAAACATGCGCGAATTTTAACGGAAAACGATTGCTTGTACCCATTCTCTAATCACATTTCACATAAGTAGAAGCTATGCCGAAGTTACACATCAGACTAATAGTAATGCTTCTACTGACAATCGTTTTTAGATTCACAAAAATATTGCCATAGAATATTTTGCATAAATCATGCAAATGTTGCCATCATTGTTACTGACGGCTCGAGTTTCTCTTTCAGAGTACCGACTTCGATGGTCAATTTGGAGGTGTGGGTACCTGGGGATGAGGACGTCGTATCCTTCTTGAATATCAAACACGTGAAGGAGTGCGGCTATATCGCTCCCCCTGGACGCTTTGGATGGTTTATACCCACGAGATTATCACGTCTTGTTCCTCAGATGGACGACTGGAGAATATTTTCAAACCCAGACACAGCTAGTCTCTTCGATGTCAGTCAATCTCAAATGAATTTCATCAGTGAATTTACTAAAAATACCACATCAAATAGGTATGTACACAATTTTCAACTCCATAGTAAACATTTACATGTTTAAGTCATGTCATGTCATGTCATGTTTAAGGAACTATGACCGAATACTATACTCACTAAATATTCATGAAATAATTTCATCAAAAAGAACGTAAACAGTCAGTTTACTTCAATATATAGGCATACGATCTTTTCTTGACGACTCGACTATGTGACTGATATATTGTGATATTGAACTATGAACTATATAATGAACTGAAATAGGCTGATAATTATTATGGAATTGTAATAACATGTACCATTCAGTGTATGTGTTTCAATTTCAATGTCAACACAAATGAATGTTATTAATTATTATGAAGTGTCGTCGAAATATTTTCAGATAGATTTGAATGCGGGATACAATTTAATATCATCATTACAGGACAAGAATCGCCAAGTACTTCCTCAATTTTCTAGGATGAAAATTAATATTGTGTTGCCTTTTAAAACAACAAAACTTCACTAAGAACCGTACCTTACAGTTCAGATTCGAGGATATATTTCATCTTTGCTTCTTGTTTTAGATATTTCTGTGAGGAGGACTTTTGTGAAGATGGATTTTTTATACCGAAACGCTGTCAATCGCTGCGTCATAAAACTCAACCTTGTGCATTACTGTTCGCGGCTGATACAGGTGATTATTCAAGTTATTCTATCAGTGTCAAGATATACCATTAGGCCTATATTACTTTAATATTGTCTATAATTTGTTTGTATGAGGAATGTGTAATTATTTATACAATACCAATGTTGAGACGCCCTTTTGTAAAGACTGGTCGATGAGTTTGGAGAAAATATCGTGCATGCGTTATAAGTTTGTGTATTTTTTTATTAATGCATTATTAAATCCAAGTGAAAGTTGAAAGTTATTCCAAGTTGTTAAGTTATTGAAGTTTTCAAAGTTATTCGTTCTGTTGAACGAATAACTTTCAAATATAACTTCAAATATAAGTAAATAGACAGGTTAGCAATGAGACATTACAAAATGCATCAATTTAGTTTCTCCCTGGGTTCGAGTGGTTTAAGCTCTTACATTCATTTTAATGTTTTGCTTTGTATACTCTTTTCTCGTGCCAATTTACTTATCAGATTTCTTCTTAGGCTATCAACAGTGGTCTACTGGTTCAATCTGTTATTTGTTCATGTGCACCAATTATGAATGCAAAAGTGCCAAGGTACCTATTCCCCCCAACCCCCAAAAATACCAATCTTATTAAAACGACACATATATTTTTTTTACAGATGTTACTAGATTTGTTGTGAATCACATCAAAGAAATGGAGCTCTTCGTTAAAGTAGTATGGGTAGGGCCACATCTCAAAGAATTGACGGACAATATTGTGGATAGTTACATTCGCGAGGTGCGAAACAACTCGCTTGTAGTTTTATCGTGGACACCGAGTGTTGTGATTAGAAAAGGCGCAAAGACCGAGTATCGGCCGGTATTATTCCCACAGTGCGAGATAACAGTCGCCGGACAGTCACATTCAGCTGGCTGTAAATACGAGCAGCACAGATTAGTCAAATTAGCGTGGGCCAAACTGGAGAAAGGAGCATCCACAGCTTTTGAGGTAAGTTCTAAGAGATTATCCGTGAAAATGAATATTTTGTTGAAGTACCGGTAATCAATCTTTCTAATGATGCATCTTATTTAGTTTCACTTTGCGTGATGGGCTCATCAAAATAGTTTTCCTTTAATAAGTGTCCGACTCATCTCCATTTTATTTCCCGAAACAAAATGAATTTTGACGCATTTTTCAGTGTATAGTATAACTTACACTAGATTTTCTACTGAATGAAAGAAAAATGATGTTGAAAAATTGGCCTCTGCATTGAGAAGTAATGGAATAAAATGTGCCATTTTTCATTGTCCAACTTTAAAAATATTAATTTTCGTCATTTTTGCCGTTTTGCATTTCGCGAATTTCAAATATTTTTTTTCTTGTACACAAACATTGCTCAATTATTTGTATACACATTTTTTTCAACTTCATCAAACCAGGAGAACCCGACTTCTACTTTTTCAGTAATCGTAACTTTAATATTGAAATATGCTATTAAAATATCTGTTTCTGAATGAAAACAAAGTTATCATCCTCTGAGCGCGACTTGAATGCAAACTGCCCGAGGGTGCGGTCAATAGTGTGTGGGATGTAGTACTCCGTAGAACTTACTGCAAGGACGTCAAGGTCGCCTTGGGGTTCATCTCTTTAAATAAATATGTAGCCCGGCGCTTTATCAAACGCCAATGTTTTAGTCTCTACAGTCTAGTTCACATTTTTCAGGCAACTGAGAAACTGAGTAGAAAACTTGATGAAAAGCATTTTATTTTCCATCAAATTACTTTCTTTACAATACCAATATGGCTTCATCTTCTAATACTTAGCACAAGGCCATCCGACACTCGCGGACACCAAGCGCGGAAAATCAATGTTTCACTTTATAATTTACATTAGATGAAACATTTTACCTGATATGAATTGAATTGCGTGAGATAATAATTGGATGAGGGTAGTTAAGATTCCGTTTTCTGAACTGGACAAATGAAGGATCTTTGTCATTTAATACAAACTGGGTAAATATCAAACAAACTTGGAACTTTTTACTTTGTCAACAATGAGTATAGCTAGTTTTTGAGAAAAAACTGTTCTACGATTTCAAGATATACGTATCAATTAAAATCGGATAAGTATTCCTTTTTATATGATGTCTTGACATATTTTTTCATTCACATTCATTGTGCCAGAATGTGACGACACATAGATTTTTCCCTTGTAGCTTATTATTAATTATATTGTAAACAGAAGGCTGATTGTAAGACATTACACAACTACAAAACATTAGGTGTGGGATTTCTTAAAATGAATTTAGTGAGAACAGTTGATAACTGATAGGTATATCCAAAACAACCAGAACTGGAAGTGTCCCTGCTATCTCATACTGACCAGCTCTCTCAGCATACTGATAATTCAGGAATTATAGTACATTCATTCATCCATACTGATACCCTGATGTCTTGGATGGTTTATAATTTCTTCATATTATTGATAAACATTTTGAATTTTCGAATGAAGTTGTGGGTGGGTTTCTTTAATCCTCAAAGAACAAAATTCATGAAATGAGAATTTGACCTGAACAATGACAGAATTGTACATAAGTTCAATGAAAATATCAACAACCCAATAGATTAGTTCAGCAACGAAATATCGAAACTTATAAATTCAGGATGATGACCTTTAAAAAACTCATTTTAATCCTTCAATACTTCAGGATATGACAAGAAAGTTCCAAACTAATGAACCAACAAACTAACTCATCAAAGACTGAAACTGGCACAATTTTCTTGTTGAATAATGCTACACTTAATAAGTCTTCTATACTAATTGTCACATCTACACATTTACTTGAAACCTAGCCTTTTCATTATAGTATTGTAGCCATTTGTGACACGAATATTATAGAGGCTGAGTCTGTTGACACTTTCCCAGCCTCCCATTCTCATGACACTCAAGTGTCATCAGCCAAAATGGCTGCTGTGGCTGGTGACACTTAGTTTGATATTAAACCTTAATAATTACATATTTAAAGTGTATATAGTATCTAAATCGAACAAATAGGTCATTTATTAATTTTATTACTAGGCCTACTGTTATTACACTTGACGATACCCATGCTTTGTACAATGTACTGGTCCATGGAACGATAATAAAATACAAATACAAATACATACCAAGTGATGCATTCTAAAGATAAAATATTTATTTTATCTCATTTAGCATGTAAATTAGAGAGTCACCCAAACTTTTGCTAACCGTGAATATTAAAGAAAGAAACACTTATGAGTGACACTTTTGATTGTCAGACCACACAGTTAAACTAAGTTATTCCATGAATGTTAAATGCACTTACAGAAATGTACCTACGTAGACATTATCTTAACACTATAATTGCTTTTAATTTGCAGGCCATTCACAAAGTTTACTTCACCCAAGAAAATTATACAAATCTTTTAGAATTATACGACAAAGAATCTCAACACAATAGTATGCCCGAAATTGCTTGCAATTGGCTGACAAACAATGAGTACACTTGGAGGCAGTGGGTACCACGGACCGAAGAAAAGAATAAACTGTACATCTTTGGAATATTTCCAATCAGTGGTACTGGATATACTGCTAAAGGTATCGTGACAGCAGCTCTGATGGCAATGAAAGCAGTGAATGATAATGACTCAATATTAAGGGATTATCAACTGAAAATCCTTATTAACAATGGAATGTGTAAAGCTGATGTGGTAATGAAGACCTTTATTGATTACATAATAGATGAAGAGTTCGGCAATCTAGTTGGAGTCTTAGGTAAGACAAGAAAATTATATGAATCCCATGTTTGTTATACATAAATTAGGGAAATCATATAATTCATATTAAATGTATGAATATTTTTATATTATATTTATATAATTTAGCTATATTGAAGTATTATTTTTGTATCTATTAACCTTCCAACTGGACATGTATTTACAATTTTGAGCATTACCATTGTGTTTGAAGTGTTGAAGTGTTGATAGGCAGGGGCAGACTAAGCCCTGGAGGCAATTAAGAATAGGGATGCGGAGAAAAAAATGAAATGTCAATGATTTTAGCAGAATTTCAAAGATTAATAACTAATATTTCGAAACAAATCTAACAGATGTGATCTGTGAAGAAATATAGTATTAATAACTGTACATAATATTGTAATTGCTGAAATTAAATAAATAAATTGGGACTCAAACTGTGTTAAATAGGGTGGCGGCCCCTGCCCCTCTGCCTGGGCCAGTCCACCCATGCTTACAGCTCACTGTGTGACTGTGAATAAAACAGTTATTTTTATTACAGGTCCAGCGTGTTCTGATACTGTGGAACCCTTGGTTGGCATAACAAAACATTTCAAAACTGTTGTCATCAGCTACAGTGCAGAAGGGTCAAGTTTCTCAGATCGGACTTTATATCCTTATTTCTTCCGAACAATCGGTGAAAACAAGCAATACACGTATGTAGTAATATTACTAAGAAGCAAAATTTTGATATATTGTGCATCAGTAAAGATGAATTGTCTTTTATTTTGAATTCTGAACTTCCAGTGACGTATATTTGCGACTCTTTAAAAAAATGGGTTGGAAGAGAGGAGCCGCTCTGACAGAGGATGGACAAAAGTACACAGAATATCTCACCGAAATGCAGGCGCAACTACAAGATCAAGGTATCAACATTACTAACGAAAAGTTTTCCAGAGTGCGAACGGAGAGTGTCCTAACACAGGTAAACTGGATTCACAATTCTAAGGACTCCTTTTCATTATTCTCAATTGTAGATTTATTCTGAGTGAAGCTCACATGATTGTATTGTATTTGTATTGTATTTTTTAGATTATTTACTATATATTCAATTAATACTGGTGACAGGCATGGTTATAAGTCAGTCTCTTGGATCTAGACTATATGTGGGCATATGAAACCGATACTCTGATTAGTGATTTCCAAATCTCACATTATAAATATCACACTTGATTGGGTGTGACGTTTTGTGATATTTTGTGATTTTGACAAAAAATAATAAAGTTTCAGTAATTGAAATTCTCATTCTTCTTTTCACAGCAACTGGAAAAGTTGAAAGACAACAACGTGCGAATCATTATTGCAGACATTCACGATTCAGCAGCTCGCGATTTCATGTGCAAGGCATATCATTTAAAGATGACGGCTCGCCAGGGATATGTCTGGTTCCTACCGTTGTGGTTGTCACCCGACTGGTATAATACTGACCGTTATAACAGAGGAAATAATGGAACGCATTGTAACACATCACAAATGATTGACGTAAGATGAAAATGTTTAATCTTTTTTACCAGAGTTCTATTTTTTTTATTTACTCAGATCTTGATCCAGGTAAATGAAATGTTAGGGCTGTACAATCTAATACTCAAGTCATGTCAGATAACTGTAAAAGTAGAACCCTCAGCTCTTACAATCATAAATCTCGTGTGCATCAAACAATATGACACGTACCTGTAAAGCTGTGCATTAGTGCACAGCTTGAATTTTTGGATTTTTGGGGGGAGATTTTATTTTTCAATTTTTTTTGCCCAGCCTTAGAAACTATTAGAAACTTTGGCTTTCAGAAACTTTGAGATGGTGTTCCTCAAAAATGTTCCGACCAATTTAACCCTAAAACTATACAGTTCTAAGAAGTTTTATGTTGATCAGTCAAACCTGTGCAGTAGGTACAAACAGATAGAAGAAAAAGACACAGAAAAAGCTCCATTTGATTGGGACAGAGGTCTTCGCTATCGACTATCGCACTGTATCTAATTATTATTGCGTCTGTCTTATGAATGTCATTCTCTTCGATATTGTGTGACCTTATATGTATTGTAAATTTTTAATCTGTGAATTTAAAGAAAGTACAGTAAATAAATATATAATGTCTCACACCCAGATAACCAATAAAAAAGGGTCAGGGGATGTTTCCACCAACACTTTTTCTAGGGCAGACTTCTTATATCAATTGGTTCCTGCCAGTTACGACTTCTTTTCTTCTTCTTCACTACTACTATCCTCTGTTTCTTCTTCTCTTCTGACGATTTCCCTCCACCGTTCTCTATCCTCCCACCATCTCTCGTCTACCACTTCCTCCCATTTTTCTCCACGGTTGACTACCCCAAACTTTCTCTTAGTCTTCCAACTCTTCTTCTAGCTCTATTTTTTTCTGCTATTTCAAACATTGCTCTTGGTATTCTCTCCTTTTCCATTCGCCGCATATGCCCGTACGACCTGTACCACCTATAACCGTACCACCTAAATAAATAATGATAATAATTTATATTATTTTATTCTGGATGAACAGGCTATCAATGGACATCTAGCTCTAACCCATTCATATTTTGCTGAGGACAGTGCTATGATGCAAGAGAACAAGAGTGTTGGAGAATGGCGAAAGGATTACAAGAAGATTTGCAATACTCATCCAGGACACGTAGCAGAATCAAATTATGCTGGCTATGCCTACGATGCTGTTTGGGCGTATGCTTTGGCATTAGACAAACTCAATAAGGAAGATCAGTCTTATCTCTCGGATATTCACTCGTCAGTTGCTACTAAGTATGTGGAATATTGATTTACGTAATATCAATTATTTCATAATTTATGTAATACAATTTTATGAGCTACATTTTAAATCTCTACTGGTATCATGTGATATTGAATGGCCATTTATTTATTCATTCATTTATTCAATCCAAAGATTTGCACATTGTACAAATATAGGAAATATAAAAACTTACAACCAGATGTAAAAATGAGTAGATAGAAGAATATGATTAAAAAAGACAGAATGCAATGATAGTCTAATCTTGTTGATGGTTCGTGATACCACTGTGATGGGATAGGGTTATATTGAAGTAATCAACCAAACATAATATAAAAACAACGTAATACCGAGTAATACATAATAATCACAGACGATTCGTTTAAAAGGCCCATTTTTCATTTTATTAGGAAATCTTGTACCTGAATCTTTTGTTTTACTGAAGCTTTTGCTTTTCTTTCAGACGATACGTTGATATGCTGAGCAAAACTGATTTTCAAGGAGTTTCTGGACACATCCGCTTTCTTGGCGGTGGACCATCACGCGTATCAACAATCAATGTTGTTCAGTGGCTTAACAATAGCACACATATTGTGGGCTCATTCATACCTAGAGTAGTTTATGAAGATAAGAAACTTAATGGTGGAGAGTAAGTTTTGTTATTGGATTACTATTGTATGTTTATTATTATACATGTTTTCTTACAAACAAAATGTCACCATGTGTATATATGTGTTGATTCAGCATTAGTTCCCATCAGTGTAATACTTGACATTATTTCATGAATATTTCTTGAATTCACAGTTCACTTATATATAATGAATAGTGGGCCTAATAATTAATAGCTTGGATTAAGATAAATAGATTTGATCTAATATCCTTATGCTGGTAATTTTGTAAAGTTGGAAAAAATATGTTTTTCTACAGTATTTCCCATACAACCTCATCCAGTATGCTCTGTTTGCTCTTCATCAAGGCTGAATACAATGTTTTAATAATATAGAATAGAGAAGAAATAAGTTTGTGATGAAACCAGCAGCTTACCTTTAAAATATTTGCAGAAAAAGAAAATTTGAATCTAATTTTTGTGTATTGCTGTACTGTAGCTGGCGTGTTTCTATTTTTCAGCCTGACGCTCAATCAATCTTCATTTGTATGGTTCACTGAGAATGGTCAAATACCTGAAGACGGTACAATACCGCCAGCACGATGTGTGTTCCAAAGTATTGTTGATCTTCTTTCAGTTGAGTGCAATACAGCTATTGTCCTAGTTAACTTGATTGGCTTTGGTTTGCTAGGATTTTTCCTTATTATTGCTTGCTTCATCATCAAACGACGTTACGACAAGAAAGTTCAGCTGACGCAGAAGTATATGAAATCTTTGGGTTTCGATCTACTGGCACAACCCAACATGACCAACCTCGACAAGTGGGAGATTGCACGTGAAAATGTCGTCATCAATCGTAAGCTTGGTGAGGGTGCGTTTGGTACCGTCTATGGTGGGGAAACCCATTTTGCTGAGAAAGGATGGGTAAGTGTACTACAGTATTGAACTAGTAGGAAAACGCTTCAATGTGTTGAAATATGTGAATTGTTATAAATAATAATAGAGTTTATTCACATTCAATAATGAAATACAATGTAAAAGGGTGAGGTTCGGTCTGTTAACCGCTCTTCCACCCAACTGTGTACGGTACTAAAATGAACATTTTACAATGCACATATAAAAAACAACTAAAGGTACAAAATGGAAACTAGGCATTTCTAATTTTTTTTTTCTTCCATGTGTAATTAAAAATAAAATAAAGCAGTTTCATTGCATGGTCTATGTAGTAATAGGCAGCAAATATAGTTTAAATATCCAAGGTGTAGCAATTATTTATTATTTTTTTAATAACATTGAAACTTGATACAAAATCATTAAATTGTTATATAAATTTAAAGTATTGCACTGTTTTTTCTAGGTTGCTGTGGCAGTGAAAACTCTTAAAGTAGGTTCTACAACTGAAGAAAAGCTTGATTTCCTAAGTGAAGCGGAAGTAATGAAACGTTTTGAGCATAAGAATATTGTTAAGCTGCTAGGAGTATGTACGAAGAAGGAACCTGTCTATACAATCATGGAATTCATGCTCTATGGTGATTTGAAAAACTTCCTGCTTGGTCGTAGGCACTTGGTCAACAGGCCACCAGAGGAAGCAGAAGAGATATCATCTAAAAAACTGACAACAATGGCCTTGGATGTAGCACGAGCACTCAGTTACCTTGCAGATTTGAAATATGTTCACAGGTAATGAATTATAGTTTGCTTTATTCCATATATTCTGCCTTTAGTATAAGTATATAAACTTCAAAGGAAGAGGACTGTAACTGGTACGCTATTCTATGATTTAGTATACTAGCTGCAATTATTTTCTTTTTCATTAATTGAGATAACTGGCAACAGCATATGATAACAATTAGAATGAACTCTCATTTTTAAACGATTGCTTTAAAAAGTATATTTCCAGTTTTCGTGGGTACCGGTAGCAATGTTTAAAAATGATATGAATCAGTCGTGCTGAGCAATAATATATATTTCTTGTCATGGAAACCATAGTCACAGAACATTATCAACTGATGGTCCTCTTTATTTTTTTTTTATTTTTTATTTTTTTTTTTAATAACATCGAAACTTGATACAAAATCATTGTTCCCCAATTAAGGCTATGGATGAAAGATAGGATCGTTTGGAGGGGGCACCACAAGGGCGATCTTACCACCCCATTTTGATTATTTAAAACTAATGGTCTTCAACATCAAAATAATACCTCTTTATAAAATCTGAATATTTAATAATTATTAATCTCATTTCCGTTTTATTATATGCGTTCAATGTATACATATATATCATATATAACGTCACGTCTGTTGTTTGAATTTAATTGTTGGTTGTGAGCCACGTATATTTTTAGTTTTCATTGGAACTATTTTTTTCTATTCTCTACATCAAATGCCAAACACATTAATGTTATTATTGCTACATAAGATTATCGTGTAGCTTACGCCTAAACCAGAGTATAATTCTGCTGCATTATGATCCCGAGATGTCGCTTGCGCCTTATCAATAAGCAAATTGATGCTCACCTAATTAGGGACATGACGCTGTCATCCCAGACAACAACAAAAAATCGTCCCAAAAAGTCGTTTATATCCATTCTAAATTGTTTAGATCTTATCTTTGAAAATATCAAGATATTGCTTATGACATATGCCATATATTGATTCAGCGTATCAAAGTTAGTAGGAAACAATATGGAAATGAAAAAAGAGTAAATGACACACATGTCTGCCTATTCTACGTCGATGTATTATTGTAACTGTATCGCAGCAAATACTGAATACCAGTCTACTAAGACTTTTTTTTAATATGTTTGTACGCTAGTTGTATGTCTATCTTATCCTGCATAATAATCAATATGAATTGAAATGTTCCAGAGATGTTGCTTCAAGAAATTGTCTTGTGGACGCTAATCGTGTTATAAAACTTGGAGATTTTGGAATGACGAGACCTATCTTTGAGAACGATTACTACAAATTCAATAGAAAAGGCATGCTGCCTGTTAGATGGATGGCTCCAGAAAGTCTTGGTCTGGGCATTTTTACACCTACCTCTGATGTTTGGTCATTTGGGGTTTTGCTGTACGAAATCATCACGTTTGGTAGTTTTCCATTTCAAGGACTCAGTAACAATCAAGTACTTGAACATGTGAAGCAAGGCAATACGCTTACAATTCCGTCTCAACTGAAGCCACAACTGTAAGTAATTTTGTCATAGATACTTTTTGTAGAAATTTGAGGAATTTCATGTTGACCTACTAAAATCCCTAATCCCTAAAAACTAAAAAGTAGTATAACTATGGGATATAGGTAGATCTGCAAGAGGTAGGCATTACACAGCAGGACTTTTGCAACATGGGTGATTGGCTACTGCTTGTAAAAAAATACCACCAAATAAAAAAAGTGCTTCCAATATTGGGAACAGATGGACACTCTTTTTTCCATGTTGAATATAACCATCTTGATAAACCCCTTTTTTATATAATGAATTATGAAAAGACGAGTAAAGAATAAATACCCACAGCGTAGAAATATTTCTGTTGATATGTGGTGATGATTGATTAAAAAATGGACATAGTACCTGTATTTATCCTTTTCAGGATTGGAAAGCATGTGTACAGGATTATGAGACCACTATTTTAACACCTTCTAGTAATGATCAGAATATAAAACAATATCTCACTCATCATATAAAAATAAATGTGAACATTTAATTATTTATTAATAGACTCTTAATTCATAAAAAGAAAAATACATTATGGAACCAAGTAGGAGCTAGTGTCACTTGAAAAGTAGATTACAATTCATAGTAGGTTATAGGGTCAAAAATGATTAATGGAATAACATATACATAAGTCTTGAAGAGTCTGCAGAGTTTTAAAAAGTATGTCATGCTAAAACAATGTTTAATTTGTATTATTAATTCCATGTATTTTCAGAGAGGGGCTCATTCGATCTTGTTGGCACCTAGACTACAAGAAGCGGCCACAAGCATCTGAGATTGCTGAGGTTCTAGCTAATAATCCCCGGCTTATTTATCCTTGCCTGGATGTACCGCTAGCTTCAGTACAGATGGAAGACACGGGACAGCTGGAGATTCAACTTCCAGAGAAGATTCGAAAGTGCTCCATAGCTCCATCAGGAAAGTTTGGAATGCGAGATCGTTCCTTCTCTGATAACAGTGATTCTCTATTTCACCCGCGAGATTTGATCAGAACAGACAGTGGTACAGGTTCGGTTAATGAGAACGGGTGTGTACCGTGTGTTCGTGATCCTTTGTTGGGGAGTGCAAGATCTTCTACTTCGTCTTTGGGTATAGGACTTTCAAAGTATGTCATGTTCGAGCATGGAGACAAAAATCAGTGCGATGAATATTGTACTCATGACCCATGTCCAACGGCTGTGTCGATGGTTTAATTGAGAATTTTAAATATTCTTCCCTCATGTTTTAAGTGTCAAATAGTGATTGTAGTGCGATGAGCGCATTATATATGTGAGACTGCATTATTTATTAAAAACTGAACAGAAGTAGTAATAGTAGTTGATTATTTCAAGACTTGAGTCTGAGCTGATTTTTTATGTGTGTGAACTCAATAGTCAAGATGAGCAAGATGAGCCAAGAAAAAACTCGATGGACACATCAGTTGATAATAAAAAAATGTACTGATTCACAGTAGGGCCTCCCACGTGTAATTTTGTTATTAATATTGTTGATTTTTAATTATGACTGCTGTTATTTATTATGAAAATTTCTATCTCACACAATATTTATTATGAAAATTATTTATTAATACTTAATTAATAGTATGGAAGGCTGGTACTGAATGTTGAGACTTATATTTTTGTATACAATATGTGTTTGAATAGATAGAAAGAAGAGCGCACTAATTTTAAAATGGCATCCGAAAGTTAATCACAGAAAAAATTGTCGAATCTGTAGTCCTATTGACTATAATTATTGACTATAATTAAGCAGCCTATGTGTTTAATGAGCATTTGGATTAACATACATAATATTGATATGAAATACTAGTACTACAACTATCCAACAATCATCCCGTGTACTTGAATTTGAATAGCAGGAGTCATAGGGCCCTGTGCTTGCATGGCAGTAATTTGCTAGATAATAATACAAAATTTTATTATTTTAGAAAAAGTACACAATGTTCAGCGCTATGAATGAGTGATGAGCCATTGCTTCTTCGTAACGCTTAGTGACACTATCAAGATCAGTCTACCAAGACTGATGTGTAATTTATTTATAATATTTTAATATTTTATTTTTACTTTATGCTAATACATGTATTTCTTAAAATCGTTTTGTAAATATAAATGAAAGTACCTGAAAATGTAAGACATGTTCTGGCGTAGACATTCTCAGCATTACATTTTTTTATGTATATAAGCATACCCCTAGTATATATTTTGTATGAACCACATATCTTTTAGTGAACTGTTATATTTTTACAATCCTTGTGTGTTTTTATCATTGGCCTGAGACGTGAAACGGTTGAAATAATTCTCAAGAAAGATCTTATAGTCATCACTATAGTGGACACCATAACAAATGAGTCATGAATTATGTTCCTAACTTCATAATAATTATATAGTGTAATGAATGTTGTCAGCTAATGTTGTCAGCAAGTGTTCGTACATCTTAAATACATCATAACTAAGCCCTTATGTCTACCAAAGTTTTATTTATTGTATGTTAATTGAATATTGGAAGTTAGTACTTTTGAGTAGACAAAGTATCAACATTTGAAATTGATACTCATACAGATTATCCTAAAGATAAAATAAACACTAATAATTTATAATAACAATGTAATTAACACTGTATCACTGTTCATTCAGCCATGCATATTTGCTCAAGTTTATATATTTAGTGTAACCAGTGATATTGGGAGCTATTGTGATGTAACAGTAGCTAAATGGTCGTTCAATTAGTTGATCAATAGTAATTTTATACTGATATGGCCATGCAGTGTAATATTTGTTATTTTGGGATTTATGTTTCCATGACATAGGCCCTATATTGTACTGTGAATATATATGACTGAAGATTATTTTATTTAAAAACAAACAAACAAAATGCTTCATAATAACAACTTTTATAAGTATGTTTTATTCTTTTAATGTACCATAAATCCATCTATATATCCATGTGGATATCCCTACCTTTGGATATGTCCTTATTTATTTGTGATGCTAGAGTTGATAATAATAGCTATTACCTAGGACTATAGCTATAGGATTATAGATAGACTATAGTCCTAGTTATTATATAGTATAGTGTGCTAGAGCGGACACTATTTTTCAATGATCAAATTTGATGCAAATCTTACAATGGGTTTTTTCACAAGAGTCTTGAAACTGTTTTTTCCATCAATTCATTGTAGTAATATTTTTAAAAAATCATGAAAACGAATGGATTCATTATTATTATTATTATTATTATTATTTATTAGACATGATAATATAATGGACACAGCGTAAGGATTTCGGCCAGTAGTATTTAGTTGCACAGGTTGCACATTACATTCTCATACGCATTCCACATGCATTAGTACCAACTACACAAAATGTCACTAGCATTTTATCAATGAATGATGTTGACTGAAAACTAATGGACCTACGATTGATTGGGCCTACTCAGAATAAAATAGTATATTGTAGTTGGGGAGTGGGATTTTGAGTGGAACTCTATCATTGAGTCACGAAACCACCAGCTAGCGTAGTGAATTATGTCGAAATTGTAAGTACAATTATGTCTTTCTTTACATTATAATTGGTAACAACTTTTGTCAACATCTTGTGAACTCATGTCATAACCTAACTTCTGTCATTCCAACCATCATTGAAAAGTAAGAAAGGGAGAAGTAGGCCTATCCTTCGTGTTTTAGTTATGATCATTGACATGTTGTTTGGCCTATATAAGTAAGTCTTTGTCAAGGCAGACCCTTTTCCCACGAATGTTCGTTTGAGACGTGTCTTCATGCTACCCAAAATAGGCCTAGGGCCTATGCCTCGTATTCCCAAGAACCGTTCGTGCCAGCAAGACCAACAAATACTATTCCCACGAACCTTTCGTGCCGGTAAGAGGTGTAATCTCTATTCCCGTGAATGATTTTGCGGGTCTTGTGAATAGCCGACCTGCGCGGCCATGTCCAAGAAGGGTCACACGAAGCGTTCTCACGTAGTTCATTTGATCCCACACAGAGAGACCTGGCAGCGTAAAAAGGCAGTCGAGGAATTAAATCGAACAACCATCTATCGCAGCCATCATCTTTATCATCAATTATAGTTTCATTACACCTATGCCAAGGCTTACAACCTGCTTATACCTACCACTACACATGACCTATGAATAGACCTAGCTGTCAACTGGTGGAGTGGGTATAATCTTTCACTACTACCAGGGCAATTCCTAATACTCTTACTAGACCTACTCTAGTGCAAGCCTCCATATTAGGTATTATTATAATTGTCAACAAAGTGTACCCGTATTTATTTGCTGTGGAATATTTGCCAATGAAATTGGCACCAGCCGCCCCTGTGGCTCAGTCGACTATCATACTGCGATAAAAACTGAAGTCAGGACAGACGTGGGTTTGAGTCCCACATAACTGCCTAAGTCATGGGTTTTTGTAAACGTCCTTTCATCTTTCATCACTTCATTTTATTATCACCCGCTTATTCATACCCCCGTATAATCTAGCTGTTGGTGGGGTCGTTGAGCAGCATTAAAATAAAAAAGTAAACCAGCACCTTCTAGGGCCACCTACAACACTGGTCCTGTCTCCTGCCCAAGTCCGCTTTTCAAAATGTAAAGTCCAGAGCCCTCTCACGACCATCAAATTAATTACGTGCTACCACGGAGTGTGTTTCGTGAGTTTCGTGGGAATAGCCAGCCCTAGAGGATCTGCTATTCCCAAAAACCGTTTCGTGAGCGTGTTCGTATGAATAGACATCGTCGCGCGGATCGGCTATTGCCAGGACCCGAACAGACTCATTGTTAGTGGCAAGACTTCAGCTGTCAGTGGCTGTCAAATGTCAACTCAACCACGTTACTGGCCTCTTTACACCTAGCGTTATGCACATATTTTGGTGCACATATTTAACTAGCAGCACTGTTGGTATCGGCCTTCCAACGCACGGAGACAGCCCGATGTAAGGCCTCTCAATTCTATACTGTGGTGTGGGCCTACTCCTGACAGAGCTCCTAGCATTAACATGTCAAAGAATAGAAAAGAATAGACTTTCTTAAGAAGTTAACGTAGGTACCCCTCTAGAGGCATTTATATTCATATCATTTTATATTGGAGGAATTCTCAGTGATGGTTAAGTGCTAGGATATTTATGTATCGTACGTAGTGGTTTTGACTTCTCTGTGTAATATATTAATGTAGGCCTACCCATCTTGATCCACTTGTGCATATTAGATATCAATCTAGGCTTTTTCTCGGGAAATTCTTGGAAGAGTCTGGATTTATTATATTCAACATGGAAAAATTGAAATTGTATTAAATTCATTGATATATCAAGACTTGGTTTATTAAAAACGTATAACAATAATTAAAAATGTAAAATACAAATACTAACCAATTAGTATTGTGATACATCATTTTGAAGTACAGTTCAACAAAGTCACCATGTCTGATATATGGTATAGCTGTTTGTTTCAACATGGTTATTTAAATTCTAAATAGATGAAATTATATCTTCAACTAAACCCAAGTTAAATTCTTTCTGGTAGGCCTACCTATTTAGACACTGATGGTGATGAATAATTATCCACTGATGCTCTGGCAACTATATTCTCTACGCCTCAGAGGTAACATAATTTCAGTTGTACTAAATTTAGATGTACGAGTCCAGGCTCTGCAATCTCATTACATCTACGTACCGGTAACATACACATGTGATCGGAAAGATGATTCAACGGTAATAATATTTGAAATTGAAAACTATTACAAATTATTTCAGGGTGAAACCGTCTTTATTTATAACTCTAATTACCGATACGGTATTTATTGAAACCTAACGTTTCTACTGGATAACACCAATCTTTATCAAAAGACTGAACTCTTTCAAGACTTTTGAAAGAGATTGTTCTCAGAATCCTTGGTAATCAAAATCTTTGTGGATTCTGAAATCAATTATTTCTTTCAAAAGTTTTGAAAGAGTTTGGTCCTTTGATAAGGATTGGTGTTATCCTGTCAAAACATTAGGTTTCAATAGATAATTGAAACTATTCATCAATTGAATGGCTTTAATCTGGAATAGTTATCATTTTCACATACACAATACTGGTTCGGTACCTGTAACATATTCAAGTTCAATTTATTATATAATATAAAGTATAATATATAATATATCCAAGTTGATTTGGTGCTAAGTAGGTCGTTGAATATGAACTACGGTACCCCTAACGTGTTGAATATATTTGAATGATTTTACATTTTTAGTTTTTTACACAGGCCCTATGTAGGTCTACTATCTCCTCAGTATCTGGGCCACTGGGCTAAGGCTTTGTTGCAAGTAGGTATGGTATATTAAAAAATGACATACCATATCATACAAAAAAGCATTCATATAATAAATCGTTGTCTTTTCTTATATTGTAAAAACATTATTAATTTGTTCAATTATTGTAAATTTGTATGACACAAATAACTGGAGTAACAAAGTTTTGGGAGCTACAGCTCTCAAAATACACATTATGGTATCTAAATACAAAGGTTAGTTTAATTGATACTGAAAGTTGGCTTGAAATGGGTAACAAGCTCATATCAACCAAATATTATTATTCCCCATCATCTACCATCATGCTTCCCAATGGTGTTAGTAAATTCCAATTATCTGTAGGCTAAATTTATAATCAAATTACATTTTTATGAACGTGCATTCTACATTTAGCTGACAGATAGAAGCATCACTACACTATTTGTGAGCATAAGTCTAAAAAAATACTTACAATTGAATGTTGCTTTATCAGTAACTGTTAGTTGTCACTTTATTGCGATACAATGGTACCATACTTTGTTTTGATTTTGGCAGCGATTACCGATTAGCTTTATAAAGTCTTCCACATATTGCCTTTGTACTTCAGACTCTTAATACTGCGCACCTACTTAATAAACCAACACTTTGTACATGGCATTGGCAACAGTTCATAATTTTATTTAATTTTATCTGCAACTACTGTAAATTATTTGAGTTGGATGTAAGAACACGCTTACCTTGAAACACTTATTCAGGATTGCATTTGATCAAAATGCCGCATCTTACCAGTACTGGTATACCCTTTCATGTCTGGAAGAGATCGCAGCTACCAATGTTTTCTCCTTTGAATAGTGAGAAGTCAGTAATAAGGTCTTCACTCCAACCTAGCTCTCTAATGCATCCATTAAAACCTGTCTTGAAATGTCCACTTGTTTCGTGTTCAACAGTTTGTTCGTTTGGGAAACCACCTGTGATGAAAAATCACATATACTATTTTACTCTGTATACTATTAACCTCTCATCTCATCATCCCATCATCATATATCATTCACCGACACCAATAGATCGTAGTCATCAGTAGAGTGCGACGTTGAACCCAATATAAATTAAAAAACTAGTACTAGTAGGAAGTTCATTTTCACAACAATTTGTTATTGTTCCATACAATTTGAGTGCTAGGTAAATTGATGTACGCTATAGCGAAGTATCAGCATCATGTTTGTGATTTTGTACGGTACCAGTAGGCCTACAACAATCGGAAAAAATGTAATTCGGGAAAACTTGTGAAATTTATCGATTCTCGAAAAAAGTGGAAGCATGAGTCGGGTTTTTCGCTTATAAATACAACATCACCTTGTTTGAGCTGCTTAAAACAGTTATAAAAGTATTTTTCATAGAGTTTTTTAGTAATTATGTTAGTAACTAGAAAATGCAACATGTGCTGTTGGTTCAGCAATATATGCACATTTATATGAAATGTAATGGAAAGCTATAAATGCACCTTGAGTTCAAAACAATTATGTCACTGCATTCCTGTTTTATTCAACACTCATTTTAATCCTTCTACAATTTAATTGGTTATAGCTGTTGGGCTGTTGCTTAAATTCTCTATGGGTTTTGTTTATAGCTATGATTGATGTAAAAAAATAATATTGAATGAAAAAAAATTACACCATATATTTTTTTCTGTCAAAATGATCTGATGGACTGATCCGATTCATGTGGAACTTTGGCATGATGTGTAACATTATCATTTAAAATTCCGTGAAAATTTGAATTTATTCGTAGAAAATTTTTCTCGAAATTTTCTCCTCAGAGTTATTATTATTGTTGGCGTTTAATGGCGTGTCAACATCTGTGTCATTTTGCACCGGTAACATTCTTATGAGATTCTTAAAAACTTCGAAAAGGGTTTTCTCAGAAGTGATGCAACTATACCTTGAAACTATAGGCCTACAGTACCGGTATTGAATTAGATGGTGACACTTATCTATGTCAAGTTTCATCTGAATTTGTACTTTCGTTAAACCTGTGGGAGCGCAAACCCCATTTTTTCAAAGTATGATAAAATTTACTTTGTTTGAAAATTGAAATTGACTCTTCCGATTATATTTTTAGTATCTTACCTAGGTAAAATATACCATCAGTTGAAAATGGTTTACTCCTTTTATAGTCAGTGTTGGTTTGTGAGTGCACTTCTTGGTCGTCTAGCCAGAGTGTGATGTTGTTTGGCAATAATCTCAGTACTAAGCCGTGCCAACCTCCGTCAGCTATTTGACTGGATTCTACTATTACCATGTTGCTTGGGGAACCTTGCCAAGCCCAGACGAGTTTCAAGAGTCCTTGTTCGACTCCGATACCAACAAACTCGTCACGCTGAGAAAGAAAGAAAACATTGTTACTGACCACACTAGATACATTTGAAATAAATGTTAAACCTACCTTGATAATTTCTGCATTGAAGACTTAGGCCTACATTACACATCAGACAAGGAGATAACATATTACATATATATAGACTCTAAATGGGTAACAGAAAGGGTGTGTTTAAAAAATGTCATATTGATTACCTCTGCACTCCAAAGAATCATTCCATCCTCCACAGCAGTTGAGAAATTAAGTAATAAGAGATTTATATCAACTTTTGATCTCAAGTTGATTTCTTGTCTTTTTATATTCTGTAATGGCTTGTCTATGACGAGATAACCATCACCGCCAAAATGTGGCGAGCCGACAGATACTGCTTCTTCACAGAATGAACCACCCCATCCAAGTGGGCAGTGACATCTGGATGAAAATCCTGTTCCTTTGACACATCGCCCTTTATTCTGGCATTTAATGTCCATGCACGAAAGTTGAGATTCACAGCGTAGCCCTGTGTATTGATGAGGACACGCGCACCGAGGTGTTGTAGCATTGTCGAGTGAGCATGTGCCTCCATTGGCACATACGTCTCCACCGCAGGCTGTGCCATCACAATCGGCGACATTACGAGCCGCAAGTATGTGGTTTGCATCTAGCGGTAGGTGGTGCCAATTCAACGACAGTGTGCGCACACAGCCTTGGAAAGGAATGGGTGGGCCCGACACGGAACCGGTGGGAAGATCCGATAAATCAGGAACTCCACCTTGAAAATAGAATTTTTTTTTTGCTACGTATTACATCAAATTTGAAGCACAAAATTATCTTATTCAACGAGCCTTGTAAATCCTGAACTTGGTTTTCTGCTGGTTCTCACTTCACGCTATCTTGTATTCATCATCGTTTATCACAGTACTTGTAGATCTATTTTAGAAATAAATATTCAAGATGACTAAAATGTGGACATCAATATGGGACTGTTGTCTTCTATATATTTTGATATGGGGACTGTGGGGATGTGGGCAAGTTGATACTAGTTGAGCATTCTCTCACACTCAATTACTGATTTAAAAAAAAGGCTTGTTCAGTACTGATTGTATGAATTTTCAAGATTGAAGCGTTGAGTTATGTGACCTTCTCACAGTCAAGCTTACAATATTTGATCTTTAGTTCCTTTCAAACTTAAAATGGCTGTCTGAATTTTTTTATTGCACTGTATTCAACTGAATTTACCAACCTATATATAATGGTGTCCAACTGGTTGGCAATATCTCTCCAGAGAGTAGTGAACCAGTATTTGATGTGTCATCAACTCGTAGGAAGATCTTTTTGCCATAACGTCCGGCAAGGATGCGATGCCACTCGCCAATTGCAAGTACACTTCTGCTACGTATAATCAGTGGCTCACTACGTCTGCGATGTTTACCTGGTGATACATATTTAGGTCCCATTTATGAATGCAATATTTAACAGTTGCAAATTTGAAACATGGTTGCTGTCATCTGAGAGAAAAAAATCTTTCAACTGTAGTTAAACTCACTTAAAGGTAGCTTACTATCTAGTAGTATTTGTATTTGTATTTGTATTTATTGCCGTTTCTTATTAAAGAACAATATTGAAATTGTATAAACATTGTCAGAGATTGACAATCAGAAACATTGTCAGAGAAGTTAAGGGTAGTACTACATAGTTTCATGCCGTTGTATATGGTAACATATATAGTTTCTTATTTAGTGCTTCTTAGTACCTAGGAGTACTCAAATAATTATGAATTATATAAATTTAATTCTATAAATTCCATTACTTACCTGGTGCCACTCGGAGCTCCAGAATTCCTCCTTGCAGGGAGAGAGATAGAAAGCTATTCCCGCTCCCAAGGTTGGTGAAGAGAATCAACCCTCGGTCGGTTAATGGCCGTACTTCGAGATCAATGCACGCTTGGTGATATTGTAGTTCAGCAGGTGGAAGTGAGATATAAGAGCGAAGGCCAGAAAAGCTCAAGTCGGAAAGTTGCTCATCTGCATCAGTCAATTGAGTTGGCTTTATTGATTTTTATACAATTTTAAATACATATTCAGAAATTTCATGCTTTCAAATACTAATTATTTTCTAATGAGTTTTAATATGTAGGTCTAATGAAGGAAGATGATCATTTCCCTTTGTAATTAAAAGTTATTGATGTGATTATTTTATTGTCTTGGGCTCTGATTCTGATTTGATAACAAAAGTATAATTGACCGCCTGGGCATGTAGTATGAAGCCAGCAGCTCGCATAGTTACATTTGTAGCCCACTCTATACGTACCGGTAGTACCGTATTTGGTACTTAAAACTAAGTCTGATAAAAGTAATAATTTTTACTAATGACGACAATGTGGTTTGAGACACTTGGGCTCAAGGATATTGTTGATCTTATGGGTTAATTTTCAGTATAATTCAATGTATTTTAATATTGTTTCGTTAACATGTCATGTATCATCCTATACTTTGACTCTTTGATTTTGTGGTTAGGTAGTGAGTGTGTGTGTTCTCAC
Source organism: Brachyptera risi (assembly GCA_964007535.1). Taxonomy (NCBI): domain Eukaryota; kingdom Metazoa; phylum Arthropoda; class Insecta; order Plecoptera; family Taeniopterygidae; genus Brachyptera; species Brachyptera risi. Next base: position 27,919,375 of record OZ023332.1, on the reverse strand, counting down.
CTCTTTCACAATATTGACCAACTTTACCAAGTGGACAGTCACATTCGTAACCGGTAGATGTTGGTACACAAGTTGCTCCAGAACTGCAGTTGTGTCGAGTGGAGTCGCATGGATTGAATCGTAGCGCGCATACTGGTCCAAACCATCCGTCGGTACACAAACATCTGTCAAGAAGGTGTAATCAGATTCATACGTTGGTAATGAATTTAAAAAATACGGCAAATGACCACATTTGCCGCAGATATTTCGGAGCTGATTTCCAATAGAACTAGAACATTCTGACAGAAGTCAACATAATCGTTCATAAAAATATAAGGAAAACACAACATGCGTTATAGGGTGAGCGATGTAGGCGCATAGGCATTATATAATGGAAAGATAGACCAAACATACGAATCTTGATTGATGGGTATTATATGGGTATTATTTTAATGGTTATATATCACTTGATGGGTATGATTTGACCTATGATTGATACCCATACCTAATGACTGATTTGTAAGCTTATACTCACGTAAATGTAGCACCATGTGGCAAACAAGCACCCCCATGTTGACAAGCATGTTCGTGGCACTCAGTAGTTCCACACTGACCCACACTTCGACCCATGGCAGCACTTGACCTCTGTAGTGCCACTGACACCCGACCCGCTTTCAACTCAACGTCAAACAGGCAACCAGAAAATCCGGTGTGTAATGGTAGATCGTGTGGTAGATTGGTAAAGTTCTGCGATTCGTGTCCTCCAAGATAGATCACTGACCGAGTATTGAGTTGAGAAAGGCGACCTGGCGAATGACCGCTGACATTACCTAAATTGTCGACCATGAGCCAAGCAAGTTGACCAACCCGACCAAGTCGAACAGTGTGAGGGCGGTTAGATCGTTGTACAACTGGACGAGGTGTGAAGATTCTACGTGGTCCTGGAACAAATGGTGCACGTTGTGAAATTATACTACACCCTAGTACAGTATTCATTTGGCTAGGGTCATTTATAGTTATTGGTTCAAGATCCGATGTGATTTATTTTCAACAAAAGATGAGGCAATTGTTGTAGATGAAGACATGAATTTACTGCTGGTTTAATTTACTGTTATAAAGTGGTATTAGAACTTCAGATCACGTAATATATAGTTTAATAAGAATAATATAAATGAATATTGAATGGCAGAAAATTGAATTACATTTTATATCCGTTATAAAACTATTTTAAACTTTGCCCATCAGCCGTTATTGTTGCATGAGACACATAACATAAAACTCGGACTATGAATAGCCCTAAGAAACGGTGAAATTTTAATTAAATTAGACCCCTGTACCGTGTTATCCTGCCCTGCATGATACATCATTGGCATCAATAAAAGCACTGAGCATTAGAGTTATCCAACTCGGAAGATTCCATATAGTATATTTACCGGATCCAAGATTCCATGTGAGAACGACATATCCTTTAATGAAACTGACAGCAAGGTGGTCGGACCTGGAGTCGTGATAACCTTCTTGTCCGACGAAGACCATCAGTGATATTTGCTCAGATGTTGTGGGAAGAAACTTGAACTTCAGCTCCATGCTATGGTGAATACTGCCCGGTAGAACGTATGCCGCGTAAGAGGCTAGCCCTCCAACCGACGAAGAGAATGAAGGTTGACCAATTTCTAGATCTAAACATTCAAATTCATTAATTAGTTGCTGTCCAAGAAGTTTCCCTACGTTGACTCATGGGTTTAATTAGCTTACCATGCTCGCAAATGATTCCATGTTTTCCTAGTGGACAGAGACATATGAATCCGCTACCGGGAAAGGTGACGCAGGTTGCTCCAAATTGACAAGGATTGTTGTCACAGACTGATTGTTCGCAAGCGTCACCCAAATATCTAGGAAGAAATTAAACTAGAATTTAAAAAAGATTACCAAGTAAGAAGGAAGAAAAGGATTGCGTAACCAATCCGCAAACCAACGAACAAGTTAAATGGAACCAGATATGTAGCTTGAGCCAGCAGCTTACCCTTACCCTTTTGATTGAATATTCGTTAATGAGGAAAGACTTGAGGTGATTTTACAGGAGTGTTTTGATAGCCATTATTCATGGATTAGGTATTACCGTATACACAGTCGTCAGCCGTTTATTGTACAAAGGCTTGGCATGAGTTTCATGTTTTGAGTATATAATGGTCTGGCACACGTTATGTACAATTATTTTCGTTTGTCTCAATTGCTCTTAAATTTAAATAATTCTCATGGAAGGAATTACCATGGTCATGGTAAAGTATAATGATATATTTATATCAATTACTTATAAATATATATGTATACGTATATACAGTTTATGCGATTACGTAGTCTGATTAATGCCTCACCCTGAAGGACACAGGCAGTTCCATCGATCTTTATATTCTACACATGTAGCACCACCAAAGCAAGGGTTGGACAAGCAAGCCAGAGAAGCGCATTCTGTCACTTCAATACCATCCACTGCATCACCGTATATATTTCGTAAGCTATTGTCAATCTGTGAACAAAATTACTAGTTAAGAATTCTGTGTCATGAAGAAAAAATTAATAGAGAAAAGGGAAATTAATTAATATGATAATTGGATGTAATTTATTTTATAACTAGTATTGATAACCTTGGACTTCAAATCAACATTGTTGATGCGTTTGCATACCAATATTATTTGATTTTATCAACTTGTAATTCTAATCCTGGATTAGAACTCCTTGGATATCATCTTTGAAACATATATATGAAATAAAAGATGAAGATATAACGATGTTGACACAACCAGGCTTTTGTTTTGTGCTTCAGTGAATGAGAGTATTAGAATGAGAATTGATAAATTAGAATTGTACTCTATGGGGTGCATTCCTGTACAAGATGAATCCAGTCTAACTTGAACTCAAGCGTAAACCTGTGCTAAACGTGTATTGAAAAACCAGAAGTACCCCACTAAAACCAGTTTGATTCATACAGGAGTGCACCCCGAGGGGCCTAAACAAGTTTGTTAGACAAACATAAGTTGTTTAACTGTAAAATAGAAAATAAGTAGGCCTATTGCATATTTTGAGAATATGTGTTCAGAGAAGAAAAACATATAAAGTACAGTAATTAATTAAAGCCCATTCACAATGAAATGTTAGCTTGAACTTCTAGTTTGAACGTTACCTTGCTAGGCTTATTGGAAGTGACATGCGTATCTACAATGCATGTCACCAACCTATTGCCGTTAGCCGTTAACTTGAAGTTGTCGTTCACAGTAAGAATCAACCAATCGGAAAACTGAGTCGATCAAAGCCGAACAAGAGCATAGGAAAGGGCAGGCTTGAAGCTGACATAGGCAGCGATTTTTTTTTTAGTGTTTCTCGTCTTTGTTGGTTCTTACTACTCATGTACATTAGAATATTTTGAAACATAGGCCTATCCGGTGCCAAGTATGCCAAGTATATAAATATTTAAAACTAGATTACACTCTATTCAATCTCTGTTCATACTAATACTTTTTCATATCAGGCTACCGTTTATTACTCTCTCATTATTTTTTACAATCATTTTTTTTATCAATCTTTCATGTGATTTATTATTATTGTGTGTTTTTTCATCTTCATTAATTTTGTATTTGATTATTATTATGTGTCAAACGGCAATCATGTATAACATGGCATAGTCTATAATGGAGATATATATATAAATATTTATATAATAGGCCTACCGTATAATTAATATCAATTTAATATATAAATGATTGGATTTTGTTGCCGTGGGTTGCGTATAGCCTTACGTGCTGGTCTGTTGAGTGAATAGACTTCAAATATTACGTTAGCTGCATAAGTTACAACTACGTATAAGTAATAAGTTCAAGTCAACACTACGTGATGAATGGATCTTGAGTTTGTACCTTCAAACTTTGCATACATCCTGTGAACCCACTCATCTTGTCTGCTATTCCGGAATGTTCGGTAAAGTGTGGAGGTATTCCACCCAAATGAAGCCACATAGGATATCTCTCCAGAGATGTTGAAATGGCCATCTGCTCCCCACTCATTGCCAGAGTATTATTGATTCGTAGTGTTGCATAACATTTACGAGACTTGGCATCTGCTGTGCGTAACTCGAGTCTGTAATACAGAGAGGTAACTGAAGGTTTGAAAGTGAAAGCAGAAAGCAAAAGTAATGGACTTCTTTCAAACAGAACTAGGATAGGAAGTTGAATAGAAAAGATACGAAGTAGCCCTCCTACCCATAATTCTATATAATGAGAATTACATCCTGGATAAGCAAAATATGTAGATCTGATAATGCGAATCTTTGTGGTCATTTACTGTTTGAAACTTGATGAATTGATAGTAACAACTGATAATTAAATGAGCAAAGCAGAACATCAATTTTACCGTAGGCTCTCTCGAAAAAAGGAACTTTTTATTTTTTGTTTGTTTGTTTTATATATATGTATATATAACCCAAATCTGTGCCAAAATACAAATATAAATATGTATATATATATGTATATTTGTGTTTTGGCACAGATTTGGGTTATATCTTATAACATGTTGTCTATTGCATAGGAGTTGAGAATATAGAAATGTACCAGATTTATATATATCTATATATAGATATATTATACATATATATATATATATATATATATATATATATATATATATATATATATATATATATATATATATATATATATATATATATATATATATATATATATATATATCAGATATATATATCATAGATATATATTATATATAGATATATATATATACAGATTTATTATATATATATATATATATATATATATATATATATATATATATATATATATATATATATATATATATATATATATATATATATATATATATATATATATATATATATATATATATATATATATATATATATATATGTGTTTTGGCACAGATTTGGGTTATATCTTATAACATGTTGTCTATTGCATAGGAGTTGAGAATATAGAAATGTACCAGATTTATATGTGCTGCAATTACACACCCAATTTTTTTTCTCACCATCAATAAATTCAAATATCTAATAATATGTTTCAAAAATTCCTGAACTGTAACAAGTAATAGATTCAAATTAATTTGTATTTTGCTCTTTCCTTCTCATGGTTTCTCTCAATTAATTCATTATGAATGTATATTCTGTTGATTCAAATTCCTTAAAATACTGGATTCTTGTTATTCTAGCGAGCTACTATCTAGTATTGGGAACAAGTGGTCATACTGCAAATTAGTTTTAAGGAATTAATCTTTTATACAACTCGATTTGTGTCTCCTATTGGCAATGCGAAGTCCGAGAAGTATGAAACAGATGAACTCATTGATGTATCACTGAGAAAAAAATAGTGCTTATTAATCTTACGATTGAGATAAAAACATGATTTCGAAGTCAACATTGTAACGATACTTACTCAGCTTGCACGGAGAGATCAAAACCGTTATTGACCCTAAGCTCTACCTCCCTGAAAAGCATCGTCTGTAACCCACAGGAAAACTGAAATTTCAGTAGGCCGTCTTCCAAAAAGAGACACATGTATGAGTGGAGACCCAGGTGAGCGCAAAAGAGAAGACCTGTTGGTGCCAACGTCTTCACTGTCACATTTATCCGTGTTCCAGTTGCGTTACTTAGGCGGTGTGTGAGATACGATTGACCGGTGAAGGCCGCCACACGGATACCTGTGTGATCCTCACATAATGGGCCGTCCCAACCAAACTTGCAGATACACTAGTCAAACAATAGATAACATACAGTTATTGGATGAGTAAAAAGAAAATCTTTCAAGTACAAGGACTCAGTTTTTCATTTGTATGTTTTTTTTTTGCATTCTTTGCAGGTCAAACCTAGTGACCAGAGAAATTCAAATTTTTCCATCATGAATCCTATACTAGATTAGAACTAACTGTATAGAGTGTTGCGCAAAATTGGCTCAATCAATTCTGAGACAAATGAGAAAAAAATCTGTAAGGATAACTTGGTTGAAAAAATCTTGATACACTGTGTTCCCACTTTCATTTGGTATTGCAGTTTGGTCCAAGTATTTGTACGTTTTCGGATTGTAGCACTTGTGTCAATTTTTAGAAAACTATACAAAGGTCAACCTTTCTATACTTTGGTTGAACTCTCATTCATCTCACATTGGTCTCTTATTTGGTGTTCTAAATATTCATATAGGCCTATGTTGAAAGTTGAAGAACACAACATTAATATGCCAAATTAACTGGGTCAATACTGGGTAGACTGAAGATTCAATAATATAATAGCTATTTGATCTCAGATTATTATACATATCCCACTAAATCAATCTGTCTCATAAAAGAAGAGTACCATTTATTTTTTCCGAAGCTAGATACCGTAGCCTATTAGTCTTTGTTTGAATACGATTTACTACATAACAATGATTTTCTGTTTTTGTTATTTTACCTTTGGTCCATCCTTTGTGTAAACGCACATCCCTTTATTGAGACATGGTGTCACAGTGCAATCTGGCATGTCAGTGGTATGCTGGAAAACAATCTCCGTACCAATCTCTGTATAGCCATCCTCAGTCGATAACGATCCTTCAGTCATAAGGATTGTTTCAGACGATTCTGTGGAAGACGTCGTGTCGGTACTGGGACGAATTGTTGTTACTTCTGGAAACGGTTGCTGACTAGAAGGTCTGAGTGTCGTTAGTACTTCAGGGAATGTCTCTGCTGTGGTCACTTGTTTAGTGAATTCAATGAAGAACATTCCGGTTGTTAGATCGTCTCCTGAGGAAGGCTGCCCTTGATGTGTTTCATTTGCTTGTTTCCCTTCACGGCCATCAGTCGTTTGATATCTCACTGATGTCGTAACAATTGATTCGGTTGAAGATTCAAACGTAATATGAATATCTGGTCCTTCTGTTGATGCTATTTCAGAGGTTGTCTTAGTTTCTGGAATTGTTGTCGCAGTGGATTCTTTTGTGAATTCTTCTGAAGAGATATTTTGAGTGATAGAAGAAGGTTCTAGAGGCTTGAAGGTTGTTTCCCAATAATGTGTTTCTTCTTCGGAGCCAAACGATGTTGTACTTTCGTATGATGTCGTATCGAATAAGGTAAACAATTTTTTGGTCGTTGTGGATGTTTCCGCTGCGGATGTTTCCATTGCAGATGTTTCTGTTGTCGATGTTTCTGTTGTCAAGGTTTCCATCGTGGATGTTTCCGTTGTAGATGTTTCCGTTGTAGATGTTTCTGTTGTAGATGTTTCCGTTCTGGAGGTTTCCATTGTGGATGTTTCCGTTGTAGAAGTTTCCGTTGTAGAGATTTGTTCCAAAAGTCCGTTTGTAATGTGTTTATTGGTTGATATTTCAGTTTCACCGTCTATCGTTGGTTCGCTTTGAGTTGTTAAAAATTGTTCTGTAGACATTTCTGTTGTATCAGAAGTTTCAAATGCCTTACTAGAAGTCATGGTTGAGGACATTGTAGTAATCATTGTAGTTTTCATTGTAGTGGTTTCGGGTATTTCTGATGTGTTCATATAGAATATACTGGTAGTCTCACTGGTAATTGGAAACGATTCTGAAGTTTCGCTTACTGTCGTGACTTCCGTTGTCTCTTCTTTTTCTTCTTCTGGGAGAATAGTAGTTGTTGAGACAGATTCTGACGATGACGTAGACGAAAAAGGCGGTGATGAAGTCACTTCAATTGACGTTGTTTCTAAAGTAGTTGCTTCTGTTGTGAAACTTGTATCCCCAACCGATGGGAAGTACGAAACAAGTATTTCAGTGGAAGATGGAATGTCGCGAGAGTGCTCGGTGGTAGCATATGTAATAGGTTCCTGTGTTGTGGCAGCGATTGTTATTGGTATTGGAGAAGTTGGACGGTTGTATGTACAGTTCACCTCTCCGGGTCGGATTATGAGGCACTCGCAGAATTGTCCCGTGAGGTCAGGTGGACATGAACATGTAAACTGATCTACACCGTCTAGGCATGTACCCCCATTCAGACACCTAGAACAATCAAGTGGAAAGTCGAGTTATTTGTGGCACCTGTATTCTTTTCTGTATATTTATAATTTCTCACAGCAGACTGGCTCAATCTGTCCATGACTATTTTCTTGAATAGATTCAATAGTTTTTTCGTCAGTATCTTTCGAATGATTGGCTATGTCAAAATTGTAATGAACCGTTTTCAAATTAACAATTACAAAAACAATTACAAATGCCATCTAGTTGTCTTAGGTTGTCCTGTACAGATGATGTGAAATGTACTTTTTCAGTTTAATAAAAAAAATTGACTACAAATCATTTAGTATGACATTGACAGCCTTCATGAATATCATGCGATCATAATGAATAGATATGCGTTCTTCTCATATATTTCAATTTTGATAATGACAAATCTGTTCTTTCTAAACTTATTACTATACAGAAGTGATATTTCACTCGACCCATTCCTTGGAACCTGTAGTATACATTCTCTTTGCTGTCATAATGAGCTACAGCCTGTATTGAAGTATGGTATTATCATTCATTATCATATTATTATCATTTGTCAGCGTAGTATCATCGCCTTTACTACGATTAATCAAATGTAGACACATTAAACAAACAACTTGAGATTGATTGTTCTTGTATGAATTAATGAGTGATGCGTTGCAAAACCCATGGTTTTTAAATGTGAGACTCAACTTCTACTAAAGGCTTGAAAAGTATAGCGCTATGTTAGATCTTTTATTTCAATTTCTAGTGACAGGGATGAAGTATTCAACTCGAGACACATGTTAACATGGAGGAAGTAGAGACAATTAATCAGCTCGAAATACGCTTTTAGTGACCATTTAAATATTAATACAATTCTTATGTTCAAACGTCTTTCTTCATTTAATCAATTTCCAATATCCAATAGATCTGATCTGGATCAAGATCTGGTTTAATTTCAACTTATTCCATTGAAATATATAATAATGTAGAGTGGATTCAGGAAACCATCATTTTGTAACTGACAGGGCATGTCAATTTATTTCAATGGGATAAGTTGGTGAATCGTATAATTTTATCGTTTTTTTTTTGTTTCTTATGTTGGTTTTATAGTTCACCAACGGGTATACTGTTGAAATCATGTAAAAAAAGACATACAATCCGAAGTAATATGTCAACATTCTAGCATTATTCGTATTGTTGTGAAAAAGAGGTAGTGGGTAAATTAAGATAAGTATGTCGGAAATTCTCTACACAACAATCAAGTTGTAAGACATTTGAACAATGTAGCGTGTAATACATTTAATTGAATAAAATAAAAGTTTAAATGCCACGCAATTAATTGTACGTTTATCACTGATATTGTTGCAGTTTATGGAGTGTGGGACTTGAATTAATTAAGCGTTGTTTAAGGGACATCTTTAATTGGTTTTGTTTATTTAACTATAGAAACTATTGTAGACAATACCCATTATTTTTTGTGCATTATTTATTCGTTGAAGAACTTCTAATGTAAATAGCTGTATTTGCATTACTTGGAGATAAAAGAGCCTTCGTAATTAGTTTATTGCATGGTAATCATGTTTAAAGACTGAAGATGTGATATTTTGATATGATGTGAAGCACTGATATTTTCAATTCCGGTATCTATAAAATGGTGAAAACCACTACATTTGTGCCCTGCAATTGTCACAGAATTACTCAAGTATACAATCAAACTGTGTTTTTTAGTAGAATAGCCCAAATGAAATTTCATAGAATTAGCGTTATTTATTCCTGCATATTAGTTTGTAAGTGGGTATTTTAAAAAATCGTGTTTCACATTAATATCATGTCGGAAGTTCTCTAGCTGCTCGAAAGTATATGATGAATGTGAGATTTGACAAGAACCCGTTTTGAAAAACATATACATAGTGCTGTTTCGGGGGTTTCGATTTTTTTGAAATAATGACTTAAAAATATTTTTTTACCATTGTATTTTTTGGGGGGGTTATATCGTAGGCCAATATTTCCTTTTTTTATTAGTAATTTCTGCTAGTGTTTTTGTTAGGTTTCCTCACTGCAAGGGAGAGAAGTGAGCAAGCGAAGTTTAGGTCTAATATTTTCCTATTCTCGCGTTAATTAATGCCACGTTTACGATTTCTGTAAGAAAAATGGAAATATTTGTAAACAGACTCAGTAACAGTTTTTTCATATAATTGATATTACTATTATGCTTGTGTACTTTCTGATGAATATTAGTATTACCAAAATCCCCAGAGGCCCGCTTTCGCAGCAGTTTTTTTCCAGGTGGGATTTTGGATGAACATTATCACTATACATTATCACTATACCGTTGAAGTGTGTGGATGTTCATTTTTTTTATCAAAATCGAAATCTTGAGCCTTATCATTGTTTCCCAATTGACCACTAGTGATGGGCGTGGCTTATCGGCAGGCCACCTTGATCATTTTCATGTGGGCATTTAGAGATACTCTGATAGGCTATGTCAATTTTCCCACATAAAAAACAGCCCATTCAATTGGATGTTTTGTTTTGTGACGTTTGTGGGCGGGTCAATCACTAGTCGTCAATTGAGGCCGAGGATGAATGAATAAAGACCATATAAGCGGCACCTCTTGGTTGCATGCTTATAGACTTCGAGGTGGTCTCGACATCAATAATAATAATAATGAACAAATAATAATACAATTTGAATTTCATACGATAAACCACTAACAATGTGAGTGCAAATGAATAGATGTGCTGCTGTAAGTCTGTCGCATTGCTAACCGTGGTGGCGCTTTGGGGTACATCGGCCCTCTTTGGCACTCGTCGTATTGGAATTGACATCGGTCACCGTGGAAATCCGGCACACAATAGCAGACACGGACGCCTGCCTCCACTAAACATAGGGCGCCGTTTTCACACGGACTGGCGTCGCATTGGTGCATCTCCATCTCGCAGTTCTTGCCTGTGTAGCCTGCAAAATTACACATATTGAAATATCGGGAAGATCATTCTTAGAATTACTTTCTTGTGAAAGGAAGTTATTTTCGTTCGATTTATGGAATAGCCTTCGTGATGTTTATATATTCAATAATTGTTTAGTACATCGTTGTCATAGGCAACATCGAAGAATTTTATAGAGTGGTTGAATAGGCTGAATTATGAATCCTCATTTTCATGAGATATAGAAAAGTGATTTAGAGCTTGAATAAAAAATAATTGTCTGTTCTCTTTTCGTCTGATACCTGTTGAATCCTATGCAATATCACAAGATCGACAAGTTTAGTCAAATACGACTTTTACTTTACGATATATATTCGTAATTTTCCGCAAATGACAACCGAGTTTGATGGGTTGGAATGACGATGTTTTTAGTTCTATCAGATCAGATACTTTCGAGTTATACCTGTCCTGCATAACAATGATTATAAATGGCATTACGGTACAATAATATTGATTCATGAGAAAAAGATGTAAATAAGGCCTATGCGTCGGGAATATATATTTAATGTAACAACATTTTGAACAATTGCATTGGCGAACATCAAATCTATAAAAACTATAAATAAATCGAAACTACGATATTTCGGAGGTTCTTCGACCTCTGTTTTCAGTTTGGTGAAAAGAAGATTAAATATATTATATATATATATATATATATATATATATATATATATATATATATATATATATATATATATATATATATATATATATATATATATATATATGGCGCAAAATAACCCCGTCGTTGACGCGCCGCAAAGCCTTAATATTCATATGAAAATATATATATATATATATATATATATATATATATATATATATATATATATATATATATATATATATATATATAATTATTAAACCATAATAATTCCTTGGCTCGAATCCCGGTCGAGGCGTATCTTTTTCGACATAACTATAAAATCCCAAATATATATATATATATATATATATATATATATATATATATATATATATATATATATATATATATATATATATATATATATTTATATTTATATATTTAACTGAAAAACTGTTCGAACGGTTACACGAACATATAAAGAATAACTAAATTAGAACAACGTTATATATAATCTTGGATTATATTTATATAGCTATCGTACCGCATTCGTAGTTATCAGTTATTTGAAGCCATTACAACTATAATCCTAGATGTAATTGAACAAATGTGAACAATAAGAAGAAGGAGGTCGAAGTATATACGTAATGTCGTTGTTTTGATTGATTCATATTTTGTTTGAAGTACTCGCCAGTGTAATTGTTCAAAAGGTTAGTTTTATCAAATATTGATTGATTTAATATAAAATGATATTTCAATTCAGAACAATCACCGGGAACACGTCAAAGGTTTCTATATCATTTGATATCATTGATATCATTTCGTGCTGTGATGGATGAGTTCAATCAAAAACTCGTTATTAACTATTTTAACCATACGGTACTTTTGTTTCCTAATCAATAGCAGCTGTACTGAAAACTACAATTACCAGACAATCACTAGTGAAAATTACCAAATTACCAAATAAACATGCACAAGCGTAGTCTGCGTGTAGGTCGACACAAATGGCACCATTTTGGCACGGCGAAGATGAACACTCGTCTATGGGACGTTCACATAGTGCACCGTCCCATCCTAGCCAAAAGACAATACCATTGGTAATTACTAATTTTATAAGTTCGACAAAATTATGGACAACTTCTGTAAGCAATATGGATTTACGAATATACCGTTCAAAGTTTACATTGTATTACTATTATCTCGTGCATAGCCTACTGTGATAATATTGATTTTAGAAAGCATTATTGAATAATGTTTTACTTCAAGTATGAATACAAAAAATGTGTATTAATTATACTTTGTGATATATTCTAAAAATCAAAATATAGAAAATTAGAAATGCATATATTTTACTTTATAGACATTCAGGCAGTTATACTTCCAGTGTCGACGAATTTTAATTCGATAATGTACATTTTTATATGCAAATATCTTTTCTGTATTGCTGTTGTTGAGTGAGTGGCTATATAGTTCATTATTTTATTTCTACAACCTATTTCCCAAGTTTGTCTGATATTTAAATCTACTTTATTACCACATTTGTCAAAATATTCTGCATATACTTCTATATTATTCTTTCTATTTTACTTCATATCGTATCAACATTTATTATTATTGCACTCGATCATATTTGACGAAATACAGTTACTAGATTACATTGTTTCACATCGAACCTGGATTACAGAAACAGTTGAAAGATACTCCAGGACCTTCCCTACAAACGCCTCCATTCATACATCGCGCTTCCTCGGTGGCATTGCACACGGCTATGTCTGTCTCGCAGAACACACCTGTAAACAACAAGAAATGTTTACGTCATAAACTAGTAGCTTGTTCACCCACATATTCAATTACATAATGATACAATCTAAACCGATCACCTACCAGAATATCCAGGTTGGCAAGTGCAGTTGTAACCGTTGATGCCGTCGAGACATGTGCCATTGTTGAAGCAAGGATTTGAAGCGCACTCATTGAAGTTCTCTTCACACACATCACCTGCGAATGTGAGGTAACAATGGAATATCCATTTTGAGCTTACGAGGGGGCAGGAATGTTGAATTATACCAATTTTTTGGTTATAACTGTTGGCCATTGATATAGCAAAGTTATATACACTTGAATATCCACGAAAGGAGAAGGTCGTCTTATCACCATTATATCTGTTTAGATGTGGTATTTTGAGAGTCAAGTGACTTTTCAAGACGATATTTACGGTCAAAAATACAACTACATATTTCAAAATCGTCAAATATTTGGAACTGTAATGAGTTGCTCAACAATAATTGAAGGTTTTACTATTTGACAACCTTCGTTGGTGGATAGTATGAACTATAAGATCCGAAGAAATAAAAACTTTACTACAAATATATAGAAGAGAAAATGTGCTTGATTGATGTATATTGAATTGTATGCAGAGCCGAACTAGTATAAGTAAATCGTAACTTCATAATATCTAAACAAAAATAATTCATTTCCAAAAAAACAAACATTTAATCGACTCAATAGTTCAATCTTGTGGAAAATGTATAATTGTAATCAACGAAACCGGCGCGAACATAAAACACCATGCACTTACCCATGAATCCATCTGGACAAGAACAGTTGTACCCTGCGACACCATCCAGGCACGTTGCCCCATTGAGACATGGCGACGACCAACATTCGTCCCAGTTCGTCTGACATTGAATTCCCGTGTAACCGTCGATGCAATAGCATGTGAACGAAGTGTTCAGATCGTCCATACAGATCCCATAGAAACATGGATTGCTGAGGCAAGAGAATCCTCCGTCAGTTTGGGGCAGAAACCAAAATGCCCAGCCGCCAAGGGGCAGTAGCCAAATGGACCAGACGGCCGCAGACAACCGGTGATCACCAGAAGACGTCATCGGTCATCCTCGCTCACGTACATAAGAAGCATACTATAGAGTAAAGATTCACCTGCAACAAGATGATTGTATTGTACTTTTTTGGGGTGCTGAGGTGCGTTTACTGGAATAAAGTATACTCGGCTCTGTGATATGGGGTTGAGGATATACTTATGAATGGATGGTTGTAAATGGTTCAGTTGAGGTTTGACACACAAGTCCATGTCACACAGCTGGGTTTACTTTATTCCAGTATACGCTCTTCAGGCGCCTCCTTTTTTGCCTCTTGGTGTGGATGCATAAGTACTGTGAAGTGCTTTGCCATACAGCGGTTGGAAGGAATTTGTCGTGGTTCTGGAAGAAGGGAACAATTGCCGTATTAAATTTAACGACTGTGGGAAACACGAAAAACTCCATCATGATGGACGACCGGCGGGAATCGAATGTTGGGTCTCTTGAATGACTGTTTAGGGCGCTACCAATTTATCCACTCGTATCAGTATTTGTATTGTGTCTAGAGACGAACTGGAGTGATGACCAAGATCTGTTGATGACAGTTGGTGAATAATGAGATGAATGGTCATTTTGGGAACAATTCGTGGTCGAAACGGTCGTGACCTGCTCTTAAGAAGCCATCCTATAGTACTATTCACGACAGAGGGAAACTACGATTTTTTTTGTCAGGAAGGTCGACGATGGCGGGAATCGAGTCCCTGTCTCTTGAATAACGGTTCAGTGCGCTAGCGACTGATCCACCCGTTCAAGTAAAACGGTGATACTGTTGTGGACGGAGCTGTGAAAAAATAGTTATGGTGTGAATCTACCATCTGCCCATCTACCAAAATTGTCGAAATCTTGTCAAAATATTTTCAAAGAGAACGGTTAGGTTCTGACAGTTGAGTTCTGACAACTTCATCAGATGGGCAGAATGACCACATTTAACCACATTTATAGATAATCAGTTTAGATATGAGCCTCCATGAGATACGAAATCGTATCAATGGTCTCAACATTTGAATATATATTCACATTTAATTCATGAATAGGCCTATATTGTTCTTTTTGATTCCCCTGATCGGATTTGTCGTGTTAATTCTTGTCGTGTTTATATCGTGGTCAATTCTCTTCTGTATAAGGTCAATTAACCTTACCGTTAGATAGCAGCAAGAAACTTTTATTGTTGCAACAGTGACTGATAAAGCTATTGTTGGTTAGGAGGAACGCGAGTAGTGTCTAGTGGTAGTCGACTTCAGCACAAACTATACCATAGATACACGTTGTTGTCAAACTTTAAAGAAGCGGAAGGAAGGAACGGTCTTAAAGCCAATGAAATTAAGAAATGAGAGAACAATTTGGAACGCTTTTTTTATTTTTTATTTTGGTATTTTCTTCATTTCTGTCTAAAATGGAATCATTGCAAGTGGAGTGGAATTTTCAAACGCATTTTCGAAATTTTGTAATTATATCGATTTTTTTCACAAATAAATTTGCATACTATATATAAGATCCGTAATGAATATATTTTCTGGTGATACATTTCGTGTTCACAACCATATTTTGAAGGGTATGCGTAGTGTATATTATGTAAAAATATACATTTCTTAGTAACTGTAAGCACGAGGAGCCATTTCAACGTAAAAATTGACATTGTATTCATCTTTGAATTATTGACAAAGAGAATTTATAATGCCCGGATGATCGACTGGGTGATATAGTTTTTCAACCTTTGTTTTTGTGTATATGAATCGATGGGTGACCCGGTGGGGTGAGGGGAAAACCATCATGGTACGTCGTGGTACATTGTTACATAACACATCTTTGTTGTTAAAATGATATCTCACGACACACTGTCGTAAATGAATGTATGAATGTACTTCAGGTCAACAAGTTTCTAGGCCAAGTACAAGATTTTTTCCCGTAATTTCATTGCCATTGTTACATGTATAATGGCACGGAAATCCGGTGAATTCAAGTCAAAGTTTTCCCCATATAAAATTCGTTCAGTCGTCTCATATTCTCCGTACCAGTCTGTTCTTCACTCGGCAATCTGATAACACATAAACTTCAAAAATCTATCATCCAACAGAGAAAATAAGTTGTATAAACTTATACGTCTCATTTTGAATTTTCACAATGTTTTATGTACTATATGGTTTTAAAAATTCATTAAATTATTAAAATTAATACCATATACAATTTTTCTATTAATTAAGGTAAGCGGAAATTGATTATTATTGTGCGTGACTCATGTGATTAAGACATCTATTCTAAAGGTCCTTGCACGTGGGGTATACGGGTAATATCGATTGTTCTCATATTCTGCACTCACTAGAGGAATCAACGACCGCAATGGCAAACAAAGTACGTTCTCGAGTGTCAAAAATGTCCACGTGTATTTGTGTGAATGAATGTAGAAATATGCACTTACCTAGCTAATTTCACCACACTGTATTGACGTGTAATAATAATTCTTTCTTCCTGATCTTGTCATTCTGTTTTCCTCATGTTTTCTTGACTCCGTGAACCCACACTTCCTAGTTGTCGTAGCCTGGTTGCCATAGCAACGAATATAAACATATAATACCTGCGGTTTGTGGACGCCCCTATACCTCGTGGCGACGGCACCCTTCCCTTCCCCGCACTTCCACCCCGCAAACTACCCAACCATAGTTTCCTGACCACTACACTGTATATATGCCATGAACTTTTTATACGGCAGGAGCCGGTTCGATTCCCTTCGTTGATCATCATACATTCTTAACTGTTTGTTTCGCGGTTTCTGATTATCCACATGTTCTTGAATGTTATTTATTATGTTTAGAACATATTTAAATTTAAAAAAATGTAATGATGAAAAAAATGTTCGCTGTATTATTTAGTTCCTTATCAGCTAGAAAATAATGAACCGTAAATGTAACATTAATCTAATGTGGTAGAGTTAGCATTCGACTTCTGATTCACGTAGTTTTATGGTCAGTCGACGAGTTGGTTGACCGAGGAGAGGCCGTAGGCGGTCGAACCTTATTCATTTAACATACTCACGGAAATATATAAGGAATTTCATGGCATTCTTGGCTAGGTCTAGTCTCGAGTCTAGTTTAGTTTAGTGTGTGAAAATGAAAAGTGCTGAGACTAAAATGTTATTTTGCTGACATAGTGACAGCACGCTACTGCGACTTGGCAGTTTGCAAGGTAAATTAATTATTAATCAACGCGGAAATATTTTTGGCAGATTGTTTGTGTCGGAAAT
>OZ023332.1:27791717-27899217 GCA_964007535.1 Brachyptera risi | reverse complement strand
TCTATTGTCATACGTCCCACAACTGGAGACTTTTTGAAGTGAGTGTCAATGAAATTATATTGTAATTAAATTATGAGGTTATTATGTCTATAAAATCTGTAACTAACTGTAACTTAATCAATAACATGTCATATTTTTCTTGGAGATCATCAGGGTATCATAGTATCAGGGTAACAGGGTAGGATACAGTAGGGTAACTTGCAGTTGCATGGTCAACTTCTGAACAATAATGATGATTGAATTAAATTAATTGCTACACTATTGGTTCAATGTACAGAAAGACCCAATTTCATGTATTTTTAATTCATCATTTATCGATTCTACAATAAATTCAGTACGATTTGTATCAACTTAATTTAAATCGGACTAGTTCCCCAAGTTTGATCAGCACATAAAAAACTTTTTCATGACGAATCGTTTTAAAAAATAGAGGCAAACAACTTTTATTGGCAAGGAACCAAAAGATGTTTGGTTGACCACAAGGTCTGCTACTCAGTATACATACCATGCAATGTTGTTACATTTACATATGGTATCCACATACAAATGTAATATCAATATACTGGGAGTTGAAGGTTAAGCTAGGTTTATGATTTGACGATATTTCATATCATAATAAAAATGAACAAATAATATGTTTCTTATGAATTAAGAATAATTAATATCAATAAAACTAACAAAAGGATGAAAGGTTAAAAGTAACCTGAAAAGTATGCTAAGCTTTACGTTTTGTTGAACGCTATATTTATACCATAATGTGCATTGATTTAGGAAAGTACCATACATTTGTTCTAGGATTATAGCTATCTACGATTTGTTCAACTAAAAATAGAAAAAATATTGTTTCTAAAAACTTGAAAAATTGAACATTTTGAAA
Organism: Brachyptera risi; assembly: GCA_964007535.1. Classification (NCBI taxonomy): domain Eukaryota; kingdom Metazoa; phylum Arthropoda; class Insecta; order Plecoptera; family Taeniopterygidae; genus Brachyptera; species Brachyptera risi. Next base: position 27,898,340 of record OZ023332.1, on the reverse strand, counting down.
GTTTGAAAGCTATACCGATACTGTAGTATTACGTAGTAATTACGACGTTGACTGTGAAAAATATGTTACAGTGACTACCAGAACTCGATGGATCTCCACATAGGGGTGACTACCTCCAAGGGTCTAGTTGTGGAATTTGACAAGAACGGAATGCATTGTGGCGATCACACCGATCTTTGGGGACAGTGCCTAGTCATCGATTGTGCTACGGATTCGTGGAGTAACCATTGGGATTCAACTTTGCAAGCCGCTACAGTACAAGAACGGTGGTCGTCTCAGACATACAACGAAGATGATTTCAACTGTTACACTTTTGTGCTCACCTTTCTTCGCAACATAGGACACAGTAATTTTGAAAAAGCTGCAACAAATAGAACAATGTTTTGCGGTAAATTTATAGTGCCGCGCACAACAGCTGCTGGAAAATATATTTCGTTGTACCGTAAATTAAGTAAAAGTGGCCACTATATAATGGTGTAGTCTCAGGTCAAGTAGCTTCCATTTGTTGAATACAATTACTAGATATTAAGATACATTAAAGAAGGTGCAAAGTTCTTTTGTGCGTAGGAGCTGCTAAAGACCTAGATGTCTCAATCGGTGGTATGAATTTTTCAAATGGTTTTCTCACATATATGTTGATGAAAACCACCCAAACTTATAAGTTCATATGACTACTGGAGAGATGAAGGCTTCTTCAATCAATCAGCTCCCTTATCCCACACCACTAGTGCACATATTTGCAATCCATCTCTCATGAATACAACTATGCATCTTATATTCAGACTGCATTGCACATCTTTTTGCAATACTGTAATTATTGTACTGCTGTCAATAACAGGATCTGAGTATTGATCTACAGTCATATGTGGTGGATCTGGGTGACATAAAGATACTCCTGATCATTTCAGTTTTCATGCATTCAATTGTATTTGAATGCATATTTGAATTGAATGATTGAATTACAAAGAAAATGTTGAGAATATATTATACAGATAGAGCTAGGTAATTTAAAAATGAAAGTACTGATTATAATTAGTAAGATTATTATTAAAATATTCTGACGTGTTATTTGATGTGTGCTGTTCTCATTTATAAACAATATGTCCCTTCCTCCTGCGTATTGATTCAATATAATTTTCAACTATTTCAAGTTAGTTGTTATGTTACCGCCAAGGCTAGAACAGAAATAACAACCAAAATCACCTATTCATTGACGTACCTCTAAAACCCAATATTTATTCTAACCCAGAAGTAAGTTGACTGCTGCGTGAAATAATCTCCCAGCTATTTTGGAAGTTTTTGGAAAAATGTTGAATGTGAATGAAAGCTTTGATTATAATTTTACTGACAAGGTAGATGAAACCGTTTTGGCGAAGCGTGTTGAATATAGATATTGTATTGAATTATTATGTAGAAGATATTTGGAAATATTATCTAGTTCTAGTCATCGACTGATTCTTTACAATGGGATTTCCCACGATCTTACGTAAATTTAATGGATCAGACTGTGAGCATATAAAAAGAAACGAGAGTCAGGCTACACAAGTAGGGGGAGAGGGTAAGAATGTTGGAGAGTCCAACTGAGATGATGAGAGACCTGGGGTGGCAGAAATTGGAAATACGGAGGAAGGAGGATCGTTTATGTAATTTCTTCAGGGTAATGGAGGGAGAGGGGGGGTGGGGGGAGCTGCATGAGTTGATAAAAAGAAATAAGTCAGGGTATGGAGGTAGGCGGGGTCATGATAGAGCGGTAGTCATATAGGGGGCTACATTAGATGTCGGTAAATTCTCTTTCTTAAATAGGACAGGTAGGGACTGGAATGGGCTTAGTAGAAATGTTTTTGAAGGGGATGAAATCAGGTTAAAGTTATTCCGTCAGAGGGTTAAGGAGATGGTGGGATAGGGGTACTTAGGGAACTTGCCACCGCGCATTTATGTGCATTTGCAAGAGTTAAATAATAATAATAATAATAATATGTAGGGGAAATTAATTTACAATCCAACCATCCCTTACCATACTGAGATATATAATGCTGAGAGTCTCACCATTGTTGGGTTCTTCATTGGAACAAGGGGTACGACTACGACTGTTGACATTGAAAACTTGACATGAAGTCATTGTTTCCCTCTGAAGGCAAAGGATGAAAGCTTGGGATTGTTTGAGCAGGGCACCACAGACACTATCTCACCACCCCAAAGAAATAGTTGGATATAATATAGCTAATTCAACAAATTGTAAAAATTATAGTGATAAGTTGAGAGATAAAGAACAATTCAAAAGTTGTGTTGGGAGAGAAGTTTTCAATTTTCTTTCTAAATGTATCTTCTCTTTCTTTGATTTTCTACATTTAAATTGGGTTTAATGACGCACTGTAATGATGACTAAGATCTATTGGCGTCGGATCAATGAGATGATGGGATGATGAGATGCAGGTTTTATGGGTAATGGGAAGGATAGTGGGAAGGAAGCAGTCATGGCCTATATTGTGGGAACCACCCCGGCATTAGCCTAGACTACAGAGGGAAACCACGAGAAAACCCTGTAAAGATGGCCGGTAGCGGGGATCGAACCGGGTCCGACATGCCCACTGCCATCCGGGTAACATGGAGCAAGTGCGTTAACCACTCAGCTACCTGTGCCGGTGATTTTCTAGATCTTTTTTTTCTGAATCTTCCTTACTTCTTCTACTTGAAAATTCACGTGGTTAATGGAAAAAGAGGTTGTTTCTCAGTTGCTGTTCATGTTCTTTTTCTTTGATCCATCTCTCCGTCTTCTTTTTTATAATTCTTTTTAAAAATATTCTTTGCAACTTTTGTAACAAATGCTCGATTGGAAAAGATATAATATAGCATAAGTTTATCTGCTTTGAGAGGATCAATTGACCAATCTAGATGGGCGTGACTTATACGAAGGAGGGAAATTTTAGATACCTTGATTGGTTATTTCCCTATTTTCCCCTGCTTCACTGTCCACTTGATTGGTTTTTATATTTTGTGACATCACGAGGGCGGACGATCTACATCGGTCAATTGTCATACGGCGCATTCACTTCAAAGGGCCTATCGGCTAACATCTCCTTTAATTTTTTGTTCTTACATTAGTACTATAAATTTTTATCTGCATTTGTACTTTAGTTATAAAACCACTAAAAACTATGAAACAACTTGTTACTTCACCATTTTTGTTTTCAATATGTAATTCTCAGTTTTCCATATTTTATTACCAGAAAAAGTTCTTTTAAAATATCGATTCTGTTATATTTTTAAATTTAATTATCTTAGGCCCAGTATTACCAAGTCCAGTTAGTATTTATCTGAGAGTTGGTGAAAACAAATACCACAGGTAACCATGGTGATAACAAGTTTGAACTGTCAGATAAAGGCTAACTAGACTTGGTAATACCGGGCCTTATTCTATTGAAATAATGCATTGTTTTTATACATTTTGTTATACTATGTCCAAGTGACAACCGTTTCGACGGCAGTGTTTTCAATAAACTTCTCTCTCAACTTTACAACATAAAACCCAATTGACAATCAAATAATTGATGTCTATTTTCAACTGACTCGAATGTACTTTTTTCTTTCTTCAATAATTTTTCTCATTTGTCTATAATAGACTATAATACATAGAACTACTGGTCAAGTTATTATTTTTCCAACATAATTGTGATCATTTTCAATTTAAATAACCAACTTGATTTGTTTCATTAACATTATTGTAACCTCTTCTTGTGGCAATTATAATAACAATTTTTATTCTGGTACACTGGATCTCTATAATTAGGATTCATATCTTTGAGTCAGAGAGTCATCAATGAGTAGATTTTCTTGTTATGGCTGGATATTATGTATAAATGTTTTTCAGATAAGCATAGCGATGGCCTCCATTTGACATCCTGGACATCCTGGAAAAATCGAGTCACATTTTTGTAAGCGTCATAGATGTCAGACAAAGTATTGATCAACTTGAAATGTTTTCTGGACATTTGTGTCATACCAGAATAGATACCTACAGTCTTTGAGCAAAATCGGTTTGATGTATTCTCAGAAAGTTCACTATCCCTGTAAGAAGCATTCCGTTGAATTCCCAATTTTTCAGTTCCAACCAATCGAAATGAAATTTTAACTGAATATTAATATTGTTAATGTTTGTTTATGTTCTATCAAGTTAAAAGAAATTTGGATCGATCTTTATCAAGAAAATAAATTATTATACTGAAAAAATGTCGAATATTGAATTAGAAGATTCTAAGGATAATCAACAGGTTGGGTTAAATAACGAAGTTATAGGGAAAGCTTGATAGTCTCGAAATCGAGGTTTGTATATAGCTTTCAGTTCATTTCGTATAAATATCTCACTTATCTTAGATGCATATGCTGTATATAGCTATCGTATCGATGGATGGGCAAAAGTATTCCATAGCTGTGCAACCAGCTATAGAATAACCAAAATGTGCTTTTACCGCAATAAATATACACTAGTTTCTTCTATATTGCACTACAGGTCCAGCGTTTAGTTTCAATTTTAAACTTTGTAATCTTTTCGTGCATAAACCAGAAAATCAAAAATACATGTTCACTCAAGTTTTTCGCGCAGCATTTGCAATTCTCCTGTCTAATTGAAGTCTTCCTTGTATAAATCGGAAACAGTAGTATACACTACGCAAACAAGTAAACGTCAAAGATCACAATAATTCGAATTACAATATAATTTCAACTGCAATCACCACAAAAAAATAATAAATCCAAAAGTGCGTCTTCATGTTTCTTTGCTCTGTAGTTGCGTATTAATCGGTATGATAGCTATTTAATTCAAATAATTATCAGTGGATATTTAGTTGATTATTGTCCTGACATTTGTAATAACTATGGATACAGTGAGAAATAATGTTTGCTATGTTCATAATTCCTCTTTACTTGCTCGTTTTTTTAATTATTATAGTTGTTAGATATGGGGAATATGTTTAGATGCGTGGCAGACCGTTGTTTGAAGGTGATGTGTCTTGGCTGTTGTAATTTCCATATGTAAGCACAGTTATTGTTCATTAACTCATTATTTCAACTTCTATACATGCATATTATGACATTATACAACTAGACCATCAGCTTTGCGGTGAAGTGTAATGTAATAAAAAAGTAGACCATAAATTACTGAGCTTATTGGTAATATTCAGAGATTTAGTGGAAACAAACAGCAGGTAACCATGGTTATAACTTATAACTTTTAAACTACACCAACACTCAACTGCCATCTCGAAAATAAATAGGTGAATAGGTGCAATACGGGAAATAGGTGGAAAATGAAAAAATAATTATATATATATTTATATATATATATATATATATATATATATATATATATATATATATATATATATATATATATATATATCGGCTTAAAATTTATTGTTAGTTTCTTCTATGATTCATTAAGTATTCGAATATCCATTTTTTCCACACACATACACAACACAAATGCATTACACCTAAGAAGAAGTTTTCTAAAATATCTTCAAATACTTTAATGAAAATACTTTTTTTTTCGTTTCCGTCTATATACGACTACTACACGACTACACAATTTCACTTGATCACAGTAAATTGCTTTGAAGAAGAAAATAATTATAATAATATCATTCCCAATTAGGTTGTATTTTCATTTTATGAATCAGATTATCTCGTTTGAAGTGGGTCGATTTCATTGGTGATTCGTTAAAACATTGAGTATTGATATATATTTTTCCATTGGTCATTTATCCATCAACTTGCGAAATATTTTAGCGCACACCTATGTAGCTACTTCAAGAATTTGGGATTTGTTATTGGATTACTTACCGTACTGCACGTAGTAGTAGTTGTTGAAGTAGTAGTAGTTGTAGTAGTAGTAGTAGTAGTAGTAGTAGCTATAGGTATAGTAGTAATTTTCATTTGTATACATTCTTTTCATATTTCATTCACGTGAATCTACTTTGCATAAAATTATCATTTTGATTAATTGTGTATATTTTTTTATAGGGGGGATGCTGACAGCGAGGAAAATATGCTTCTTACAAAAGCTAAAGGCAAGTTGAAATGTGTTTCACCAATGATAAAAAGCTGCCCGTAACATTATTGAATATGAAATAAATTGAATTTTGGAAACGATGCCGAAAAATAACTACACACACCATTACTATGCCTAGTACCAATTATCAATTATTGTTTTCGTGAAAATGGTGTAAAATGTTTCTCCCGACGTTGAGTGATCGATATTGATAATTTTTCTTTTAAAAAGAAGCACTTTTACAAAAGTGTCTTGTTCAACTTTCTTCCACAGAGTTCTGTAGTTAATGGAAGTTTTTATTTTTATTTTGATGTATAAATTTACCCATATTATACCATCTTTTTACACTAACAACAGCGGAGAGATGTGTTTGAGTACCATCTCCCCCTCCCCCAACTCCCCACCTCACCCTCACCCTCACCCAGGCGCGGACTGGGTCCAAAAGTCCCGGGGTGCTGCTTGTAAAGTAGGCCCGTAAAAGTTAGTGCCAGGCGCACGCAACGTCCGCGCAGCGGCCGCCGGAAGCATCCTCGCTGCTCGAAATTTTTCGATTTTTTAAATGTTTTTCAAGTAGCTTTTCACATATATCTTGACACAAATCAATATTTTTACTGTAGACCTACATAACTGTTTGCGATGGATTATTATTTGGGTATGGATACGTTTGGAACACACGTATATTTTCCATAACTTTTCCGCAACTTCATCACTTTGATGTTTGGAGTGTATCTGACCCAGATTTCTTTCTCGTCCAGAGCTGCCTGCAAGAGCTTGAGCTCAGCCTACTACAACATTATGTTTGCCGTGTATCCAAAGCTAGATTTATAATGAATTTGCAGTTGGGTTAGGTTAGCTGGCTAATAACCTCTTCACCTTGATGTTTGCCGTGTACCTGAAGTAGATTTCTTTCTCATTCAGAGCTGCCTGCAAGGGCTTGATCTTAGCCTACTACAAACAGTGGCGTAACTAGGAATTTTGGACCCCGGGGCAAAGGACACACATGCCCCCCCCTCCAAAAAAACTATATATCAATTCAAATGATGATATCATTCATTATACAATCTCCATATTTAATGTTTTTCAAATTTACGATTGGAGGCGATTAAAATACAGTCGAAACTATTATCAAAATACATTCACAATTAGGCCTGTCATTTTATGGAACAAGATGGTTCTATGAAGATTAAATGACACTCACTCTTGAGAGGAAAAATAGTTGACTTTTCACCAGGATGTAGTCGAAGTAGAAAACTCATATTCGTTTAGAGGGAAGGAGAGAGGGGGGGGGGGGGAGGGTAAGAATGTATATTTTCTTTCAAAAATGATATTTTTTATTTTATGGATGTTTTTTTTTATTCATGATTGAGAATGATACAAGATCAATATAACTATCTGGCAGACGTATCCATGAAAATAATTATTTTTCTGTTCACTTTCTTATTTCTACTCTAGTGTTTATTCATTACCCAAATTTCCATATTTTATTAACTATACCATGGACACTGAACTCTGTATGAATATTATACAGTTTTTGTGTTGGTGGTATCAGATTCATTTTTCATCACTTGGTAGACTGCTGTTTTTATTGAAAAAGAATACGGTCACCATTGTTTGAAAATCACATTTTTTTGCAATGCCTTCTACTGTTTGCTAACAATTGTTTAGCATTTAATTCCTTAAAACTATACTTTTTATTGTCCGAGTATACTCATATTTTCTGCAATTTTTGTGTTGAAAAGCTGAAATCTTCAACATACCGATAGATAGATTAACCATAGCTGGTATGCAGGAAATTTGAATTTTTTAAAATTCGTCTGAAAATAAAAAATATTGTTCGCTTGAATGTGTCATAAAATGTGGTCGTTGCTCAAAAAAATCGAAACGCCGGAAACATTTTGGCCGCCAAAAAAATCATCACACACACCAGTTACTCTTGTTCTCTTGTTGTACCAGTTGTATCTTTGTACTCACACAAAAAGTTGCGCCACTCTAACTTGAGCGAACTCTGAGAAAAGTGTACCTAAAAATTGGTATTTTGACATGGTCAGTATAGGGCTATCTTGCCCCCCTTGAGTGCTGTAACTTCAGCTGGAAAAATATGACTGTTTCTACGATTCGTATTCAAGAATATACTTATTCAATAAGGTTTAACTTGAATTTCACCATCGTAGAATTATTTTTTGAATTACATTTTTACTCGAGCAAACGATGAAATGATTTCGATTACACTTAAATATAACTTGGCCTCAATGTACTCAATATTTGACTCAATAACACTTCAATATGACTTTTGACCTAATGTCAAAATACTATCACTATTCTGCGTGCTGCTTCACTCCACATTATTTCAGCATCTTCAAAAGCAACGGCAAAAATTGCAATAACTTGGTTATTTTTCGAGTAATTTCAGATAATATTGAAATGCAAAGTTTTTTAAGCTATATAAATGGGTCTATTTTCATTATTTTTGCTAATCGTTGAAACGTATTTCTGATGATACAGCATGGCCCCCCCGTGGCCCGCCCCGGCTGCCCCTGCGGTGGTTACGCCACTGACTACAACCTTATGTTTGCCGAGTATTCAAAGTTGGATTTTTAATGCATTTGCAGTTGGGTTAGGTTAGCTGACTAACCTCTTCACCTTGATGTTTGCCGTGTACCTGGCGTATATATTTTTCTCATCTAGAGCTGCCCGCAAGGGCTTGAGCTTAGCTACTACAACCTTGTTTGCCGAGTATTCAAAGTTGGATTTTTAATGCATTTGCAGTTAGGTTAGTTTGGGATTATGGCTAACTCCTCAACTTGATGTTTGCTGTGTCCTACCTAAACCTGACGTAGATTTCTTTCTCATTTAGAGCATGCCGTCCCTCTATTCATTAATGTTTCTATAGTGTGCTTCATGTTCAAAGTTTTTTCATGAAAAATATTTTCGTTCTTGACGCCATGATCTAAATGATTGAAGAACCTCAGTGCGTGAGGTCTAGATAAGAAACTTAGGTGAACTTGGTGAAGTGACAATTAGGGAGAAATAAGAAAAAAACATTGTGGTCCATAATCAATTGTTGAATAAAGTATTTGATGAATTGCTATTGAATTATTACTATTATTACAACTATTTACTACTATCAAGAGCCACCAAAGACAAGGCATGAACCATAATAATTTATTATTAACATTGTCTTATAGTTATAGTAATGTATTTTGTTCGGCAATTCTTTTGCGCAATAAACGAACGAATATTTATAGGCCTATAGATATTGTCTATATGAATATATCATATGTTCGATAGGGGCCCGGAACAGTCAAAACGCCCGGGGTGCAATCGCACCCCGGCACCCCCTGCCAGTCCGCGCCTGGGGCCTCACCCATGACCCACACCATCTCTAATGAAACATGAACACATTCAAATCTCACATTCAAATGCAACTTCTCATTTCGGTGATTTCGGTTATCGACTGACAATGTTATTATGTAGCACATTATTAAGGCCTAATAAGATTTGAAAAGTAAGTAATATATTTTTGTGAATATTATCAATGTTGTTAGTTCGTGTAATAATAAGTTATTATTCACAAATGAATATAAATATATTTATGTTGGGTTTAACGACTCACTATAATGATTACTGAGATCTATTGACGACTGATGAATGATTAATGAGATGTTGAGATGAAGGTTTCTTAGGTAAGGGTAGTGAGAATGAAGCGGTCTTGGCCTACATTGTTGAAACCATCCCAGCATTAGTTTAGACTACAGAGGAAAACCACGAAAAACTCCTGTAAAGATGAACGGTGACGGGGATCGAACTAGGTCTGATGTGCCCCTTCACCTCCCGGATCACATGAAGCATGCATGAAGCATATATATATATATATATATATATATATATATATATATATATATATATATATATATATATATATATATATATATATATATATATTATATATATATGTATATGTAATATACTGACTTGATTCGTTTCAGGAGTTCAACCTGCTTGTGTGTGCACTAAAAATAAGAATGGGACATGTGCGTGTGCAAATAGAGGAAACAATCTAAAGGTACTACTACTATTATTCTTTTATTATTGAATACAATTAATATGGTAAGCTTTTGAAATTCAATCGGTTATCCAATTCTTTGCAAGTTTACAATAGCCACAATGTATGTAAAGTGTTGACTAGATTTTGCACTTCATAAATTTTGCACTTGCACTTCATGAACTTGAATCACAAATTATATAAATTTTTATTTCATACATAGAATTATTAGAGTCGATGAAGTAGCAAACCAAAAGCAGAAGCACAGGTAAAGGAAGCTTAGAACTGCCTTATCAACGGTAATACATGGCATTACATAGGTAACATGATAATTATTAATGATGAATAATGTAATGTATTAGAAAAACGCAGTATATGTGTTGTACTTGTAATAAGATGAGGAGATTTTATATTAAATGTAATGGAGTTGTACATAGGTCTTTACTAACTTCCTTATTCACCTGTTGACCATTTTAATCGCTTTATGATTTGATTGGTTTTACTTGTTGATATCCTCTTTAAAGAGTTTCGTTTTAGCTTTTCTTATTTGATGCGAAAAAATACAACAAAATTTTCATATTCAAGACAGATCATCCGATTTGTGTAAAGTTTTTATACTTCAGCCTGTGAAATTGATTTTATATCATCTAATTTATGATGCTGAAGTTGGTTAATTTGGGAATGAATTATCACACACTTTTCTTGTTTATCACGAGGCCATATTGAGATTAGGTCCTTGTAAGGGAAATTACCTTTCGTGAAATAGTGTAAATGTAAAATATGGAAAATAATGTTTGAAAAGTAAACAATGACATTTTTGTTAATTTGGTGACCATCAGTTATTTCTCAGAATGGAATATGTATAGTAATTTCATTTTTCTTCTTCCATTATATTACTTGAGAATCAAGCTCGGTGACAGAATTTTGATCAAATGAACATATCGAATCGGTGCGCTGTTGACCACGCGAGCGATTGATTTCGTTGTGATAGCTTGACATTATCTTTCTGAATCTATCTACAGTCAATAATACGTGGTATGATATGTGTTCGTGCTATCAGGGGCGGATCCAGGTCACACTCATGGGAAGGGAGGGGAGGGGGGTAAGGGAGGATCTTTTGTTAGGAAAAGAAAATGTCAAATAAAAAATGTGCATGTTGTCACGCAGCCGGTGACCTGCGGAGGTCAAGGGGAAGCCTTTTGGTCGCGAGGGGAATTTTCTGAAATTACCAATTTTGAGTGACCAATTTTGAGTGTGATGTTCAAAATGTCTCAGATGAGGCTTAGATGCCAAAAATGGTGTATTTTTTTCATAAAACTAAAGATGGCAGAAATGACATCTGCCAGTCACAATTGTACGTATACTATTTCCCCAGCTGAAAATACGTAAATTTACAACAAACCGACTAACTTGATTTAATTTACAATTGAAATGAGGGTATAGTGTTGTTTTTTGATTGTGATCCTCACTAGACTACATGCTAAAAAGTGAGAATTGACATTTTGAAAAAGTATGTCACGTTTATTTTTAATGTAATGAGAATTATGTGAATTCTTAGAATCCTTTTACAATACTTCTTTAATTCCTTCCTTCCTTCTTTCTTTCTTTCTTTCCCTCTGTCTTTCTTCTTTTTCTTACTTTCTTTCCTTGTTTCTTCCGTTTCTTTCTTTATTTCTTTCTGCCCTTCTTTCTTGTATTCATTCTCTCTTGCTTTCTACCTTTTTCCGTCGTGTCTTAATTCATGGGATTATTCATCCTATTGACCCCCATCTATTTATCCGCCACTGCGTGTTATACAAAGTATACAAAGTAGATATGTTTTAATGATTGATTCTATTGCTAAACAGGTAACTGATGAAACTCGCAAGTCAGCTGATTGTTGTGGTGACGCCATTTGCTATTACAATGATGTGTCTGGAAAAAGTCGGCCGAGTTCATCTACATCGGAAGAACAGAGATCTTTGAACCCAGCTAAACGGAAACAAACCAATAGAAAGAGAGAAAATTTAATGCAAGTTAATAAAAAGTGAAAAAACAGACAAATAGTCACTATAGTGAAATACATTTTGAATACAAATTGATTATCAAAATCTTGATTATTGCAATTTTAAAATAAACAGACTACTTATAATTTACTTCCAGAAATGTATGATTTATACTGGTGTTTAATTGTGAGATATTCCATTTTTATTTTAACATCTATACGAGCAGAGTGATTGGATCACGTTGTTTGGCTCATTTCTTGAGTCAAAGTTTTTTGCCTCTCTTCTACAATCCCCTCCGGTCCTGAAATACAAAAAATAAGAAAGCTCATCAATACAAGCAGTATTACCGCCTTGATATATATTCAAAGTTATTCTACAAACATGAAATTTGATAATATTGCAACAGAATTAATTTCAACTAATAATCAATCTGTCATGTTCTATCTTTCATACAGAGACGAACTGATGACCTAGGCTGAAAATATGTTTTCAACCAAATCATATTTAATACAGGCCTACCATTATTATTATATTACAACTTTATATGAATATTACTTCTGTATATTATTGTTCCTTTTTTAAGTTCGAATTTTTCACACTATTCATTCTGTTACAGGTTGACATTGGCTTTAATTCTGGTTAGGTATTATTCATTGGAATAGTTAGTCTTATATAGGTTTTCGTATATAAATAGCTCCCCCCCCCCCCCATCCCCGCCATCTTCATGGCGTGTGGATTATTGTGTGAATATCACAAAAATGATGCATTTAGTAAAAACTGACTGGTCCTCAGCAATGCTCCTTCAGCCCGTTGAAGAAAATGTATTCTTTAGGTGCTAGTTACGCGAATACAAAATAGGGTATACTTAGTTCGAAATCCGTGTTCGTCGCACATAGATTAAAGATTCCTCACTTCAAAGCCACACTGGGCCACCATTGCATCATCACACACACACACGCACACACACACACACACACATCACCTCTTTTTTAATCACATCTTTCTTTCTACTCATTTTTATATCCAGTATTAAGTTTTGATATTTTCTATAATTTGTACTATGTGTAAATCATTTGGACTCTTTTCAGTTTTTGACTGGAAAACTAATAATACAAATTAATAATAAAAACGAATAATAGTGTCACTAGTGCGTATGCGTGGTTGCTGGACAATAACCTGAATAACCCATAACTAAATCAACCAATCCAACTAACCCAATCGACCCAACTCAATTCAGTAAACACAAACTAAATAATGAACTCAAAAACTAACCCAATTAACTTCATCAATCTGAAATATATATTTTATCTGTTGTTGGGTGGAAAAAGACATGTCCTTTCTTTTTTCTTACCATTCTTAGAGTGCTTGCTGGAACATTGGAGTAGAAAGAATACTCACTACTCGATGTAAAAGCAGTTCCTCTGCCGCCATTGGTTCACCTAGTAATTGCAAAACGACGTTAGTTTATTCACTTATCAAATCATCACTCAGTCTCGAACGAATCTATATAATTCTTCTCGTTTTTGTGTTTTATGCGAACAGCAAACAATTGCGAGCATGAGCAATGACATTTGCTTACACTTGTTTTCACTTCAATTGCAAGGTTACATCGTCAACTTTGACTTCTTCCATTTCATCTTTTATACCTAATTAGCTATATAATAAAAACCCAATAATATAAACCCAATTTGTACCATCCAACATCACATGCTGATATATATATATATATATATATATATATATATATATATATATATATATATATATATATATATATATATGTATATTTAGATTCTAAGCTAATACAGTATTTCCCCACCAATATTGTATTTGTTCTTTGTGAGTTTTATCAAACTCATTCCTACTGATGTTATATTTATATTTCACATCCATTAAAGAAATGGATTGGCATAACTCTTGTTATATCAGGTTTCTTTGATTACATACTAGTATAATCATGCTAATCACTTCATGTATTCTATATGTATTTCATGTATTTAGTTTTAGTTTTTTCTATAGGACACTGGGATTGCCACTATCTATGGCGTCATTGTATCCCTCTACCTCATTATAACTAGTTCTAAGAAATGATGATTGTACAATGTAGGCCTATGTATTCATAATTTAAGCGGTTTGGTGGAAGAGAAGCCATTGCAGCTTAACCCCGCCGAGCAAATAAAGACTTATTGTTATTAATATTATCATGTATGTATGTATTATTTAAATCTAATAGGAGGAAAAAAAAAAGTATTATTCATTATTATTATATATATAGGATATACATATATTCGATTTTGTATTCCTTAACTATTGAAAAGTTTTCATTTATTTTTTCCTTGTCCAAGCTATTAATTTCATTCATCATCCCACAGATAAGCCTTTTTGGCTTTGTGGAAGAGCGTATTGATTAATCTTGTATGTATGTATTATTTGAATCTAATAAAAACAAAATATAAAAAAAATTATTATTATTATTATTATATTATAAAAAATAAAAGTAGTCCTATTCCGTATGAATATTACTGCAAACATTGGATAAAAATGATTTTCCAACACTTCATGACGGTCCTAACTTTCTGATTGAATCCCAAATTGCTCTCGCAGATCCATTTTAAATTATATTGACAATGTACCTATAAACTGTAATGATTGATGCCTTGTATCGTCTTGAACATTGCCAGCAATGTCGTTCTCAGCTTCATCGGCTACTGTAACGTTGTCTTCAATAATTCCGTCGCGTCGCTCAAAATTAACCTCACTGGCGCCGATAATAAAATCAAATATCTGAGAAAATAAGCATAAAACTTATAATAAAACTTGAAAATAAAGCATAACAATTGAAGTAAAAGAATTATGAGAGGACGTCTCTCATTTCTAATAGCAAGGAAAATATCTTCAAAAAGCCCCAAGAGATTCCAGGGAGTGCATTGCCATTACCTATAGATAAACTCAGACTTTACTAAACGAGTACCGGTATTGAAAAACTAGAAGTGGGGTTTAGTTTTAGTTTGGTTCAGTTTTATTGACCTTTTTGATACATACATAATACAAAATATATAGGTAGATTCAAAAAATGTAATTTTATTAAATCGGCCCACATAGAACATAAGTGAAATATAAATAGTTACCAACTGATAAAATATGTTTCTGTGGGATGTAAGAGAGGTAAGAGTGTATTCACACTATAGAAGGGGTTGGCAGTGAGGAATCGTTCAAGAGATGTTTTGAAAGAGCTAAAGATTATATCCAAAGATAGGATCAGAAGGCACTATCAAGCAGTAAAGAAGATGTGCAAATATCTACCCCTATATACCCCATAAAAAAGTACTCGAAATCGATAAATACATAAAAAGATGTATAGAGAGTGAGATATGGGATGATTAGTAATAGATTATACCTACTATTTTAGTTGACAGATTTTGAGTACCTTTCGAGCGATCAAAATTATAGTTTCGAGTATCAATTCAAAATGTAGCAAAAAGCTTAGATGGTAATATAAAAATAAGTAAATCAATACCCCCCCCCCTTATTAGGATAAGATATTAGGATATCATTAGGATTAATTAGGATTATAATTACATTGAAAGTTTACCGAAAATGACAAGTAGTGGAATAATAAAATGACCTGCGTAGATGGAGTCGACGATGTGATAGCCGTCTCGTGGGTATCTACGTTGCTACCTAACCAATCAGGTGTCGCGGCAATTATCTCATTGAAGGTGGACGCGACGTCTCTCCATCGCCGTAAATCATTCACCTGTGGAAATAAGTATAGTTCCATCAGGCGCAGACTGGGTCCAAAAGGCCCGGGGTGCTGCTTGTAAAGTAGGCCCGTAAAAGTTAGTGCCAGGCGCATACAACGCCCGCGCAGCGGCCGCCAGAAGCATCCTCGCTGCTCGAAATTTTTCGATTTTTTAATGTTTTTCAAGTAGCTTTTCACACATATCTTGACACAAATCAATATTTATACTGTAGGCCTACATAACTATGTACCTGACCCAGATTTCTTTCTCATTTAGAGCTGCCTGCAAGGGCTTGAGCTCAGCCTACTACAACATTATGTTTGCCGTGTATCCAAAGCTAGATTTATAATGGATTTGCAGTTGGGTTAGGTTAGCTGGCTAACCTCTTCACCTTGATGTTTGCCGTGTACCTGACGTAGAGATTTCTTTCTCATTTAGAGCATGCCCTCCCTCTATTCATTAATGTTTCAATGATGTGCTTCATGTTCAAAGTTTATTTAAGAAAAAAACATTGTGGTCAATAATCAATTGTTGAATAAATTATTTGATGAATTACTATTGAATTATTACTTTTATTATTACTATTTACTACTATTGAGAGCCGCCAAAGACAAGGCATGAACCATAATAATTCATTATTAATATTGTCTTATAGTTATAGTAATGTATTTTGCATTCGGCAATACTTTTGCGCAATTAACAAATTAATATTTATATATATATTGTCCATATAATTATATCATATGTTCGATAGGGGCCCGGAACAGTCAAAAAGCCCGGGGTGCGATCGCACCCCGGCACCCCCTGCCAGTCCGCGCCTGACTGTTCCATAATCTTCACTAAATATGAAGAGCGGGCAGTTGACAAAAACCTAATTTTGAAAGTTTTTAATAATATAATATATGTATAGGTTTGGTAATAAGAAACAACGAATTGAAATTATTATTATAATTTTTTTTCATATAACATCTAAATTTGATACAAAATCATTGTTTCTAAATTGAGGCAATGAATGAAATTATAGGATCGTTACGACGGGGCACCACAAGAGCGATCTTCACCCCATTTCAAATACTTTAAATGAAAAACAATGTACTAGAAGAACAGGACTGCAGGCGCTCTCTGTGACCATACTTTTCGCCGCAGATGTAAATCTTAAGTTTTTCAAAGTCCGGAACACTTTATAAGTATAAAACATTTTTGTGATATATCCGGAGAATTACCAGCATTGGTATCAAGAGTAATCCAAACGAAATAATTTGAAATTATAAATATGCTGAAATCGTTTTTAAATGGATTTATTTGGAAGAATGGAATATTTCAGTTCTTAACCAACATTTTGAAGATCCTTGTTTATATAATATTTGTTAATTTTCACAATTCTTTGGAAAATAGGCCGATATGTTCTCCAAGTGTTAATAACTTGGTTCTGAACTTGGATCATATATTTACCTGTAATCGAAAGAAAATGGGCAGGAACACTATCGGCAAGCTGCAACCAATGATCTCGCAGTTATTGCTACAATTTCTAGTGACAGTGTGGAAAAGATCTAGAAGTACGCTCAGCAAAACAAGATGGCGTCCAGACAAGTCCTGTTTCAACAAGCCTAATGCATCACGTGCTACTGTTTGCGCAGGAACATTCCTGTTCTCAGCTGAAGAGAAGTAAAAACAATATTATAAGAGATTGGCAGGACTTTGGTGAAGGTAGCTATATACTACATTATTCAAATCGTTTATATATATCAAACTTCCACTTTGGTTCTTTTTAATGTGAATATTTTGTGGCCCTTTGACTATTGCTAGTGAAATTCATCTTGGGTTCCAGTTGATAGATATTTTCAATAATTTCATCAAAATAATAATTTCACCAACTCAACAAATTATATAAATGATATCGTAATCAATTTCGTTATAAATATATATATATATATATATATATATATATATATATATATATATATATATATATATATATATATATATATATATATATATTGATTCAAGATTCTGTCTTACAGTAAGATTGCAAAAAACACAGAATAAAAATCAATTGATCAAAATATAAAAAATTATCAATAGTAAAATTTTAGAGAGATTAGCAAAATAAATATAGTAGGACGAGAGAAAAAAAATATAAGTTAATTAAATCTAAGAATGGTGGTAATCGAAATGAAATGATAATAATGAAAACTTTGAAAAAAACGGAAATAAGGAAATCATCGTATAGGTAGCTTTTAATGTTTGAATAAGAAAATGGAAAAAAAACTTACTTTTCATACTGGATACAATAATTTTTGTTTCAAGATTTCAATGTTTATAACAATAATATTCATAGTTGATCCACTGTAAGGTCGACTTCGCCGGATAACAAAGTGTCATTTCAATTTTAACAATGCTATAGTTTTTAGTTACAGCATTTTTTGCAGCAACAATTTCTGGCACAATAACCATGCAGCAGCAACGTCGACCTTAGAGTGGATATAAATATATGGGAAAAATTGTGACAATAGTAAAAAAAAATAGTAATAGCTCTCCTCCCCATGAGATTTTAAAAAGCGACCTACGTTTGTCGTATTCTCCATAGTGAGGATTCTTTTTTCGAAAATAATTCAAACGATACGTATAATTGTTGAAATGTTTGTATAACTTTCCTTTCAATTGAAAGTTGGTTGAATATCAAAATCCATTACGTTTTGAATACATAATACCTAGTCGCACCCCCCCCCCCCAACCCACGGTCCCACATCACGTTTGACAATAATTATCACAACTTGACATTCGTCACCAAGGATTTACCCTCGGTTTTACCAAGGATTATAGCTAAGTTTTACCTAGTATGAGTTCCTGTATTCGTGGTGGAATGAGAGGGTCTCTGAGTCCAATAAGAAACTGTACGAGCGCCGCGGCGCTTTCTAAAGGAGCGTCCTCCAGTTGGTGTAGTAAATCTGGATCTCCTCGACGTATACATGAAAGTATCTTCATGCACTTTCTCTCACGGCCGCCAACACGGAATATTCCCATGGCATCCGAATCTGATAATTGACAAGATCAAAATTTGTAAATCGTTAACTGAATTTACGTAATCATTTCTATATTATATTGTGAGGAATGGTTTGGGTTGAAATGGTTGGGGTTTGGTGTAAGAAATTTTCGGCGTACGGGATTTTCGGTGAAAGAGATTCGTTGTGAAATATTTTCGGCGTACGAGATTTTCGGTGTACGATTTTTTCGGTGTTTCAGAGCAACCCCGAATGGTTGTATACACGCTACGGAGGTTAAGGGGACATTATAAGCCCTATCCCTTCCATGTTAAAAAACCAAATTTTATGTACCTTTATTTCAGAAACTACTTCACTTGGAATACTCATTTTTTTATACATGCACCTTTGAAGTTTGTGTACACACTGACAGGATTTTATAACCATATTGCAACAATGCTCACAACAATGGAATTTTGAACAATGCTCCAAAATTTGCTACATTTTTTAACAAGTTCTAATTTTTTCAATATGTATTTGTTGCAGAGTTATGAAATCCTCTTCACATATGTAGTACATATGTATAAATATACTGCGAAAATTTCGAGGGTCCAGCTTCAACAGATTTTGAGAAAAAGGTACATTTTTGGGAAAATATTGAATTCCAAGATGAATGCACTTGAAAATGATGTTTCTTGGATTTATTCCAGAACAGTCAAACAAAACAACAATGGAATACGGCATGCTATATGATATTGAGATGTTTTCATACATTACTAAATATTTGATTGTAATTAAACTGTATGCGTTTTTTGAACAAATCTTTCGATGATCAGTTGGGGATGGACCAAATTATTTTAAAATATAAAAGAAAAAAAAAGCGAAAAAAAAAATTTGGGGCTTACAATGTCCCCTTAAATAAACAATCGGTAATCATTAGGGTCACGGTACGAAAATAGCATGACAACTACTTCGCTTATTGTTGCCTAATTTAAATTAATTGTGAGTTCGTACAACCTGCCCCAAGATTAATATTATTTAAGGTAGGCCCCATAATTATGAGCTGAAGTGAGAAGGGATTTCTTAAACTGGAAAACGTGACCGTTTGTATGAAGTTTTGTTTTGTTTTCTGAGAAACCCGGACTTGAATACCTTTGCGGTCATAAAGATATTTTACCAAAATTAAAATTAAAATACATTCTAAGCACATTTTACCGATGATATTTTCATAATACATAGATATATATGTATATTGTCTGCCAGTACATCTTCTTCAAGTTGCATTCTAGTGTGATTTATCACCTACTATTGTAGTCGAAAGTGTACTTTGCAGTTTGCAGCTAACAAGACCGCAATCATTATGTATTGTATAGATTCAAAATACATATTTGTGCTTCATTTAACTTGCAATACATCACGTGAGATATTTAAAACTACCATTTTCTAAATTTTAATGTTAAAATTTTCATCCGGATCTACGTATTATTGTGTTTTTGTTGTGTTTTTCTTTTTCGTTTCGATATTAGTTGTAATCATGCACTTTTTGACAAAAGCCGCTAAATAAGCTACGACATTCACATTTTTTCTTTAAACATCTTACTCATGCAAATACCAGGATTCGTACCCTACAGCTACAGCTATAACTTCTGCATACTAAAGAACGTTTATTAATTCAAAATAATTGCTCGCTTGCAATCCTTACTATTGCTGTTAAAATTGAGAAATAATGTCTTGACCGGAAACGAGTGGATATAGACTATAGAGGATCATTTTAGTATACCTAAGTATATTTTCACGTTCCACACATTCCTGCACACCTGATTCTAATGAAGACAAATGAAATGAACAAGCTATGTTTGTATAAAACTAGGAAAACGCAGAATATGCGTTGTAGAATAAGAAAAATTTAACTGGAAGAAATGGTGAAGTTATAGACAAATGAATACACAAATACCTTATTATATAACCTAAGGTTACATCTTGATTTTGTGGATCTAATAAATCACTTTCTACCTGATTCACTTTTTGATCGTTTCTTTCGTTTTGCGAACTATAATTGGTTCAACCTGTTGATCACCTTTTCTAATAGCTTTCCTTTTCTTTAATGGGTAAAAAGAATACATTATTAATTTGTACCTTTGAATCGGCTCATCCGATTTACATAAAAATAAAACTCTGGAATAATGGATATTAATCGTGTGCTTAAATTCAAGAGACATTTAAAAACATCTGAAGTAATGTTTTCTCCATATTTTTCCTTCTGGGTTATTCTCATGGTTTTCAGAATATCGGAATTATTTTTAAAAAAGTGGTCCGACTGTTTGAGCCTCAAACTATACAGTACCGAGTTAAATGATGACATCTGTATATATGCCTAAGGAAGGTTCCCTCAAATACTTTCTTTCGTTTGACCTGGAGAGAGCGAAAAAAAACACCTCCGTTTTTTTAAAGTACACTAAAATTTAGTCTTGGTTCGCTCATAAAAATAAATCTTTCATTTTATTAATTCCATTCGATATTTTAAAAAAGTAAACAGCACAGATTGAACATGGAAAATTTCATAAATTTTTGGCTTACAATAATTGTTAAAAGGCATGGTATTTGTCAAATATCTTTTATTCGGACATGCAGCTTGGTTGCTAAAGCGCTTGCTTCATGTGGTCCCGGAGGTAAGGGGCATATCGGACCTGGTTTGATCCCCTATATTCAATTATCTTCATAGGTTTTTTCGTGGTTTCCCTCTGTAGTCTGAGCTAATGCCGGGATGGTTCCTACAATCTATTCCATGACTGTCTCCTTCCCACTATCCTTCGCATTACCTAGAAAACCTTCATCTCCTCATCCCTTCATCTTATTAATCATTCATCCGACGTTAATAGATCTCAGTTATCATTAAAATGCGTCGTTAAACCCAATATAAATCAAAAATAGCATTCATCATAAAAATCTCGACGGGCTAATTTTCAGTATTATATTGTTCTGAGAACTGTTATGCTGAAATTAATGCTCTAAATAAAATGATTCCAATGAAGTTATTTTCACGGGGAACTTCATTAACACATCCGAGACTATGCACGGATATATTTTGTAGCAATAATGGAAAATCATAACAACCTAGGGTACGACTAAATAAACGAATTATATTTTAATAAGACCAAAGGTCTTTGATATGACTGAGGCATTATACCTTTTGGTGTCAAGTTCGAAAAATATAAGAAGAATACAAAATTATATCTGTGAATTAATATTTTTCTCCACCGGTACCTTTCTCTATTCTAGGTCATATCTTCCATAAGCTATGAGAAAAATATATCAATTTTGAAATGTTGATCAAATCAATCAATCGTTTTACTGCATCATTACATATTAGTACATCATGCTTTGCAAATACTTTGCCAAAAGGTTATGCCAAAATAATTATGTGGTAGGTTAGCTATTCGATCAAATAAATATTATTTATAATATAAGGGCCAAAATACACACAAAATGTACACAAAGTTTGTTAGAGTGGTGACGTAAGGGGTAGGAATTAGGAAAGGGGAAGAAGGGGAATTCAAATTAATGTAATTATCTTACTTTCTTTGAGATATAATGCTATCTGCTGAACAGCCCATAGTGATCCCGCCGAAATAATTTTATTACATTTCTGTTTCTCGTCTCTGAAAATGAGAAACAAGAATGATATATATATATATTTGGCCTAGATGTGTATATTATCAGCAATTATATTTCAACGACGACTGAGGAGACGAATTTGGCTCATCACATCTGTACCAATATATTTTTTTCAGAGCATCGTTTAAATATCGATTGAAACTAGAAAACTAGATGAATGGATGAATACAAAATCAGATTTAATAAATAGAACAATAAAATAATATTGCAAACAAAAAAGCATTATTATTTTATTATTTCCTAACGTTCGTACCTTCGTGTCAGGTTTTCGATGTTAATCTAAATATACAAACTAATATAAAAACTATAATTGTGTCACCCACAGTTGACTTCCCTCTACCTTCACTTTTAATATTAATTTTATATTATCACATTTTTCATTTTCAGCTATATGCTTAACTTTACTGTCAACCTTTTAAAATAGTGTTCTATCATCTTATTATGATTTCAAAATTTTATATTATTATTCTATCTCCTCGTGGCAATTGCATATTGTCAATATAAATTTTATATTTGAATAAAAAGTTTCTCTTTCTGGTTGAGAAGTTCTTCTGATAGAGTTTATGTATTATTTACAATAAACGCCAAGAGTTATATTTATATCCTATAATATCAGTTATCACTTACAATATAAGTTATTCCGTCAAAGGGCTAGGGAGGCGGTGAGATAGGGATAGTTATAGGGAACTTGCCACCGCGCATTTATGTGCAATTGTAAGAGTTTGTAATAAATAAATAAATCTTATAACAACTTTCGAAATGATTTGATCGCTTTGTTCGCTTAACGACCCCACCAACAACTAGGTGATCTGGGGGTAGTCATGAGCAGGTTATGGTATGAATTGATGATAAGTTATGGGATATGTTTACAAAAACCGACGCATTATGTGATTCAAACCCACGCCTAACGCCAACTTCAATTTCTGAAGCGGTGCCTTATAGTTGACTGAGCTACGAAGGGCGGCCCCCACAATATTAGCTTCGTACTATGTAATGTTAGTGAAAATATTTTTCTGTATTTTTCTGCTAGTCTCAGCACAGAAAAAGAAGTTCTGGAAACATATACTTTATGAGATTTGGTTATACTTTATATGATTCATTTTCAGTATGTACTCAAAGTATTTTACAGTACCGGCAGGCGCGGACCGGGTTCAAAAAGGCCCGGGGTGCTGCTTGTAAAGAAGGCCTATAGGCCCTTAAAAGTTAGTGCCAGGCGCACGCAACGCCCGCGTAGCGGCCGCCGGAAGCATCCTCGCTGATCGAAAATTTTCGATTTTTTATGTTTTTTAAGTAGCTTTTCACACATATCTTGACACTAATCAATATTTATGTTTGGAACACACGTATATTTTCCATAACTTTTCCGCAACTTCCACACCTTGATATATAAATTGCCGTGTATCAATCAAATTGCCGTTGATTGCCGTGTACCTGAAGTAGATTTCTTTCTCATTTAGAGCTGCCTGCAAGGGCTTGATCTTAGCTACTACAATCTTATGTTTGCCGAGTATTCAAAGTTGGATTTTTAATGCATTTGCAGTTGGGTTAGGTTAGCTGACTAACCTCTTCACCTTGATGTTTGCCGTGTACCTGACGTAGATTTCTTTCTCATTTAGAGCATGCTCTCCCTCTATTCATTAATGTTTCTATAATGTGCTTCATATTCAAAGTTTATTTAAAAAAAAACATTGTGGTCAATAATCAATTGTTGAATAAATTATTTGATGAATTACTATTGAATTATTACTATTATTACTACTTTAGCTGGGTGGATATGATTTGTATCATTATAATGATATAATAATTTTTCAATTTCATGTCTACATATATATAGGATATACATATATTCGATTTTGTATTCCTTAACTATTGAAAAGTTTTCATTTATTTTTTCCTTGTCCAAGCTATTAATTTCATTCATCATACCACAGATAAGCCTTTTTGGCTTTGTGGAAGAGCGTATTGATTAATCTTGTATGTATGTATTATTTGAATCTAATAAATTTTTTTTTTAAAAATTACTACTATTGAGAGTCGCCAAAGACAAGGCATGAACCATAATAATTTATTATTGATAATGTCTTATGGTTATAGTAATGTGTATTGTTCGGCAATTCATTTGCGCAATAAACAAATGAATATTTATATAGATATTGTCTATATAGTTATATCATATGTTCACGAAAGGGGCCCGGAACAATCAAAAAGCCCGGGGTGCGATCGCATCCCGGCACCCCCTGCCAGTCCGCGCCCGA
Organism: Brachyptera risi; assembly: GCA_964007535.1. Classification (NCBI taxonomy): domain Eukaryota; kingdom Metazoa; phylum Arthropoda; class Insecta; order Plecoptera; family Taeniopterygidae; genus Brachyptera; species Brachyptera risi. The sequence goes on along the minus strand of OZ023332.1, from coordinate 27,873,613 downwards.
GTACCGGTATTTTAATCATTTTTGTCAATTTTGTGGACATTTGAGTTACATAGAACTTGGAAATGTATGAGATGCATAAAAATTACAACCTCTATCAAACTAATTCATATGAGAGTATACATTTGTAATAAAATTAGGTTCAATATTTATTCTGATCAACTCACTGATCAGTGTAATAATCTGAGGAAATTAACTATAACGTACTCGAAACAAGAATTTGTATTTTATTGTAGTTGATAAATATTAATGTGTGGAGAAAAGTAACAGTTACACATACTCTTGTGAGGTAAAGATGACACCTACAGCTCGGAAATTAAATTGTATCGCCCTTTTCATATTGGAAATAGTTGAGAAATGAAAATAAAATAGAAATATGAAAAAAAAATAGAATGCATAGCAATTTACTTATCATTACAAAGATTTAATTTCGTACACATTGGTTAATCTTAACCTTTTTTCAGTCTAATTCAATTATGAGTTGACAAATTTGAAACAAATTGAATGTATTGGAATAATATGAAATGGTCATTTCCATTTGATCAAAATCAGCATTATTCACATGCAGGAAGTACGAGCTGTAATACTGACATTCACCTCGAAAGAGTAAAGTTTATTACATCCTACATATTTCATATATTCCGCTTACGTTTTTCTATTATAGTCATCAAGATGATGTCAATAACTCATCAAAAAGGACACGCACGACATTAGTCACTTTAGTGTAATTATACAATTATAAGTCGCACATGCACATCAGAAATACAGGCATAGTTCCAAGTTTTTTAGAAATCTGTTTTTTGTTTGGGAGGTCGACTGTTTGCCATGAGCCTATACGAAAATCTATTGAGATAATTTATTTATTAAAACCAATCTTTTAATATCTCCAATCAACTCTGAGCAATAATTGGTGATGTGTAAAGCAACGAGAAAATCATAATTTTCGTTATTTTCATAATTGTTTGTAATTTTTACTTCAATGCATAAGGTGCAATATGCCCGTAGAAACCCAGAGAAAAAAAAACTAAAATTAATCGTATTCGTATTATGAAAATCAGACTTCTCGCTAATTTTTATTTTTTTAATTATTAATAAATAGCGAAACATGTAATTAAATTATATCCCATAAAGCAACAGATAAAACAATCTAAGCATGAAAGATTCAAACTTTTTGTGCTAAATCACAGTTATATCCTTTGTTAAAAGTATTCGTAGATTGTGAAGGCATTTCTATATGATACTGAATCTATTGTATACAATCAAGAAAATAATCAAAAGATAGCGTATAAGCATTAATAGTATATTACCGGTAACGTATATTATATGTAATATAATGTATATTATGATATATATTATATTATAATGTATATGATGTAATATACATGTATAAGTAAAGTATTCTCAATTTGTTAGTAATTGGAACTTTTCATTTTATTTTTTATTAGCCCTATATTTGTAGATATTCTAATATATTGTGTATTTATATTGGATGAACTGGAGAGAAATTTCAAGCTTGAGCAAAATAGATTCGCTGATGTTCGATAGAACATACATAATTTCTAAACTTTTCGAATAACTTAAAATTAATAATATTGTATATTTTGAAAATGAAGATTTATTATTATTATGATCCACATTACTGGTGATGAAACAATCCAGAAAATGAAAAACAAACGGAAGATAATTATATTTTAATATACCAAGTATACAATCTGGTCCCGATCTACCAATTTTGGTTACTAAACAAAAAATAATTATCAATGGTTATTCGATACTTAATTCTATTTCAGAGTATCTACTAGCAAAAGAAATAATCAAGCTCATATAATAATTGTTCAGTTTCAAGCGGAAACAGTAATATACCCCAAAACTCTAAAACCTTCTACAATATAATTTCAAGTCAAAGCTCAAATTTCAAGTCTATTCCAAGTCTGGTCACAGATAATCGAGCTCAAATAAGCTCGACAGTAATACAGTACCGAGACGCGTGGCCGAGTGGTAACACACTGAACCGTCATTCGGGAGATCTGGGTTTGATTCTCGCCATGGTCGACCATCCTGACAGGTTTTTCATGGTTTCCCTCTGTCGTTCAGGTTAATACTGAGATGGTTCCTTAACAACAGGCCACGACCGACTCCTTCCCACCATCCAAAACACCTAATAAAATGACCTTTCATCTCATCATCCCATTATCTCATTCATCATCCACCGACGCCAATATATCGTAGCCATCAGTATAGTGCGTCGTTAAAACCCAATATAAAAAAAAGTAATACAGTATACTATGTATGATACATCATTTGAATGGAAATCATAAGAAATCTACTTCAGGTACACGGCAAACATCAAGGTGAAGAGGTTAGCCAGCTAACCTAACCCAACTGCAAATTCATTATAAATCTAGCTTTAGATACACGGCAAACATAATGTTGTAGTAGGCTAAGCTCAAGCCCTTGCAAGCAGCTCTGAATGAAAAAGAAATCTGGTTCACGTACACTGCAAACATCAAGGTGAGGAAGTTGCGGAAAAGTTATTTTAAATAAATTAGGGTACTATCATAATCTAAGTCATCAAACCCATTCTTTTGACCTCATTATCTTTTCAATACCATTGATTATTATTGTGTTAGAAATACATAATTATTGTAACTTGTAAGACATCACACAAGAACACAAAAGGAACTTTTCAACTTGGAAAAACAATCTATTCAACATATATAGCTGTGTTTAAATAAAAATAACTAAACTCAACATAAAGTGTACGAAAGTATTTATTCATTCATGATCAATATTTGAGTTGTCTCTTTCAACCTTATCCTTGATTTATAATAATGATGAATTGAAGCAAGAATTTTTTAAATCACTTTCAACAAAATCATGAGAAACATATATCTATCGGCTTGATGGTTGGGAAAGACCACTGAAATATTGATCATGAATAAAAAATAACGTTGAGTTTTGAAATATTGTGTTCAATGGAATATATTTATGTTATACATCAAAGTATTTTACATACCATATTTATGTATATTTTCCTTTTTCAATCCTTTCCTTATAAATCAGCTTGTATGTAAAAGTTTGTATTTCATATCGATTGTCACTATGTATTATACTAGTGTTCACTATTATTGAAATAATTCGCTCTTTAATTATTGTCAGTATGTTTGTTTAAATATACCGGTAATGATTTCTATTTCGTTTCCTCTTTATGGAAAAGGCCTAATTATTTTTGAGTGAATGTGTTCAAAATGTGATTATATTGCAATTGCACATATGCCAATGTAATTTTTCAACTAGTACAGCATATTAGATGCTTTTGTCTCGTTCTGGGTATATTCAGCACTCGTCAGTACTAGTCAGCAAAAATGTCAATTATTAATACTCATGTTTTTTTTTATGTGAAACTTATTCGTGTTTTAACAACGCAGAAGAGAGTACGAAACTGTGCGTATTGTCTCTTCACTGAGACTAGTGATTGGATTTGGGGTGAGTTTCAAGTTTTGATTCCATAAAAGTTTTATATAATTTCATATAAGTTTTTTTAATCAACTGCTGATAATACGGTGGCCACTTGGATAAAGTATAATGATAGCAACAGAAGATTAATCATAAGAAACAATATCGTCATAATAATAGTAATAATATTATCGTGAAGAAAAATTATCGATTATCGTAGGAATAATATATAACTTAGTACATACAATAATAGAAACACAACAGAATAGTACATACAGTAATGCCAGCATGATAAATAATTAATAGACTCTAGAGAAATTATCTTGAAAAAAATTATTTATTAAATAAATCAAGTAGCTTAATAAAATAACTAAAAAAACTTGTGAACGTGTAATATTTTATTTTATAGAGATTAGATCAATAGCACATAGCTGTTGACCATGATATAAGTGATTTCTAAGAATTACAATTGAACCTCTTAATAGGTTACATTTTAGATTACATACCGTACTGTATTACTGAAAAAATTGGTCATCTTTTTCAGTTGTAGAATTTACATCAATAGGCCTACATTATTTATAAACTTTCCAAATTTCCAGTTATATACATATTTGGTTTCAAAAACCTTCCATAGTCAAAGAATATCATTGTATATGATTACAAAATCGAATGAGACTTAATTAGTTCTTAATTGCCCTTGATATTATACTATCTAGATTTAGCCGTGCGAATAGTCCCCAAATTGGGATGAAATAAAAATGACTTCAAATAAAAATTATTATATTGCTCCTGTACCTAAACTCATGCATATTTTTAATAAGTGACGATTTATCTTCAAGTTCATAAACATATATGTTTGAGGAAAACAAAATTGCGTTATTCTATTGGGAAATACAGTATACATATTACATTGTTGAAATCCGTTCTACGAAGAATTCAGTAAACATATTTTCCTTCTGAAATATCGAATATGTCCACTTTTTATATTTATGGAACAAATTTAATTTATTCTGGCCATTGAATAAATTAGGTTGAAGAACATTATTCAGACATCATGTTTTCAATCTTGAGGTCTGCATTCAGTTTGGATCACGAGAATGTTTGAAATATATGAGCAGAGATAATTTTTGAAACAAGTATCCTGTCGCCACAAACTACTAACAATTTCATAATTATATAGAGTCGAAAAAAATATAGGCACAATACAATCGAATCATGCCAGCAAACATTTTATGAAATGCAGTTCACATTGATGATTTTTGAAACGAATCTTTCCACGTTCAATACCCTAAAAAAAGAAGTGATTTTTGACCTACTCTATCTCAGGTGTTATAAATAAATTTGAAATTTTCTCAGAACCTTTTCTTTTAAATATATTTCACTGTCAATATATTTCCTATATATAAATTATTCAACGATATTCAAGTAGACTGAACTGTTTCATGCTACATACTTGAAAGGTGAAAATCATTTCATAATTATTTTTGTATTGTTCATCATATTTCTTATAGTACGTTAAAAAAAGTCGCATGCCAGCAAATATAATTATGTTATATTGATGAAGATATTGTTTGAAATTAGCGAAAGTGGTGAAATGCAATAAGTTTTTCAAATCCAACAGATGCACTAATTTTGTATCTAACCAACCCTTATTTTCACATACCGAAAAACAATATAATATGTCATAATTTTGATTTTTACATTGATAAATCCTCCTCTTCTACATCTCCCCTTATTTCAATTATCCTACTGATTAATTATTACCGAGTATTGTACTTGTATCTAAAAAGTACTGTGAGTATTCTTCTTATAAGGCATCAGAATGCATAATCACCTCCTTAAAGCCTTGAGCTAGTCAAAGGAGAGAATAATTTCAAATTATGTTCAAATATAAATAAACAATATGTACATATAATAATACAATATACAATAATAATTAACATTTAATGTACAATACATATAATATACATGTATTAAATATACATGTTTTTACTCAATTCAACAGTTTTTTGAAGACAAGGGTCAACTTCTATAATCTATTAATAAGTAATCAGAATTGTTTTTATGTTATCATTATGTTCACTTATGTTACTAATGGTGTACATATTTTACCTGACTTTTCTGATATTAGGCCTACTTGTTAATTATCCAAGAATAAAAAATGTCGATATCATTATTATCATTCTAATAGTATGAAGATGAGCCCTATATTTTTCCCAGCAAGAAAGTTTCCTAGTGTTTCGTAATAAAATCATCATTATTTTTGTATGTCAAATGGAAATTCATTTATTTTATAAATATAATTATAAGGAAAATTAGTATTTCATGAATGTTTTCATATTATTGGCATAATATACTATTAGAATTCGTATGTTTCACAAAACATCAGTATATTATTATTTGTCCTTGTGTTATAATTCTATATGCAAAACACATAGGCCTAAGCCTGTTTAGAGACTTTGTGGATTATTGTGAATCCAAATTTGCAATCTTAAATTGATAAATGAACATTTATGAACATAAATAAATAGGGCTATATATTTTATGAAATTTTTTGAGTAAGATATGTAGTATTGCACTGATCTTATATTTTGTACTACATGCTATGAAAATAGCCCCAGAGTCAAACCACATCGTGGTTTGGTGGGGCCATAGACAATTCAATGTACATTTAAATAAATAAATAAAGATTTAAAAAATATATATATAAATTGTTATTAGGCCTATTTGTAGTAGTAAATTCTAATCCTACGCGTTTGTTTCAGTTTCGATATGGCCGTCATAATGGCAGGCAAACCAACATCCTTGTTGATAGTTTTCTTTCTTATAACCTTCCATTCGACTTGCGTCTTCAGTCAAAGTACTCAAGAGAAAGAAGAAAATGAATTAATTGATCCTACCACGATCATCGCTGAAGAACAAGACAATATTCAGGATAAACAATTATCACAAGACTCGTTGCTGGACGACCTGTTGATTGTTCAAGATGCAGCTTCACCTACCGTGCGAGAGAAGAGGTCACATGCAACGGTAAGCTCATTAGTTCGATCTCTCACCTTCGATTTGAACGAGTTGATGAAAATGTGGTGATAACACAATGAGTAAAAATGATGAATTCGTTCAGTAAATACGCGTAGCAAATCACTTTGGCTTCAATTGACAGGAATATTTTAATGGTAGACAAGAAGTGATAATTCTAATACGTACAAATACAGACAGTGTTGATACTTCAAATTGTTCGGTGAAATATGATGAAAAAGTATTTTTTACAGATAGGGCCAATAGACCTGTAAAGCTCATAAAAAGTTTGTATCCTTACAGATTATTAGATATGAAGGTAAAGCTTTGTAGCTATATGATAAATATGAATATCTACTAATTTACAATTTTGGTCACATTTTTTTAATTTCTAATAAACTGCGAACCAATTAATATTGGGCAAAGGTGCTATCCACTGAATCTAGAACTTTTATTCCTTCATCCTCTTCATCTTGGCAATTCTTTTCTCTTCTCTTTTTCCAACTAGTTTTTCCATTTCTCTTCAAAGTCTCACCATGTGCCAATTTTTCCCCTTTTTTCCTGTTCTCTCTTCTTTTCCTTCTTATCCATGTATTTTCTCTGTTATTTATTCGATTGAAACTTAATTGAATATCGAGATAAATATTGGAACTAATATTTCACTTCACTTACATGGAAATTATTTACTACCAAAAATAATCAATACACGATCAAATAATAATTGATGATAATTGATAAATAATAATAAGATGAAATGAATAATATTAAAAAAGAAATAACAAGAAATAATAATTAATTATAGTCAAGAAACCAAATAATTATTAGAAATGAATCATTATCCGTTTTTCATGATATCTGGTTCTCTGAGAAGTGAATTTAATTCAGATTTATAAAATTAAGTATTTCTTTATAAGAACTTGTTGCATATCGAATATTGAGGCCCAGTCTCCATAGGACATAAAGTTAAATAAAGTTATTTGTGAACAAACTGTGAATGTTCATTATGGATCAACAATATTTTAGAAAGGACTCCTAGGCACAGTGTGAAGCAGTTTCAAAAAAAAATACGTTCATCTGGAAAGGCACCACAATTGTTTATGCTTCATTTTCATTATTTTAATTATAATAAAAGGAAAATAAATGAATAGATAAATAAAACATTTAAACAGATGACTCAACATTTATTTGGAGCACAATCCCCAAATACTCAATATTGACCACCTCCGATACTTTTCTCTCCACTGCATAATTCAACTGAATCCTTTTCATTTTTGCCTGTTAGAAACCATTCAACACCTTGTCAACTATTTGACGTCATATATTTCCCATCATCCGATTAGAACATTGTTTTCAATAAAAAAACATGTTATGAGCTTTTTTTCTTTGTGTTTATTCTTGGAATTGTTCACAGGCGACACCTCAAAACGGTGCCTATGCATCCTCCTTGACGTCTGGAGTAACATTGCCAGTTCATCAGCAGGGATATGCACCCGCACCTGTAGCTTCATCGTATGGATCTTCACAACAGGAATATGCTTCAGCACCTGTAGTAATGTCATATGGCTCGGCACAACCAGTCCAGCCACAAGGATATGCATCCGCACCTGTCGCTTCAACATATGGATCCTTACAAGAGGGATATGCATCCGCACCTGTATCTTCATCGTATGGATCCTCACAACAGGGATATGCATCCGCACCTGTAGCTTCAACATATGGATCCTCACAACAGGTATACGCTTCAGCACCTGTAGCTGTATCTTATGGCTTGGCACAGCCAGCTCAGCCACAAGGATATGCTTCAGCCCCTGTAGCTTCATCATCGTCATATGGATCTTTACAACAGGGATATGCTTCAGCACCTGTAGCTTCATCGTATGGCCCAACCAGCCAGCCACAGTCACAGGGATATGCTTCAGCCCCTGTAGCTTCGTCATCGTCATATGGATCTTTACAACAGGGATACGCTCCAGTACCTGTAGCTTCAACATATGACTTGGCACAACCAGCTCAGCCACAAGGATATGCCTCAGCCCCTGTAGCTTCGTCATCGTCATATGGATCTTTACAACAGGGTTATGCATCCGCAGCTGTAGCTTCATCGTATGGCTCGGCACAACCAACCCAGTCACAGGGATATGCTTCAGCTCCTGTAGCTTCGTCATCGTCATATGGATCTTTACAACAGGGATATGCTTCAGCACCTGTAGCTGTATCTTATGGAGCTAACCAAGGAGTCAATACACATGGTTCATCGGCATCCTCTTCTGGTTCTTTATCAGCAGTCCATCAACAAGGCAACGGGTATGGAGCTGAACACGCACCATTAGTGTCTGGTTCCGGTTCGTTATCGCAGGTTCATCAACAAAGTAATGGATACGGGTCAGCTCCAGCACCATCGGTTTCATCATCCGGTTCATCGGCACTGGCCCATCAACCATATCACAGCACCCACATGGGTCGAAACTCGGGTAAGGTTATTTTATTAGCAATGATAATATTAGTTTTTAAGAAATATTGAATATGGAGATTGAAGAATTATATCGAGTCTTCTTCAAAACTGATGGCCTCCTATTTTAAACTTTAATTAATTCAAATATGATTCGTGCCTAGACCATCTCTCTCATTGGCATGTGTATTATTGTGTCAGCCGTAAACGGGTGAACTAGAACTAGTGGACTATAGAAGCGTCGAGGTGTGACAATTGATTCACAAAATATAATTCAATCGATATCACTAAGGATTACCTTGTGAGTTATTGATAATATAATATAAATCAATGTATAAAATGACATAAAATTAAATATTATGAAATATGAATTCTAATAGATCAGAGCCTTGATTTTGGGGTAGTAATTATTTGTTGTTATGTACACATAGGAAGACAACATAGTTATACAAGAACAAACAAAAAAATGACAAATGGTCAATTATCTACGGCGAAAAATTATGGTCACAGACAGCGCAGTCCTGGTGTTGAAGACCATTGGTTTTGAATAATCAAAATGGGGTGGTAAGATCGCCCTTGTGGTGCCCCGTCCATCCAAACGATCCTATCTTTCATCCATAGCCTTAATTGGGGAACAATGATTTTGTATCAAGTTTAGATGTTATTAAAAAAAGAAAAAATGGTATTTTCTTTTTACGTTTTTTTTCAGTCAAATTGGTACATGAATGTATATAATATAGATTTTTAGCATTATTAAAATATAGAGTACTGGCACCTTTCCTCAAAAAGAAAAATAATCAAAATGGAAGGAATTTGCATCATCGTGCATTGGACGGAACTTGGAAGGAAAAAACTGAAACACTTTCAGTAAACATTCAGTCAAATATGCAATCATCGTCGTTAAAGATCTTTAAATAGTATATATAAACAAGTTTTTCGCCACGTTCACATACATTATCCTCTTTTCATAGCTACAAGTAAGAGTTTCTACATATTATAAATGAATCATAACATTTGTATCTTATTTCACAGGTATCTCTATGATGAGAAGCGTCATGAGGCGTTCCATTATTCCAAGTAGTTACGGATCAGCACCGTCACTCAGCACAGGATACGGCGGTTCACAATCATACGGACCAAGTCGTATCAGTTTGATCAGCAACGGCTATGGTTCATCAGGAGGCTATCAACAATCTTACTCTGTTCCAACTTACTCAGTACCCGCACCATCTTATTCTGCTCAAACATCGTACTCGTCACCAGCACAGTCGTATCCAGCACTGGTACAGTCTTATTCGGCACCTGCCATTTCTTATTCGGCACCTGCCATTTCTTATTCGCCACCTGCCCAATCTTATTCGGCACCAGACCAATCTCATTCGGCACCTGTCCAATCTTATTCGGCACCTGTCCAATCTTATTCGGCACCTGTTCAATCTTATTCGGAACCAACTCCATCTTATTCGGCACCTGCTGAATCTTATTCGGTTCCTGTCCAATCTTATTCGGCACCTGTCCAATCTTATTCGGCACCTGTCCAATCTCATTCCGAACCAACTCCATCTTATTCGGCACCTACTGAATCTTATTCGGCACCTGTCCAATCTTATTCGGCACCTATTCAATCTCATTCGGCACCTGCCCAATCTTATTCGGCACCTGCCATTTCTTATTCGGCACCTGCCATTTCTTATTCGGCACCTGCCATTTCTTATTCGGCACCTGCCCAATCTTATTCAGCACCAGCCCAATCTTATTCGGCACCTGTCCAATCTTATTCGGAACCAACTCAATCTTATACAGCACCAGTCCAATCTTATTCGTCACCAGCCCAATCTTATTCAGCACCAGCTCAGTCTTATTCGGCACCAGTCCAATCTTATGCAGAACCCTCCAAGTCTTATTCTTCACATTCTCGGCAATCTAACTCGTATTCTACACCATCGTATTCGGTACCTGCGCCAACGTACTCAGCGTCAGCACCATCGTACTCAGCACCATCGTACTCAGCACCATCGTACTCAGTACCATCGTACTCAGCACCATCGCACTCAGCACCATCGTACTCAGCACCATTGTACTCAGCACCATCGTACTCAGCACCATCGTACTCAGCGCCATCGTACTCAGCATCTGTACCATCATATTCTTCATCTGCACCAACGTACTCAGCCATTGTACAGTCTTATTCGACACCAGTTCAATCCTATTCTTCTCCTGCTGCTACGTACAGTTCCGTACAACAAAGTCATGAATCTTCTTCTCCAAGCAATGGTGCTTCTTCTGCACTTAGTCACGGCAGTTCGACTTATAGCAGTTCTCAGCCAAGTCCTTCTTCATACGCCGTTCACAACCCATCAACCAGTTATGGTGCTTCTTCCAGTTCAGTCGCCGCCTATAGTTCGACGCCATACACTTCGTCACCAAAGGTTTACAGGCAAACTAATAAAGATGATGTACCAGTACCAGCGGTTTCCCTTGAGCCATTGTCAAGATCCTCGTATGGAAGCGATTATGGTGATTCATACGAGAAACCAGTATACCATCTACCTAAGTTGCCTTCTCTTGAAGATATGCTACGTCCCCTTAAGATTAATGGTGGACATGGAAAAGAAGGTGGGTATGGAGGTGGCCACGATGGATATGGCTATGGAGGTGGAAAACCCGGAGATGGAAAACATGGAGGTGGAGGATTCGGTGGCAGTCATGGGGGTCATGTAGGAGGTGGAAAATATGGAGGAAGCGGAGGATACGGAGGAAGCGGAGGATACGGAGGAAGTGGAGGATACGGAGGAAGCGGAGGATACGGAGGAAGCGGAGGATACGGAGGAAGCGGAGGATATGGAGGAAGCGGAGGATATGGAGGAAGTGGAGGATACGGAGGAAGTGGAGGATACGGAGCAATCGGAGGATACGGAGGAAGCGGAGGATACGGAGGAAGCGGAGGGTATGGAGGATACGGAGGAAGCGGAGGTTATGGAGGATATGGAGGAAGCGGAGGATACGAAGGAAGCGGAGGATATGGAGGAAGCGGAGGATATGGTGAAAGCGGAGGATATGGTGAAAGTGGCGGCTATGGAAGCAGCGTAGGATATGGGGGAAGTGGTGGTTATGGAGGAGGCAACGGCTATAGCTTTGGTCGTTCCAAGTACAATGGACCAAGCTCATCATATTATGGTGGTGGTAATGGTGGATATTCGAGTGGTTCCAGTGGACCAGTTGGCCTCAGCTGCCAGATGCATAAACCAGCACCAGTCGCCAAGCTACAACTTTATCTTCGACCAGGGCATGAGAGCACGAACTATGGTTCACCACCAAGTTACAGTTCAGGGCCCAGCTATGGCGCAGCACCAAGTTATGAATCAGAAACAAGCTATGGCGCAGCCCCAAGTTATAGCTCGGGACCAATTTATGATTCAGGATCAAGCTATAGTTCAGGACCAAGCTATGGTGGTGCTGCACCAAGTTATGGCGGAGGATCTCAGTATTATGTGGGACCAAGCTCCAGTGGTTATGGTAGATCGACTCCAGGTTACGATAGTTACGTTTCACCTGCACCTACATACACTGCGGTTATTACCTCATATTCTGCACCTTCAAACTCTGCTACACCATCGTATACTGGAAATGCTCATGTTTCTGCACCATCAAACGGTGAGTCTTCATATTCCGGAAACTCGTATGGTTCTGCTGCACCTTCGTACGTGGCACCTGCAGCATCTTACTCAGTGCCTGCTCCGGCGTCTTACGCTGCTCCATCATATGAAATAGCTTCTCATGGTTCCTCTGAACCGTACTCGGTACCTGCACCATCCTATTCGGCACCTGCACCATCCTATTCGGCACCTTTGTATTCGACACCATCGTACTCAGCCCCATCATACTCTGCACCATCGCACTCTGCCCAGTTATACTCTGCACCATCGCAGTCTGCCCCATCATACTCTGCACCATCGCACTCGGCCCGATCATACTCTGCATCATCGCAGTCTCCACAATCATATCCTGACGGTTCAATATCCCACAAGTACTCGGCACCAGCTGCATCTTATTTATCACCAATGCCGTTACCTGTTGCACCATCGTATGGCGTAATTTCCTATGGTACGTCTGCACCATCTTACTCTGCTCCAGCCCCGTCATACTCAGCACCTACATCTTCGTACTCTGCTCCAGCAATTTTGTACTCAGCACCCTCATACTCAGGTCCTTCTTACTCATCACCTGCACCGTCGTATTCAGTACCTTCATACGGAGTACCATCTTATGGTGGAATGTCTTATTCTGTCCCATCTTACAATGCACCGCAATATTCCGAAGGTTCTTATTATTCAGGACCCTCGTATTCCGAAAACTCTTACGGTTCCTACGGTTCACAAATACCGTATTACTCTGTTCCCCAATACGTCAATTATGGACCAAGTCACGGTCCTCCTTCTTATAGAGGTGCGTCCTCAAACAACGACACTTCCATTCAAAATATCAAGGATGGAGTACAACAAAATATGATGAAAGCCGGTAATCCACAGATTTTGCAACCTCAAACAAACCAGATGAATATGGGAGCCATACGTCCTCAACCACCACCACCACACATGAGAGCTGATATGACAATGCATCCCAACTTCGCGAATATGCCTCAACCTTCGGCCAATCCAAATAACGAGAAGATCGTTACGCCGGGGAACGTGAAAGGAGGGAATGAAGAGGCACAGAAGGATTTGAAGGACAGTGCTTCAAATTCAGATAAACTAGGTCTTCCTAGAATGGCATCAAACGAAAGAGATGTGAACAAGGATCCGAAAATTGACTCGAAACCGAAAACAGATAAGAAGGATTCTTAAAATCAAAAGTTCACTCAGTAATTTTATTCAACTACATTGGTAGTAATTAATCGAAATTACAATAATTTTTATTGGCACTTATCATGTCCGTCCTAACAATTAGTTTCTCTTTGGCTGAATATCAGTAATCTTACGCATTTATTATCAACCAAAGGGTAGTTTACCGGAATTGATTGCAATTCTATGTCCCTCCGAATACAATACTGTCGTTTATCATAATGACATTAATTGCAAAGACATAGTCGAACTTATTTTATTCAGACGTAGATTGTATAGAAGTCTTCAACTGAAATCGTATTAGTATCCGTTTCTCCGTTTTTCTAGTAGTCATTGTTTTATGGTAGAGATATTGTATCTTTCGCTTTTGTACTTTTTTACATTGACTTTTAATAATTACTATTTATTGTATTCCATGTTTTAAAATAATAAAACAGAGGTAATACTTTCTAATTGTATGTATGTGTTTTTTTTTATTACATTATATGTTATGATGGAATTATTTTTACGTTTGATACTTTAGAGAGAGAACTTTGAACCTTTTTTTTCACTCTAGAGATTTGAATATTTTGATCTGCCGAATGTTAAATTCAAAATTGATTTGTTTTCACCTTTATTTTAAATTTTAAATTACTAAACAATTACCATAAAATTCGTTTCAAGATGATTTAAGAAAATGCGAAGTGAATAGGAGATTAGCTGTCGTGCTTTTTCCAGTGCTGAAGTGGAAATTTTAAAATTCCAAAAACGAGTAGGATATAGTCAACACTTTCGCCTCATCCAAACTACAATCATCATTCCGTTTTGATAGTTTTTATATTATCAAAACTATCTTTCAATCAATCAAACAATTCATTCAATTCAATTTGTAATTAAATGTTTTTATTTTCTTATTAGTAACGATAAAATGACGTAAACATACGTACTTCATGCAATCTGAACGTACGTACGTTCTGTCCAATAATGTTGGGCTACCAAAGCAGAGGTCTAAACCTCTATACTTAATTACCAAAGTACAGTATATGGAAAAATATATTATAGACAATTCTACATTATCTGCAGTAACTAGGGAAACTTCTTATTGGCTCACGCTCATAGATTTGAGTAGGAATTTGAGTCTGGAATTTGAGATTTGATATTTCAGTTTATTCTTTAGAATTACTAAATTGATACATAGACTTATACAAAATTGAAATTGAAAATGAAACATTTTCAAGTCATTATCTTTCATCCATAACCTTAATTGGGGAACAATGATTTTGTATCAAGTTTCGATGTTATTAAAAAAAACAAAAAATATTTTCAAGTCAAGCTATAGCCATGCATTTACTTCTCCAGCCGCAGCTTTGCATGGGATTGGTGATGTGAAGAGAAGATGAGTTTGAAGAGTAGTTGGATATTAGAAGTGTAATGCAGTTGACACAAGTGGAGAGAGACTAGCGATACAAGGGAAGCAGGAATTTCACACATAGACAATTAAAATGGATTTTCAATTTTCTTACATTAAAAAAGGAATGAAGTGAAGATAATCAAGAAATATAGGCTAGAACTTGTCATCAACAGAATTACGTGTCCAGATGAATCATAACAACAAATGTTTGCTCAGATTTACTTACTGTAAAAAAGTATAATTGATACATAAAACGAGCTAGGAAAAGATTCATTCACCTAAATAATGTACTAGAGAAATTTGCATAAAATCATTATTTTCAACTATAATAGTAATAATAATAATGATGATAATAATAACTCTTTATTTAGCAAGGTATAGCTAACTCACATTGCAAACCTTCTGCTCATAGATTCGCTACACCAAATTTAAATATTGAATAACCAATAATGTTGTTTTGATTTCAATGTGACGAACAACATCATCATTATGTTTGAAAAGTCGACTTCTAACATAATATGTAGACAGTTTTATGTATTATAGTGTGAATTTTAAACAGTATTTGAAGAGGTCGAGTCTATATACACTTACTTTGTGAATCGTGGGCCCATTTCGTCTTCTTTTTTTTGTAGATGTACTAAGATGTTACTTTTCCAGAACCACTTTTTATAAATTTTTTCTCACTGGTTAATTTCGTGTTCAACTGGAATTTTATTCTCATCATAAACTTCCCTTAACTATAGTTACAAAACTTCACAACTCAAGCTTGGATTGTTGTACTTACAGATGTAACGACAATGTCAAATTGTCAAATTATAAGAATTCACACGTATTGGCTACCTGAATTGATTTCAATCATTTTGATACTCTTTTAGGTATTATTTTGTGTTAATTCTATTCGCTAATCGTTTTGAGCAACGTATACACACTATACAGTTGTTCGTCACTCATCAGTCCTAAATATGACACAGGCTGAGCATGATGCGTATGCATACTCTGTACACGACATACTGCGTGCACGACAGGGGAAATAAGTTGAGATCATAAAGGAAGAAAGATATTTAGGTTGACTTGATACGTTTATTTTTATTTTTATTCAACCTGCGTCTACATTAATATACTCAAAAATCTTCACCTGAAATGAATACATGAAAACTACACGAAACTAATTCTAAGTGTTCAGTAAAACTTAATTTGATCAAACTTTCTATTTTGTATTCTACAAAATGTGCACTTTTAATTCATATCAATTGTCTTTGTTTGTATATAATTTCGTCAACATGAATGGCAATACGGCACTTCAGTCAGTATTACTGAAAAATGAGATAAATCGAACCACCTCATTGCGCACATGTCAGAGTCGTCTGATTTGATTCAAATATATTTGACATTTGTTTTATTTCGCCCCGAAAGGAAATTAATATGAACGTTCCATAAGAAAGTTTATTCCATGAATGTAATTATGACTATCTATAACTGATTTTCTATACCAGGATTTGAAGGAAAACATGAGGAAAAGGTAAACATCTAGCCTCAAGGGTCTCGAATGAAACGTTCTATTCATTACTGAACTAATTTATGGCATCCATAGAGACATTTTAATATAAATTGTTTCAACCACATACCTATAATACGCATACACAAATCACATTTCCAATCTGTCATCAAACCAAATTCAGTAACTTGACTTATTTTAATGTAGAACAATATAATAGAGAATAAAATACATATCAACATTCAGATACATTCTGCTTTTGAATGCGTTTGTTTTTATATAATAATAACACTCATTAGTTATTAAGATCGATCCTACAAAGTACAAACTATCCCAAAACCCAAATACCCGAATAAGTTATACTAAAACGCAAATGTTGGTGGAGTTACTTATTAGCAGTAATAATGATAAAAGAAACACAATATACGATTATGCAATGAATATTATTTTTCATGTAACTGTTGATAAAAATAAACAATCGACATTAACATCAAACAGTCTCACTAGAATAATTCTGGAAACATTAATTCCGAAATGGGTTAAATTGGAAAAAAATGCATGTGAGACCTAACGGAATATATAATTTAACTCATATGAATAAAATAGGCACCAATGTGATTTCAGACATTAGTACAGAGTTCAAAACTGAAAAATAATGAACTGCTGATTTCGACTTTTTAAAAAAATTCTCACTTACAACTTCTAAAAACGTTCAGGATAATGATGTTTTCAAATTCTGTCTGTTTTTGCTGATGTTGACGTACTGAAATGTACATCATTTTTTACAAAACAGTAATCGTGAAAAATCAAAAGTTCAATTTAACGTAAAAAAAAACATTATTCCCATTATCTCCCATAAAGGGCAATTTTGTTAGATTTTCGATCCTTGAACCTAAATACTGAATACCTGAATGGGTTCAGGGATACCAATGATTTTTTTTTCGATATTAAGACGTGATATAGGTCATAAGTGTAGAATTTCGGCGATAAAAACGTATAAGAGGGTAAGAGAGGAACTCCCTTTACATAAGAGAAATAATAAATAACAATAAGATACTTTGATGAATATGAAATGATGCATGATAGTATAAATATTAGGTAACTGTGATCTGCAGGAAACATGATTTATGAATCATGATATTATTGCTGGTGATGGTGAGTCTCATGACAGTGATTCAACATGATGTGTTTTCAAACTTTTTGAAAACAATTTTACCGACCTATTACCTATAGCCACGTTTTTAGAGAATGTTATTGAATTATCAAATGAAAATGTATGAATATATATTATAAATCATTCTAATATGTCTACATAAAAGAAAAATATATATTTATAAATATATATATATATATATATATATATATATATATATATATATATATATATATATATATATATATATATATATATATAAATAAATATATATATTTCATGCCTTACACGGAAGCATTCTATTAAATACGATAGTAAAATAATATAGAACTGAAATTTTATTAAAAACATTAAAGATAAAAATCAACGGTTAAAAAAAAATGTATACAAGTGGCAGTTTATGTGAGGATCACAAAGAATCCGAGGATTAAAAAATCCACATTGTGATTTCGGTGATAAATTGGGCTGTGAGCATAGCCGAATCAAAGCTGCTGTCATTTTACACGATTAGATAACGATTCAATCAAATGGACATTTGAAAAAAAGAATTATCAATTTGCAAGAAATATATTTTTGGAATTAAATATATATATATATATATATATATATATATATATATATATATATATATATATATATATATAAATATATATATATATATATATATATATATATATATATATATATTTATATATGATATATTTCACATATATATATATATATATATATATATATATATTTATATATGATATATTTTACATATATATATATATATATATATATATATATATATATATATAAATATATATATATATATAAATATATTTATATTTATATGTGTATATATATATATATATATATATATATATATATATATATATATATATATATATATATATATATATATATATATATATACATGAGTTTACAGATCCAAACTTTCAATAAAAGATCGTATATAGTATCGTACGCGAGTTATACCATGTGCAATCATTTTTTCATCATACTACATATTCATTCTTGGAAAACCAATTAGCGTTCTTTGGCGTTTACAAGTGTAGGCCTACCTAGTGCTAAAACTTGAGAATCAAAATGAAGCATCCAATTCAACCTGCGATAGATTATTGCGATGTATATATAATTCAAAATAATTTTTAACGTCAAAATAAATTTCAAATTATGTATATTTCAATATTTCAAATATTCATCACTATGAGCTATTTATCAAAAATAAAGATTCAAATCAATAGAATATATGAATTGTATAAATTTAATAAATGAAAGAAGAAATAGAATTGTTCTTAAGGCTTCCCGGTCAAATAAAAAATTGTGTTCACTGAAAAAGATGAATATATATATACGGTAACGTATCGAAATCTCAATCTCATTTCTCCCTGAAATTTCAACAAATACTCCTACATCTTGTGGTTATCACCAACAATACTCAATATTTCTTTCAACATTTTGTCCGTCTCTTTCCAACGCATCTCCATGTCAGAAAGTTTTTCTTTGTTCACTTCTAATGCTGTTCTTATCAGATCGAGTTCTGTAGGCCTATTCTTCATTGCAATCACTGTCTCCGCTGCTTTTACAATATGTCGTGCTAGGTTACAGTTCGGCGCTTTTGGTTCTTTATTTTCACTGCCCTTGCCCGACGCCACCCACAACTCCAAGCACTGGTTGGGTAGCAAATGGCCGATGTAGCTCGTACTCTCCGTGAACAGGGTGACACGACGAGCAAGACACTGGCATCGGAGGAATGATTGCCAACAGGCACAGCGACCTCTAGTTTGACCCATAATCGTTCTCTCAATATAGGCAACCAGATTCACGCGAGACACGTACCTAGAAGAATTCAAATTTAAATTACCGACGTAGGTAGATATAGGTAATAATCTATGTGACTAAATTCTATAATGCGATGATTGCACATTATCTATCAAATGGCCGATATTATTTATATGATGGTTGAATTACTTGCAAATGTGCGTAAATATCAAGCTATTTTGATGAAAAAAAAAACATTCATATTTATTCTTGTTGCATTGAATCGTTTTAATCTTTTGGATTGTTCAACATTAATAATCAATCCTTCTCTATTGGTTGATTCCATGACTTCGATATTACTAATTAATAATGACTGTATTATAATTGATATTAACCTTATTCTCTTATAAGATGATCATTAACTGGTACTAACCCCACGAGCTCGGCGTCATCTTTGATAGCCTGAGTGTCGCTTACAGCTAAACCATTGAGGAGATTGAACAGCACAATTGCGATCAAGAAGACAAACATGACAAAGACCATGTGACTCAACACAGGAAACTCGACGAACGGGATGTCAGAAACGTCGAACTCTCCTGTCATCATCACCATTGTTTTAAATACTGACATTCCAGGATCGGCGAAGAAGTTGTCTTGTTCATCACTGTCACGGAAGAGGGTGTAGAAACTGAGTGCGAAAGCTATGATAAGGATAGAATACCAAGCGAGGAACTTCAAGAAATTCAAAGATACTCTCTTCAACATTTCTATATAAGTCGATAATGTTGGATAACGTCCGATCAAAAGAACTAATTCTCCCCACGATAGTAAGATTGTGACCGCTGCAAAGGAACGAGTCATAGATGGAATATTCCCGATTTGGAATAAGACTATAGCTGAAGAGATTATAAGACATATTTCGAAAATGTTTTCTTTGCTCGCCCACGAGAAGTATCGTTTTGGTGACACAGCAAACTGACATAGTTCTCTCAGAAGTAATACGGCCCACAGTGATATTGCTATCCCATGAACAATGTTGAAAGTGTTAAACCAATTCTCAGAGGTATCCATCAGAGGGTCCATGGTCGTTACTGAATCGTTATCTCCATCGGTTGCGTCAATACAAACCCATTGTTTGCAATAGGTTCCAGGTTTTTGTGAATCTCTTTGAAGAGGATTTGTCGAGTTTGCTGTTATATGGCTAGATTCACCTGTAAAGAAGACAATACCGGTATAAAAGTAAATCAATCAATCATCTGTCAAATTTCAGCTATATTTTTTTTTCATACCGTACGTACTACAAATCAAGATTTCAAATCAATAGAAAATAAACCAATAATTGAATTGTACTCTACCAGAATGGTTTCTTCCATGTCCCCACAAAATGTGCATTGTAATGAAGGCTACAAATGCTACATAAAATAGCATGTTACACCTAAAACGAAACACAGATAATATGTTAGTTGGATCAAACTGTATCGTTCATATAGTTTATGAATGGAACAAGAATAATGAGTTTCAGTTTGTAATTATATATCAAAGCTGATGTGAAAAAGTGGCTAGTGCTGACATATACCAGTAGTTATTATACCTTGAAACGAGCAATTTGCAGAAGAAATGTATCAATTTCTTTATAAATACGTGTAGGCCTGAGATAAATTTTAAAAGATAATGAGAAAAAAAATATGAGTCACTATACAGAGTTTCAACTGGCTGCATTTATACCAGTAACTATTACTCTAATTCTTTAGTGGTTTGACTGGGTGGACGTGTTAAGGCATCCACAGTCACCGTATACGACCAAACTTTCCTGCTAGGGTGATTTCACATATATAAATAATCATAAAACTTGAACAGTGTGAGATATAAAATCTTCAAATTCATCATAAGATATTCACAATATTTGTTGAAAATGCTAATGAGTCAAATTTTATAATAACTCAGGTGGAAAAATCACTTACAGACAGTAACACCCGATATTTTTGTCATCTATTTTCATCTCGCCAGGGATCGCTACCAGAGATGACATGTAACTAGGTGTGAATGTTCATTATGGATCGACAGTATTTTAGTATTTTTTCATTTTTTTTTGTCATTTTAGAGAAGATACTTCTCTGAATGGTGTGAAGCAGTGTCGCTATGCAATGCGTTCAGATGGAAAGCTACTATACGTATACGTACCACACGTTACGTTGAACTGAAAATGTTACGCCTTAACATGTCAGTATTTAAAAGTTAGCGGTATTTTAAAGACATGGCTAACATTTTCAGCGTCTAAATTACATACAAAACATTGTCTAGTATCTTTATGTTGAACATATTGAATTGAATGTGCTTCATACCGTTTATAGAAGTATGTTTTCAAATGCTGTCATTTCATAACAAATATTCACATTAGATTACATGTTATCATTAGATGACGATCCGTTATTGGGGAAAATAGTTGAGAAATGTATTTGATGAAAAAGCTTATAGTAAAAATTTGACCCATTATTGTTTCGGACTATCATTATCTGTAACTCACATATTGTTACATATTTGTGACACATTACTTAATTTATAATTTGTATTAATTTGTATAAATCGAAAGCCGCATGGCTATATATATACGTACATGAATAGAGCAGAGATTCTCTGCCACTTGAGCTCCAAGAAGCTTGTTAATACTGGATGTTTGAGTAAAGGTCGTAGATCGGGGTGGCGACTCATAAACAATACGGGTTCCGTCTCTAAATAAGTTTGGCTCTCGTTTGCTGAAGAAAGTTCACCGAGTTCACAATCCTCGCCAGCCGGTAAGTTGAGCTGTTTCGTATCGTCCTGCTTGAAGAAATAATAGAACATAATTATTATAACTTATTTTCAATACTTGGAACTAATTCGATCAATTTTGAAATCAAAGTAAAGGCCTTATTTTCTAACTGCGTTAGATAATAAAGTTGCTTAGGGTCTTTGATAATATAGTTCACACAGCAGACATATTTTAATATCTATATACTCTATACTATAATTCTGATGTTGAGTGCAACATGATATGTGTTGAGTGCAACCTACCGGTATACTATAGACTTCTAGACTGACTTCGTTGCACCTAACTAATTCACTTTGGTGGAAGGGCCGTGATTTTTCAAAATTGAAGAAATGGATGTGTGAAAGAAACAGAAGTTCTATAAGCGAAAGATTTATATAAGCTGTATTTATACTGGTGAATGAATGCATCATTGTTCGGGTTCAAAAGGGTGTCGACAACATGGTTATGTTCCGCATATATAATAATAATAATTTACAAGTAGAAATCTAACAAAAATATCGTCAAGCTATTGTAAATATACGTACGAGATTCACTCTTGCCTCTCGAATTTCTACACCTAATGTAGTGTATTGATGATTAATACCAACGCCCGGGGCATTCATAAAGAGTAAAATAATTAACATAAATACCCAATTTCTTGAAATATTCACCTGCTTTCCCGGAGGTACTAAACAGCTATAGTCGAATTTAATCTCATATTCGTCGTGAAACCTTGATTCACGACTTGCAAGGCATTCATCGAAATGAGCTTCTAATACTTCGTAGGAAATGTGTGTTATCGGTAAACAGTCCTGGTCATTTGTTCCTCCAATGTAAGCACCATTCTTCAGCAACGCCAGCATCAACTGTCGGTCACCAGTGATAGCAGCGTAATGCAAGGCTGTGTTTCCTGTTGTGTTGGAGGCATTCAAATCGACCCCGGTTCTACCCTTCATGTCAAGGATAATCTTCAGACACTGTTCATAGCCACTATTAGAATCATTCCAAGATCTGTAATACGAAAGAGAGAGTAGGCCTATAGATACAAATATTAATAAATACGTAAGGAATTGTATATCAATGTTTTACACGGTAGTGACTGGGTGTAAATCTTCATTTCTGAACTGTTTAAATACGTAATAATTATATAACTTGATATATCTATTCATTTATACATGAATAGATTTTTTGCATGCCATCTCTGAAATTTTCTGCAATTCTTTATTCGCTCCCATATTACACTATAATTCCTCTTTGTATCAATGAATCTGGAAGTAATCCTTTTCTAAAATTACGTCTGACTATTCTTCAGCTATACTTGGCCATTAATGTATTCCACAATCCAAAGTGATTAGATTTAACAAAATTCTGGATTAAGATTTATTAATAAATGACCTGCTCATACATACACACACACACACACACACACACATACATTTGCAAGTGAGAACATATAGGGCTCATATGAAGCACAAATATTATGTATATAGGCCTATATATATATATGTATATATATATATATATATATATATATATATATATATATATATATATATATATATATATATATATATATATATATATATGTAAATATATATATATATATATATATATATATATATATATATATATATATGTAAATATATATAAATATATATATATATATATATATATATATATATATATATATATATATATATATATATATATATAAATATATGTATATCCACACACACACACACACACATATTATTCGTGCATCATATGAGCCCTATATGTTCTCACTTGTGTTTAGATAAATTGTGTCTTTCTTTTCAAAGGGTGATAATCTTTAAATGTTAGTAAAACTTATCCTTGGTCAAATAAATCAATCCAGTCATTCAATTCAGCTTACCTAATAAGTTGAATAAGAGCCGTGTCACCATCCACAGTCTTCGCCATCAACAATCGCCCGTTGGTGTTATAATTGATGAGCAGTTGTAATATGTCTGAGTAGCCTCCTGCACAGGCATACATGACTGGTGGTGTCGGATTGTGCGGACAGGTTCCCTCGGGATCTGCCCTGTGCTGGAGCAATACCTGGACCACGTCGGTGAGGCCGTCGAAACACGCGCGCTGCAGGTATGTGTGGGATCCGTCGTGATGATTCACATCTTTGTATTTTCTATCGGTAACCTAATCGAGCATGACGAGAATGAACATTAAAAATATAAATTATATATAGAAGAAATCGACTGTTATACCCCGTTCACCACTATGATCACTAACTGCTGTTAAGCCACTAACTGATGTTAACAACGTAATATGAACGGAACGCAGTTAGCACTAAGCGACATCAAGCCCTTAACTTCGTTCTGTGAACGCAGTTAGAGCTTAACCGCACTTAGCTCAACAGCAGTTAAGGAACATTGTGTGAACGGGGTATTACGATTGTGGTATAGTAATATGTCTAAACTAGAGGTAACCGTCATGTTAAGGGGGTAGCCCTAGTGAAACATATAGTTAATTAATGGTTGGACTTGATATTTAATTTATCAGTACTTATTGAAGTTACACATCTGAAAGTTTCAACACATGTTCCTATAAACTAGTACATATTGAATATGAAAAAATAATCCAAATAAAATCAATTTTTTCTTAATCAATTTTTTTATATGACCATCTTTAGTTTTTTTATATAACATGATGTGATGGAATTAATAACAATGACTCCACCAACGAGGTAGACTCCACCTTTGTGGTTACACATGCAGTTCAAATTTCAGTATGTTGTTAGTGATACCATTAGTTATGATATTGAAAAAAATTATCTGATGAAAAATCATTTTTCTGTGTAATATTTAATATTATATTGGAATAATGTAGGACTTTCGATGACATTAACATACCTAACATTTTTTTTTTTAATAACATCGAAACTTGATACAAAATCATTTTTCCCCAATTAAGGCTATGGATGATACCTAAAATGATGGATTTCATCTCAATCTTCACCATTCTAGTAATCATTCAACCTCTTGAAATATTTAAGGTTCTGTCCAAATTGCACGAAGTTCGGTTCAATAGTTTCAATAGTTTTCAATAGTAAAGAAAATGATCAAGTTAATGTTAAAATAAAAGTTGAAGATAAAGTTAAAATTAATTATGATTATTGTTTGCTTAACGACCCCACCAACAGCTAGGCTATTTAGGAGTCCGAATGAGCAGGTAATGAAGTGACTAGGAAGTGTTAATAAGAAAAGGATGTTTACAAAAACCCATGCCTCATAAGGGACTTCAACCCACGCCCAACAGTGTCGTCCGTTTTTAATGCGATGACAGTTGTTTGAGTTATCGAGGGTAGCTATAAAATGGCTTCAAATGAATATGAAAATGTTATTATTATTATTATTATTATTATTAATAATAAGAATGAAGGTTCACATTATAAAATTTAGTAGTGTATTTTGAATGTCTATATAGCAATTAAAATTATTTTTGGTTCAAGGAAAAAAAATCTGTTCGTCAGTAAAATTTTCCAAATTTCAAATGTATACACAATCAAAATATAATAAATACCATAAGAACTTTACTCTGGAAGTGTTTGATGTATGGAGTGGAAAAATAAAATTAAGATCGCCTATACTTGAGTATATAACTATATAACCCTACAAACACTGTGCAAATATGCTTATCTAAATGTATATATAATCATTATTTTAATGTATAATGTATTGTAAAATGTATATCAAGTGTATACACAATGTGCCAATACTCTTGCATAGTGATAAATAGAAGCAATTCGTTAAGACCCACCATAGTGCAGAACTGTTTCATTTGATCTTTGCCGTAATAAAGCATTGTCATCAGTGCGTCGTCGTCCACCTTCCTCTCTGCAATTGGGGGTGGTAGTTTTCCCACGGATGATGAATTCTGGGAGATAAGATGTCTTGCTGTGTCTCCATTTAGGAACGTGGCGTGGTCAAGATCAATGTTAGGATGTTTGAGAAATGCATCGATAACCGTAATGTGACCATTTTTAGCTGCGAGAAGAATTGCAGAATGACCTTTGCGATTTTTTTTGTTAATGAAATCCACCTGTAAGATTGAAACAAAAATGTATTATTTATTATAATAAACATTTAATGAGATTTTCAAGCTTTTTTGTGAGTTACGTGAAATATTAAATTTAGAACTCAACTAGCATATGTACGCTACCCTATCACTTGCTAGGTTTGTAGACAAAATATGAAAATTTAAAAACTTAATTACATTTCACATGAACATGGGCGTAAAAAAAGCACCCAGTATTTACTTTTGCACTATTTAGTTGGTACTTTGAGCATGTTATTTCCTCATAATGTTGGTCTCGTACCAAATAGAAAAGAAAATAACAACGATCACGAAATATCATGGAGCCATTTTATTTTCACAGTATAATGAATGCATTTCAATGTTGCAAAGTAGCAAAGACCGTCTAACTGCATGAATATAAACAGAAACACGAAAAGGGTTTAGGTCCTACGCGTAGGAAGGGGGGTAGGGGAAAATGAACTCCTCCTTCTAAGTCATACCCGAACCCCTACTCTATATGCCTTGCCTGAATGAATGTTAAGGTTTAAGGCGCGTCGACAGCGAGTTCATTTTGCACTTATAAATATGCCTTGACACATTACTTCCGTCAGAATACACGCCAACTTATTTTAAATAATGCTTCCAAGATGGTGAAAGGTCAATAAAAGTACTTCAAATTTGCCACAGATCCCTTATGTGCGAAAACATCTAGAAATATGTTACATTTTGATTTACAATCATGCTCCCCTCCCCATCCCCCCACCTACACTCAACTCATAGTTCTTATGCGCCTGTCTAGGTCGCGAGTATTGGCGGCAATGTGCCAACATTTCAAATTGATCCATATATATAACACATGATTAATGATGTATTTTCAGTACGACAAGCATTATCGAGAGAAAATAAAAAAATATTTGAAAGACGGAAAAATCAAACTCGTTAGGATATATTCTTCCACGAGTTTTTGTGGTTGGGTTTGACACTCCCTATTTATAGCGACAAGATATATGGTAGATTTGGGGAAGACGTAACTTCTCACGCACGGTGTCGGTACGACTACCAATCACTCATTCAGCAGCATCACGAAATAGCATATCAGTAACTAATAATGCACCAACCAAGAACTATTATATACTGTGTAATTAGCATGATATGTAAAACTTCATGATTTGCAGAAAGTTTGTCACCAACACTTACCATCTGATGGCCGAGTATTAATTCCACACATTTCGCTTGATCTTCCGAATGACCTTTTCCTTTCGTCACCAAATGTAAAACGGTATCACCAAATGTGTCCAACACTTGCACGTCGACCCTCTTGTCCTGCAGTAGAATATGTAGAGCCTCAACATTGCTAGCTTCAGCTGCAATCTGCAACGGTCCCTTTTTCTTCTTCTTATCCGCCTGGTTAGGATCGACGCCAATACTCAGAAGAAGTTTGACGTATTCACTGGCAGTTGGATCGCCACAAGCTTTAATCAAGCAAGTGTTGCAGTTGGGGTTGTCCGGTAAGACATCACTGACAGAAACTTTGAATGATTTCAAGTCACGCTTCTCGAAGGAGTTTAGCAGACGTTCACCAGGGTCCTGGGGGGCGCACGGAGCACAGAGTAGTTCCACTTCTTCCTCCATTTCAGTCTGAAACAATAGTTTCAACAATAGTAACTATAGTTAGTAGTAGTAGTTGTAGGAACAATAGTGATGTACGAAACCCAATTATACATTTCTCTATCGAGTGCTTTCAAGTTTTAGCTACGGCAATTGACGAGATAGTGCATTTCCGTCAATACTGTGAAAACAGTTGCGTGGTTTTAATTTGCTTTTATAATTACGTCAATTTTAAACTCATGACTAGTGATACAGGAAGTGGGAACATATTATCTACTAATGGCTATATACTCGACTATATATTGAGTGAAGATTGTCGTTTTATACAATGATGTTCATTACCGAATATGGCCCAGTGGCATATTACTACCGATACTGATGTTATAAACACATATTATACATGGAACTGGACAAGTAAGACGACCGCTGATATTATCCTGAATAGTTTATAATAATATTGATAACTGAAGTAGGCCCCTAATATTATCTAGTAGTTGATAATAATGATGAAATATTATTTTCAACCTTTAAAATCGACAGATGGAAATATGGCCAACACCGACCGTCATAATTTTGATAGTAATAATGATGATCATGATACATTTTTAAATAAATGAATGAAATATATGATCATAATCATAACAATGATGAATAATATACTAATAAAATAATAATAATAATGAATTCCTCGGTACTGATTGGGGAAAAGAAAATTATGGGAAGAGATTCGGAGAAGAGAAAAAAAATAGAGCTCCATCATGAATGGTGGATTCCGTTTGGTTTTCCACGGTACTGTACATCAAGCGCAAGCTGAGAGCGGAAATAATTTCCACCAAATGGTTTATTAAAATGTATCACTTTCATCCTGAATTATAGCTATTTTACCGATGGATAGGCAACAGCGTTCCAGAGCTGTGCCACCAACTATATCAAAAACCAAAAATGTGCTGTTACCGCGGTACAAATCACACTGCTCTCTAAGATATTGCATCACGTATTTATTTATCATATAGTTGAAATTACACATTTTATAATCTTCTCACGCATAAAACAGGAAGGCAAACGTAATGGACGTAATTTTTTCGCGCGTCATTTCTTCTGTCTACATTGAAGTCATCTATATATAGAACATATCTCGTACAAATAGAGAAAAATGATACACTACTAAGCCAAGTACACGTCGAGGATAATAGAAATATGATAAATAACATTCGATATTAAACTTTATTCACCACATAAAACTGAAAGATCCAACAGTTCACTCTCATGTTTCCTAGCTCTGGAGAGAGCCCGCATTGGAAATAAGCATGAGTTGCGTATTCATATAGCTATAATAGAAGCTTTTATTTCATTTTTGTTTTAGTTTATGTTTTATTAATTTCATTTAGTTTAATAGAAAATGAAGTTTCAAATTAAAAATTTAGTTTCAATATTATTGTAACTTAGAAAAGACATTCAATCAGTGAAAAATGGTACCTCATAACACACATTGAACTGAAGTACTTGATATCCATACGATATGTCCGGCTTTGACCGTACTTGTAAAGGGGAGGGGTGTGGAAAAATGACCCCCCCACTAATGTTCCTCCCCTCCCCTCACTCTATATGCCTTGACATCCTCACAATTCACTTACTTTCGTCAGAAAATACACATTTGCTGAATATATTTTCAAGATTGTCAAAGGTCAATGGAGAAGGGCTTAAGATTATCCGCCTCCAACGGCCGGAGCCCTGTATGTAGGAGAAACTCTGGAGATAGGCCCCTATACAATACCTTTTATTTACAATCATGCCCCTCCCCCCCGCCTCAAATCAAAATTCCTACGCGCCTGCAACTAATTTATGTTTTCTAAAGGTTCCGTTCGAACTCATAAATTTCATTAAAACATACCTTGATTTTGAAACTCGATGGCAAATTGGAATGATTAGAAAGTGTGAGAAAACTAAAAAATCGCTCAAGCAACTTCATGGCCTGCTACACTAATCAAAAATGTTGTTTGCATTTTTTTATAATTCTGAATACATAATATAGTGAATAATTTTTCACGGAAATTAACACAGTAGTGTGTAATGTCCACATTTCTAAATTACTCAATCATTTGAATATGTAGCTATTTGGGCCACATATGTTGTAGGCCTATGAGCCATACTCCATATATATATATATATATATATATATATATATATATATATATATATATATATATATATATATATATATATATATATAATATATATATATATATATATATATATATATATATATATATATATATATACATATATAATATATATATATATATATATATATATATATATATATATATATATATATATATATATGTATGTATATATATATATATATATATATATATATATATATATATATATATATATATATATATATATATATATATATATATATATATATATATATATCACTTAGTCATCGTTATCGTTAGAAACACAAACCGTCTGTATGCAGAGCGCAGATGCAATTTATTATTGTTTGCTTATCAACTTGAACGAGATATTATAGAGTCAACATCAGCAGCGATTAAGTAAAGGCAACACGAGGATTTTACAACAGTAATTAGACTAATTTCCACTCCCTATACACTTACTTGTCTGCTCGAACGATATTCTCTTCGCCTCTAACAGGTCACAATAAAGCATCAAGTCATAGAAGATCGTGAGTTTTTCTTTAAGCTAGATATCGTGACGTCATAACATCTGGTTGTTACATCTAAACTAACACGAAACGGTAGTCACCTCCCAGTTTAACTTGTAAACTATCAACTATATAAAGGTAGTGTTTATTTACATTTGACTGAAAGATTCTGCATTCAGCACCCAACCACACACATGACTTATATATACCATTTTTACTTATTCTGTTCTATAGAACTGAAGCATGTTTACAATTGAGTTTTACTCTACCAGTTTTACGATCTACAGTAGAATATAGACTAAAAAAACGAACTGGATCTTGAAATATGTTATAACTAGTTTTTTCTTACGTTAATCATTTCATCAAATAACTCGAGAGCCAATTGTACCCTGAGGGTAATAAAGTACAGTCTGTGCATAATCATTATCAAAATGGATTATCACAGGAAGTATTGCATTTTGTATTCCATGCAAACAAAGTAATAGATAAGCTATACCATTGTTTGATATTTATAAGAATTCTTCGATACCTGTACTAAATAAGTTTGGACTATACTATTTTTTTCTGCATACTGGAGGAAAAACTAACATTTTCAAAAATTGTTCAACTCCATTCAATGCTTGCGGCAGATATTTTAACAATAATTCGCTCAAATTAAAAATAAAAGATAATATGGCAATCATATTCATAACCTAAATCTATGCTTATACTGATGCGATCTCAAAGAACTATGAATTATTACAATAGGTACGACTGAAATTCGAAATACCAGTTGTATTACGAAGCAATAAGCATATTCCTAATTCGGTCATAGACAACTTCACTATACACTCCCACATTGTGAG
This sequence comes from Brachyptera risi, assembly GCA_964007535.1. Lineage (NCBI taxonomy): Eukaryota > Metazoa > Arthropoda > Insecta > Plecoptera > Taeniopterygidae > Brachyptera > Brachyptera risi. The sequence goes on along the minus strand of OZ023332.1, from coordinate 27,842,082 downwards.
TATGGGGTACAGTGGTGTGGGACACCCACCGCTTTCTTTCAACATGGTAGAATTAATTTTTTAAAGTGGATCTTCATAACGTTATTACCAAGCCCCTCCTTTTGATCTTTCCACAAATAAATTCCATTTCAAAATGTCTCATTCGTAATTTAGTTATTTCTTTCTATAATAGTGATAGACTGAAGACAATATAAAAAAGTGATGGACAGTATATATATATATATATATATATATATATATATATATATATATATATATATATATATATATATATATATATATATATATATATATATATATATATATATATATATATATATATGATTGCTTGGAACATAGAATAAAACTATAGTCTAATGTGATGGGACAATATCGACATTATAAAAAGTAAACCGACTGCTCATTTTATACGGAGAAAAATAGGTGTATATATTTTTTTACGAACTACTAACATATTATAGTGTTTGACTTCTCACATCTATTCTTAAATATTACAAATGATAAAACAACTATATATATATATATATATATATATATATATATATATATATATATATATATATATATATATATATACTAAATTCTGCAGTATTGCTTGTAGTTGTATGTTCGATATCAGTCGGGTCATCAACCTCGTCTATAAGATAACAAAAAAGTGGTATTTTTGGGCATATAATAGTATTCTTTATTAGTAATCACAATAATTTTTCACACCAATATATTATATGGATAATGATTATTATGATATCATAGTGATATTATTATAATCATGATAATATGATATTATGATAATATGATATTATGATAATGATATTTTGATGAAGATTGTTATCATGATACTGTAGATGAATAATGTTTTTATTCAAAAAATGATAGTAGGAAAAATGAATATTTTATCGATAGGTTCTCATGAAACCTATCAAATGAAGAAATTATACAATGTCTTTCACACAATATGGAGACTCAAGTTTGGTGTCAATTTTCGTGCGGATAGAATATAGTAATGCAATACGAATGGCATGTACAAACTCTTGATCTGAGCTATCTGAAACCTGAAGCCAAATCTGCGTGAGAATACAAAATGAAATGTATATAAGATTTACACTCGATTGTCAATAGTCGGGCTCGAATCAGTCACACTCACATACACCATTCTTTATTTCCGGTTCCTGTATCTCTTTCACCATTAGTATAGAACACTCATTTTTCAGCACATCAACAACACAATCACAAATAACGGACTGGCATTCATCATTATGTTTCATATAAGGAATGGACACCGAAAAGTGGTCCTGCCCATCCTCTACTTGTACAATAGCACCTAGAAATATTCAACACTTTGTCAAACTATGGAATGACGTTGAATATCAAGAGAATTTGTCGGATAGATTTGTCGATATATGATCGAATATTACCACAGTAAACCGAGTTCACCAACGCAAAAGTAACTTCATGGCCCACTTTCAACATCCTTTCTTTTTTAAATATTGACAAGTAGAAATTCAGGAAATTGACATAAGGATGAAAACTGCACTTCATTTAGTTCATTTACACATGATTGTAAAACACACGTTTTCACTTAGAAACTTTTACTTCGAAAAACTTCAATACCAATTTGCATCAAGCCTAGGGCCTATAAATGAAAAAAGGTGATTCATCACTGCAAGTGTATCGTAATATATGCGTACTTACTTCTAAGCTTTTATGATAATCACTTCACACGATCATTATTTAAATCACTATAGAAAATGTTTACAATAATTGCATTCACCAAATCTACTTATTTAATAATTGGTTAACTTTGAATTGACTGCACGTAATGTAAATAAACTATTATTTCAGATGCCACATCTACGTCCCATCCCATTGGCTGTATTCACAAACACTGGCTCCAGTATCCAGCATCCCGTTTGACTCAAGGACAGTCAGCTATGTCCATTCAACTAATAGACCGTCTGCTCCAACACATGCTCTATTACATGTTGAACTGTGGTAGCACTGGGGAGAGTTAATTACAAGGCTGGAAATAAAATTAATGTTATACTCGTTAGGTTGAAATTGAATTAATTCATAAATGCAGATGATGAATAAAATAAATTAGAGTTTGCACTAATATACGGATCTACTTTTTTTTACTTTACTTTTTTTCTACTTCTTTTTTTAAAATGATAATTGGAATGTGACTATTGTACATGAATGAATGTATCTTGATTCATATCAAAAGTGATATGTAAGTACTTTTCTCCCTATTATCCTGTATTATTATAATGTATAAGGATGGAATCTGAATTAATTCTATTGATATATTTCATAAAATGATCAATACAATTATTCATACTATTTGTATTATTCGTAGTGATAGGCCTATAATTTAACATTATAGGCCTATCACTCATTTTTTTCGATTTGTATAATGATAAACTTCATCTGTCGTTAATGGAAAGGAGTGATCCAAGAGCCCAAGAGACTTAGTTCAAAGTGGAAGATATCAACATTCGTATAATTGGTTCACTCTTAATACCAATGCTGGTAATGCCCGGATATATATCACAGAAACGGTTTTTACTTATAATGTGTTCCGGACTATCGGAAACTGAAAGACTTTTATCTGCGGCAGAAAGTTATGGTCACAGACAGCGCAGTCCTGGTGTTGAAGTTCAGTGGTTTTAAATAATTAAAATGGGGTGGTAAAATCGCCCTTGTGTTTCCCCGTCCAAACGATCATCTTTCATCATAGCCTTAATTGAGAAACAATGATTTTGTATCAAGTTTCAATGTTATTAAAAAAAAAATTTAAAATATATATATATATATATATATATATATATTATCCTTAATTATACCGAATTTGTGTAAAGAAATTCTTTTGACAAACTTGTTCATACCCAGTATGAGAAGATATGTTCTTTTGACAAAGAAAGAAAGAATTAAGAAATGAAGAAATAGTTTACAAACATCAAACACTTGGCCAGGTGATGATTAAATAATACGCTCATTGACACGATTGACTAGTTGTTTGAAGATTTAGTTTGATCACAGCAATCGAAGCGAAACGAGGAAAAAAAATAATACGAATGACTAAATTTGTTCATCTAATAGCGGTTGAATTTTTTGTGAATAACTCGTTCACTTCAAACGCAGATCAATGATCCAAGTAGCATATAGTTAGATAGCTTGGGCAGTATTAAGTAGACAAAGTTGATGTCAATTGTTTCTAAAGAAAGCGAGGAAACTCGAGACTATGTATAAATATATAGTTACACACAAATACAAGCAATTTTTAGGATTTGCTGCGGAGTTCCTGAATTTTTGTGTACGATAATTATTATATAATTATTGTATTAATCAGAGATGAAGACACGAACCACTCGTGCATTGATCGAAATCTTTATCTCTCGTGGATACAAGTATAGATAGTTATTTCTTGAAAATTTCGTTCAGATTCATAAACCTGTGTCTCATGTTTTGGTCTAAAAGAACGCAACTTGGAAAACTTCACAAATATCTTTTTGTATTTATACATTTATTTATTCATTAACTGTTTTTCGTATATGTTCAAAATTAACGTGAAAATGTTCTCAGAAACGGCTGGTTTGCTTGAGCTGAAACTTCACATGAAAACGACACAGTGGCGAGTAGATCTTAGTGGAACTAGTGGATTCGGGGCAAAAAACTCACAATGCGCTTCCCCCAAAATAATCACAATTTTTTTCAGGTTTGTTTTACTCAAACGTGCATGTGTAAACGTTCTTGTAACCCGAACACTAGTGTATACAACAAACGATAAAACATAGATTTTGGTAAGGCCTACTCAGCTTCAGTCCTCATTATGCCCCACAGAGAAATTATCGAAAACTCTCTCGTTTCGAATTAATTTTATAAGTTTTATGAGAAGCCTCATCATATTACATTTGATGCTTCTTTCCATGTATCTCGCAATGATTATTGTCATGTAAATGTGTAAAATATAATCTTAGATAAGTGTTAATAATTATTTTCCAGATAAATAGCAATGAAAGGCCCTAATTCCACATTTTTTACATAATGCTTCATGCGTATTTTAGATTATGCAACATAGGGTGCCCCTGCGGTATAGTTACGTCATTGTATAGACATAATATATTCCTCAGTTAATTAATTCCTCTTTCATGTAATTATTTCTGAATCACTTCTCGCTGGTTCAAATCGTCTCTTGTCAGTTGTCCAATTCATTTTGCTGTGTAAAGTCCAATTCTTGTAATCTAATATTTGAGCAAAGTAGTTTGAAGTTCCTTGATTTCTCCGTTTCACTTGTGGAGCACAAAAATCACACAAGCGTGATTTGTCCAGAAAGTAATCTATTTTAGTAACTTATAGTGTATACTATTAAATGAAGTCAGAATTTAGAAGTAAGTTATTTCAATTTCACCAAACTTGATGGAATACGAAGTATTTTGTTGGTTGTTTGAAGTATATAATTTAGTTCAAAAATTGCTATCATGGGTCTTGAATTCATAACTTCTTGAAGTCTTGAATTTAAATTCATCAATTTGGTCACCTATTCTCCATGATTTTTGAAAAAACGCTTTGATTGTGCTTTTGATTACAAATTTAATTTTATATATATATATATATATTATATATATATATATATATATATATATATATATATATATATATATATATATATATATATATATATATATATATGTATATGTATATATATATATATATATATATATATATATATATATATATATATAAATCACCTCTGAATCACAAATAACTTGCTAGTTCGTAGACTCCAGTAACGAAACAGTTTTATAATATTGTCAGGTATATTTATAAAATAAATGACTTCATACAACTTCCATTTGCATTCTCTGGTTACCTCACAGCTTTCACAGGGAATGCTCATTTTTATTCAAACTACAATAATATTCTTGCATTTCATAAAGTGAACACATTTACTTATGTAGATAGGTACTTCGTATTTGCTGAGTTGCTCATAATATGCAAATGTTTCAAACATGGTTTCCACCTTTATCTTGACTCAAGTATCTTCAGCTTTCAACGTGTGATTATTCAAGGTGATGACAACGTAATGCAAAGTGCAACCGCATTGACACTAATGTTTCATGTCGTCTACACGCTGCAATTCGCGCATGTTGGTGCTGGTTGTTGAGCAAAGCCTATACAATGGCTATCAAAATGTACTAGAACTTGTTTTCTAAGATTGGAGTTTATAGAATTATTGCATGGATAATTTGTTTCAGTGTATATATTATAATTCTCGAGTCCTGGTAGAATGATGGAAAGGGCATTACGGTGGTGGTCTAGTACAATACTTGAATTGGAAAACTCATAAAGTATACCGGCACATGCAGCGCAGTGGTTATCGTACTCTTTTCATGTGATCCGGGAGGTGAAGGGTCACATCGGACGTGGTTTGATCCCCGCCACCGCCCATCTTTACATGGGTTTATCGTGGTTTCCCTCTGTAGTATAGGCTAATGCTGGGATGGTTCCTACAATGTGGGCCACGACCGCTTCCTTTCCCACCATCATTAATCATTCATCCGACGCCAATAGATCTTAGTTATCATTATAGTTCGTCGTTAGATTCAATATAAATCAATACATTATGGTATATTCCGTTTGAACTGTTGAGCGCATCTGAAATGGAAAAATCTTTTTATCAAGTGTGGTAAATTTTAGTCTTCGCTTATACGTTTATCGAATTAAAATTTTGAAATATATATATAAACTTATAAAATTAAAAATAAAATCAATTGAATAATTAATGCAAACTAGATATGGAATGAAAAATACAATGATCCTCAAAATATATATTTTTGTTTATAAACCAGTGTAGGGAATTGATATATCACAATGAGGTATAAATTAAAAAGGCTTCATTAGATAATAGTGCAAAGCTCCCTGAATGTTGACAGATTTATTTACATTTAGTTGGTGAGATTTGTATATAACTTGTGTGCATCGCCATTGAAATCTGGTATAATTATATTTCAAATTATATATAACCACCAAACAAATATTCTTAGGCCCAAGTCGCACAAAGCAAGGTCGTATATCCAAGGACTGTCTGTAGATAATAAGAGATGAGTTTGGTTAGGTATATTGATAGTCAATTTGTTCCTTTTTGAACCGTATTTCTTCATATATAAATTCTTTATTATTGAAAAAAAAGACTAGGCCTCACAGAAGGTTGCCCATTAGACACAGAGTAATATATATGAAAATAACAGATTAATAAAGAAAGCAAAAAACAATACAATAGTGTTTACTACAAAAATTAATAATAATATTGAGCTATATACTAGAAAATTCAAGATTGTAATTGATTACTTATCAAAAAAGAGGAAAAATATAAAATATTGAATGAAATGTTTAAAAAAATAAGGAAAAAAATATTTGAAAAAATTAGAATAGATAAAAGCGACTCTCATCTGTAACGTCTACACTTTTAAACAACTTTTCACCTATCATCACTTCATTCTTTCATTATCATTCGCTTATTCGTACCCCGATATATCCCAGCTGTTGACGGATCGGTAAGCACCATTAAACTTTCTTTTTCAATTCGATCTTCGACAACATCGTTAGGAGTGAGAATGACATTGTGATTATTTTTGTGAAGTTGATTGTTCAAAAAATGTCAGTCAACTTGAATTACTTGATTATAGTTTGGACGCTAAAAATGTTGCTATATCGTCAGGTTTGTTTTGCTCTCATTGGAAGAACAAAATTCATTAGATAGAGAGCGTACACAAAAAAAAAAGAGCGTATGAGCGAAGAGAGTGAGCGTATGTGATAGTATAGATTATTATGCAAGGTAAAAACCTACACCCTACGCAGGGCTCGAACTCATACCCGGCCGTCTTGAATTCAGTTTCCACAACAGAACCTGATAAGGCTGATATTTATCTAGATAAGTACACATTTTTGAATGTATCTACGTATTGTGAGTAATTGTGTTGCACCTTGGATTATAGATATATTACATAAAAATGGCAACAGCGTTCTACAGCTAGATAACCATCTATATACTGAACATCAGAAAGTTGCTGTTCCACTGTGGCACAAATTATACACTAATTCCTTCCATATTGCACTACGCGTCTAACGTTTAGTTGAAATACTAGCCTATACTTTATTACCTTTTCATGCATAACAACAGAAAAGCAAAAACGTATACACGTAATATTTTCGCGAATCATTTTCGGTGTCTAAAATGAAGTCATAAATGAAGTCAAAAATGAAGTTTGTATAGCATAGCTCGCAAACATTGGTGAATAATGTAGCACATTAGGCAACCAAAAAAACGTTGAAGATTACAGTAAAGCTAGCTTTCCATAAAAAAAATGACTGTGAAACTTTGCGTGACGAATTCGCATAGCTGCTTCCATGATGTGCGAAATAATTTCGCAATTCTAGCGCATCCTAGTGATTTCATTTTGAACTGAGTAGCACTCGACGTGCCGTAAACGGAAGTAGACACTAGCGATTGCGCGATAGAAATTTTCGTTGCGAATAAAAAAAGTTGAGTTTGGTCAGACTCATCTTGGCCGCCATGTTGCGAAATTCCAACATGGACTCCTAGTGGTTTTCGGGCCTGTGATTGGCTATCGACTGATTTTTTTTCATTTCGTTTCGTTTCGCTTCGCAAACATGTTTATGGAAAGGAAGCTTAGTCCGATTCACAATACAATTTGAACTTCAATTACCACACAAAACTGAAAAATCCAACAGTTTACCCTCATGATTCTTAGCTCTGGAGCGAGTCTGCATCATGAATAATCATGAATTGCATATCCATATCCATATGGAAATAATCCAAGGTTGACCTTGTCTAAACTATGATTAGGATTCATTGAACTTGGATCTCGAAGAAAAGGTTGGGGATATCGACTACCAATCAGCGCTTTGGGGGGTCTAAAGAGATGGTTTTATACGAATTCCAATATGATCCTCTAGTTAGTAAATGTGCTTCAATACTGTGCCACACGCTTGGAATCGTGACATGTCCTGTTAATCGAAATCACGAAAGATAGGACCATTTTCTTGAGCTGTATTAATGTTTTGAGAAAATTCTATTCAACTAGAAAAACGCTATAATTAACTGTCATCTGAGGAGATTTGAATGAGACTAAACTAAAATATATTTATATGGTACACATAAAATGTATTTGATTTTATATGTATCAAATGATATAAGTTAATGATCGTGGTTCGGCGGTTGTTTAGAATCGATAAAGCTCTGAGGTTGGGCTATTGTTACTAGATTAATAAAAGTTTTCTGTTATTTCGATATAGTTAATCGTTATGCTATCATAGTTGATTACTGCATGCGTATGCAATATTTGTTTCGTTTGTTGCGAATTCACTGAAGTTTATGTTAGAAATAACGGTTATAATTTGTGTGCCTTAGTAAATGTCAAGTTTTTTTTACTTATACATAAAGTAGATATAAGAAACGCAAGAAGTATCACATAATATTTAATAAACATTCAATATTGACATTTATAGTCATTTTAATATTCCCAAATGTTTTTTACTATCGACATCCTGTGAGAAACAACGATTTTGTGTCAAATTTAGACGTCGATAATGAAAAAAATTTGAGTATATTAAAATGACTTCCTAATGTGTTTCTCAACTAAGGCTAAGAAAGTAAAGGAAAGAGATAGGATCGCTTGGAAGGGGCACATTGCAATGCGTCGTTAAACTCGATATATATATATATATATATATATATATATATATATATATATATATATATATATATATATATGTATACATATATATATATATATATATATATATATATATATATATATATATATATATATATATATATAAGAAAAAACTCGACGACTGTGAACACATTTGATAGTTGTCGTAGCTAAGACCCATCCAGGGTTGTGACTGAGCCATCACATTTAATACAATTATACGAACAATTTTAACTAATTTAGCTTATCAGAGTAATGGTAGTGCCAACAAACATCGCAAGTTCATTATATTATAACAGTTCCCATATTAGAATTTTCTTCCTTGTAAAACAAACATCTATGTTTCAGACTTTTTCCATCTGGCGTACATTATACAATCTATATGAACACATCATGTAACACATCTATGCAAATATGTACGCAAGTTATTCTACTGTCTGAAGAAGATCTGGATTTCTGAAATCTGCAATATGGTAGACGTAAATCCACCATCTAGCAAAGAAGGTTGTCCAAAAACTTAACAGACTCAAATATTAGCGTTATTTTGTATAGCTGTGGTTTGTCGATGGCCAATTATTTTTCAGGTCAGCATTTACTATTGGTAACAGAAATATATCTTTGTAGAGCGTTACATGATAACGCTGCATTGAGTTTCTGAAAAATTAACGAAGTTCTTACAATTAATCACTTGATAGTCGACGTATATCAATCATCCAGCGAAGAAGGTTGTCCAAAAAACAGACTCAAATATTAGCGTTAATTTTGTATAGCTGTGGTTCTTCGATGACCAATTATTTTTCAGGTCAACATTTACGATTAGAATCAGAAATATCTTTGTAGAGAGAAATATCTTAGAAATATCAGAAATATTATCAGATATTATATCAGAAATATATCAGATATTATATCAGAAATATATCAGATATTAAAAATATCTAGAGTAGAAATATCTTTGTTATCTTTGATAACGCTGCATTGAGTTTCTGAACAATTTAACGAAGTTCTTACAATGAATCAGTTGAGAGACGACGTAGGCCTACATCCATCATCCAGCAAAGAAACCTAGAAGGTTGTCTCACTCAAATAATAGCGTCATTTTTGTAGAGCTGTTATTTTAGTTTCTTCGAAGAACAATTATTTTTCAGCTCAATATTTACGATTGGTAACAGAGATATATCTTTGTGAAGCGTTAATTGATAACGCTGCATTGAGTTTTTCTACAATTAACGGAGTTTTTACAATTATTCAGTTAGTAGACGCTGTTTATTAGATGCTGGATACATTCAATCATATATGCAATATCACATGACTTGAAATTCCAAGCTGCAAACCTTGCATATGAAGGACATAAAACTTATCGCAAATGCATTTAATCTACAAGTACAAAATGATTTCCCGTGACATTGACAATTCAAAATAGTTTAAATATTAACCAATCACAGGTGGAAGACGTCCACGTGTGATTACAAGAGTTGAAGTATAAACAGCTAATTGTAAACTGTTAGTGGTACAGTGCTAAATCTTAAATATGTTATCGGCTATACTTAACTCAAGGCTTGGACCAGGAATTAGTTGTCTACGGTCTATCTAGTTGAAAGGCTGGAATCAGAGCCGTACAGCAATATGGATCAAGAAGCTTTAAAGGTAAGTCTAAAAGTCTTTGAATTGAATATTAATCACATTACGTGTGAATATTTTACATTTCAAAAAATTGGTGAAACAAAGTTATTTCAAATAGGTTAACAATTTGTCAAGTTAACATTTCATGTCTCTTCTTTCTAGTTCGTTTTGTTTCAGTTTAAAATTGTCGACCACTGATCAAATTTAAAGAAATTAGAAATACACTTGAAAATGAATACATAAATGATATTTCATTTTCTCTCAGTTTGGATCTCTGAACTTGGGTTACATACATTTGTAGTGGAAGAGGAAGAATACAGTAGTGGAAGAATACATGTATTCAGTGCATTTATGAAAAATTATTTTCTCTCTTCCTACCATAAGTAGGTCTATATGACATCGTTCTCTTCTATTTGTTATATGTTACTTGTATTTAAGAACGTAAAATTCATTTAAACTAATCAAGTGCGTATGAACTTTGATTTGAATGATGCGGGAATATATATTTAAATCAAAATGTATTATGATCTAGGGCGTAGCCTTAGATTCTCGCGAACGCTGGATTTTGGGGCACAGCACTGCCTCCGGAGACAGATTTTTTTTAGCTCCGTATATTCTTTTTTATCCCACATTTAACGTCATGGATAATCGCCATATTCTGCGTAAATTTTCGTGTATTCTTGAGAAAATATTTAACTTGCATTACAACAACAATGACAATTTTCATCATCAAACTATAAATCCATGAATGGTGTATTACAGGGTTAGTCTTGAATAATTGCTGAAGACTATTTATGATTTAATAAATCCTTTGCAGAAAAATTAACCTTAAATTCTGATTGATTGACTATCTTGTGTGTATGACAAAGAAAAACATGGGAGATGTATACAGGACGGTGCATGAACGGGCATATTACACAGCACACACTCATATTATCAATTGTTGGATCTTAAACTGAATAAATACTACACAAATACACAATATATTAGTTTAACGAGATGTGAAAGATTTTAGGTTCAATACTTACTATTTCATTTCAAGCCTCATGAATAACTAACATAGAACTTATAAATAGTAGCAAATCTGTTCAATGTTGTGTTGAATATCAATTGTATGATACATATATATATATATATATATATATATATATATATATATATATATATATATATATATATATATATATATATATATATATATATATATATATGATGTTTTAAACTTTCATGGTCCTTATTATGTGAAATATTGTTTTAGGGAATACCATGTGTATTGAAATTAGAAAAACAAGTAAATATGTTTTCCCTACGTTTCAGCATGTTTGGACATGCCATTCTCAAAGGGATCCCTTGAGAATGGTATGTCTAAACATGCTGAAACGTAGGAAAAACATATTTACTTGTTTTTCTAATTTCAATACACATGGTATTCCCGAAAACAATATTTCACATATATATATATATATATATATATATATATATATATATATATATATATATATATATATATATATATATATATATATATATATATATACATATGTACACACATAGGCCTATATAGGATAGAATAGTTGAACAAAAAACAAAAATAATCATAATGATTAAAGTTTTATTTTCTCAGATGGAACAAGCAGAGCAGCCACAAGATATAACAGAGGAGAATTTACCAAAGAAGGTACCATGTAACTGCAAGTCAAAGACTGATCCTTCGCAGACGAGTCAGGCAGCTAAAAGTACGGCGTCGTTACCTAGTAACACATTCGACGCAACTGTCCAAGGATCTTCTGACAATGTGCTCAGTGAGTCACCGGAGAAGTCACCTGAAGTCGTTGAAGAATGTGTACTCATGTGCAATCGTGTGACTCCTTTGGAGAGTATTATTGTTGTTCCTAGGAGGGAGGGTTTGAGAGACGCCAACGGTGAAATCAGGGAGGAATGGTGATTGATCAGCTGTTATAAAGATTAATCTATATAGTGCATCAGGTTTTGATACTTCTACAAATTTTTGTATCTCAGCTTTCACTTTAACCATTCAATGATTTCATATTTTCCTCCTGAGAAGGTTGATTATATACGATTATATTTACCTACGATTATATTTTGATTAGATACGTGTTTTAGAGATAAACTTCAATTCAGATTTTTCTGCTCCATGATAATAATTATTATATATAATATAATTATATGAGCGATGGCGAATACCTTTATCCTACTCTGATGGAGCTGCATCTTTTTATTTTCTTGGGGGAAAAAAAATGCTCAGTGCACTGCACAGGTCGCACGGTTTGACTGGTCGACCTGAAACTTTTTCTGCATACGTAGACTTATCCTATTTAGAACTTTAAAGTTTTGGGGTCATATCGGATTGGACCACTTCTGAAAAATACCATCTGAAGGTTTCTAAAAATTACACAAGATTTGGTTGGGCGAGAAAATTAAAATCTTTCCAAACAAATTGAAATTTTTTCTGAATGTGGATACACATTATCACGATTTTGTATGCAATTCGAACCAGCCGTTTCAGAGAAAATGATTCAACAAATGTTTTTTATTCATCAAATAAATAGATGGAAATAATAGCTGAACCATTGTTGAAATTCACAGCTTTCTAGATTCGATATATATCGAACGGAGTATATTCTATAGAGAAAAGGTGTGAAGTGTTTTCAATTATACTTACAACGCATATGCTGCGTTTGCCTATATTTAGATGAGCGATAGCGAAGACCTCCGTCCTAGGCCTACTATTATGGAGCTAGCTGAGTGAGTGTGTGTGTGTGTGTGTTTTTTTTTTTACTCATTGCACAAGTCGCACGGTTTGACTGATTAGCACAAAACTTTTTCTGTGTACGTAAACTTATCCAACTTAGAACCGTATAGTTTTGGGGTCAAATCGTTTGCACTATTTCTGAGAAATATCATCTCGAAGTTTTCAAAAACTTCATACGATTTGGCTGGGCAGGAAGATTAAAGAAATTGAATTGAATTTTAATCAAATCTCTGAATGTGGACACATTAATGATACACTTGAATGATACACTTTTAATTTGTGTAATGATACAATTTTTTATGCAATTCGAACTAGTCTTTTCTGAGAAAATAATTTGATAATTTTTTTTTTATTCAACAAATACATGGATAGAAACAATAGCAGAACCATTGCTGAGATTCACGGCTTTCTAGATTCGATATTCATAGAATGGAGTAGGCTTTATTTTAGACTGAATGTGTGTAGAGTTTTCGATTATAGGCCTACTTCGTGTAGATATATTGCTCATCTTACAACGCATATGCTGGGTTTGCCTAGTAAAAATGAGTGAAATTTCGCAAAAATTTTCGCAAAAATAAGTGGTTTGGTAGAAAGCAAGCTTTTGATCATTTATATATATAAATTCTGTGTTCAGGAAGATGTATACCATAAGCGTAGCGGATACCACAAGATGAACTGCCACCCACCCTAATTCGAGATGCACAACTCTCCTCTTGCAATCGTGCAACTATAGGTGCTATCAATATTTGAACACCATTCAATACAAAATATACTGATAAACCTTTTCGCACGTCTTTCCTCTTCATGGAAAATGATCGATATTGTTATTACGCCATAGATTATAATACGAGATAAGGGAGGAGGGTGCATTATAATCAGGAGGAAGTTTTGTATATAAACGTGATAGCAACCGATTTCCTCCAAGCACCACGAAACAAACGGTGTGAAAATTGTCATTAATTGTCAATAATCTCGGTATATAATGGTCCAAGTTTATTCTCAATTGGGGAAATTGTTGAACATGTTCATTATGGTTCTCTACGTGCTCGCCATCATGAACTATGCAGTTTACGGACTCGCATACAAAGATGATGCTTATAGGACAAGAACACGATTGATGACAGAGCTAGGAGCTGGAAATGACGAAGCTTTTGAGCCTTTGAGTATGTCCAATTATGTCGACTATGAATCTAACAAGCCTTCTGAATCGAAGATGCAGGTGATCACTGATGATGACGAAGTGAGAGAAGCGTATTTACCGTGGTCCAGGATAATGTCAAGACTGTTTAAAGCACTCTCAAGATGTCCAGAGGGGGAAAAGAGGGACGCAATTGGCAATTGTCGGGAGCATTGGGATTAGGAAAAAGAACGACTACAGCTGAAGACAAGAACAATTACTTTCAAGGTAAGCAATTACTGAAATATACTATTACAATCAATAATATGTTCTTATATACATTATTTCCCATGTAATTTTCTGAATCAATAAAACGAACACATCAACGTTTTGTACGTACATCGCCTATCTACAACTTATTTTTATTGCATTTAGAGTATGATGTGAGAAATGCCGTTTCAGAGAATTAAATTTCAATTTGTTCCAACAGCTGTGCAAAACCTTGAAAACACAATTAATTGAATAAAACAACATGATTACTTTTCAAAATGAGTGAACCAAGTCAGGCGCGGACTGGCAGGGGGTGCCGGGTGCGATCGCACCCCGGGCTTTTTGACTGTTCCGGGCCCCTTTCGAACATATGATATAATTATATGGACAATATCTATATAAATATTCATTTGTTTATTGCGCAAAAGAATTACCGAACAAAATACATTACTATAACTATAAGACAATATTAATAATGAATTATTATGGTTCATGCCTTGTCTTTGGCGGCTCTCAATAGTAGTAAATAGTAGTAATAATAGTAATAATTCAATAGTAATTCATCAAATAATTTATTCAACAATTGATTATTGACCACAATGTTTTTTTCTTGAATAAACTTTGAACATGAAGCACATTATAGAAACATTAATGAATAGAGGAAGGGCATGCTCTAAATGAGAAAGAGATCTACGTCAGATACACGGCAAACATCAAGATGAAGAGGTTAGCCAGCTAACCTAACCCAACTGCAAATTCATTATAAATCTAGCTTTGGATACACGGCAAACATAATGCTGTAGTAGGCTGAGCTCAAGCCCTTGCAGGTAGCTCTGAATGAGAAATAAATCTGGGTCAGGTACACGGCAAACATCAACGTGAGGAAGTTACGGAAAAGTTATGGAAAAGATACGTTTTCCAAACGTATCCATACCCAAATAATAATCCATCGCAAACAGTTATATACAATATAAATATTGATTTGTGTCGAGATATGTGTGAAAAGCTACTTGAAAAACATAAAAAATCGAAAAATTTCGATCAGCGAGGTTGCTTCCGGTGGCCGCTGCGCGGGCGTTGGGTGCGCCTGGCACTAACTTTTAAGGGCCTATACTTTACAAGCAGCACCATGGGCCTTTTGGACCCAGTCCGCGCCTGAACCAAGTGATAGCACTTAAAGTGCCGTAAAAACGTTTATGGTAAATTACCAAGAAATTCCTTTCGACTTTTATCATTGTCAAACCTTTGAGACCACACGATCAACAAATTACATCCAGATAAATGTTGATGTGTTGAAAAATGAAATATTGTACAAGTTGAGGCTGTGGACTCAATTTGGGTTCATTTTATAGTTTTAAAATTGCCATTTTTTTCTGATCTATAATGAAACGTTTCACACTTGACTTTAACATGAATTACAGATATGAAATATCTGTAATATATTATATAGATTATATAAAATAGTATTATATAGAGTTGGGTGTGGTTTCTTATGAGTATTGTTTTTTGTCTCTTGGGAAGGAATGCACTGCAAGTTCTTAACGATTGCATCAATATAATTATCACAATAACTTCATATATATGTACATGTATATATATATATATATATATATATATATATATATATATATATATATATATATATATATATATATATATATATATATATATATATATTAGCTATCAATGGCTAAAAATTCAACAAACAATATATATATATATATATATATATATATATATATATATATATATATATTAGCTATCAATGGCTAAAAATTCAACAAACAATATATATATATATATATATATATATATTATATATATATATATATTAGCTATCAATGGCTAAAAATTCAACAAACAATATATATATATATATATATATATATATATATATATATATATATATATATATATATAGTTACTTGTGAACCCATAAAAAATAGTTATTTTTATGATAATTATGGAAGAGTAACTGAATAGGATTCATATTCAGGCAATATTGATTATTGCATATATTTTGCATAACATTTTCATTAATTTTAATGTTCAATGGTCATCTTCTGCAGCCACGCCTTTTTATATAATATGGATGTAGTGCCTGGTTGAATTTAGCATGAAGACAATTATTTCATATATAATATGTAATAATAAACATACACAATATCTTTTCAATTAATTATAAGAAGAATAAACTGACGCATTATCACATAATATGCTTCTGACTAGATAGCATCCCCAAAATCATTTAATCACTATTTCAAGTAGGGTACATCTCGATAAAATATTCACGATATATTATTGACTGAAAAAGTAAAAAAACTGAAACTAAAACTAAGTATTGACAGAAAGAGAAAATAGAAAAGAATAGTAAAAAAAATATATGATGTTAGTTGTCTAGTGTGGTTTGAATAGTGTGGACTTCAGATTAATCGATTTGCTCTCGAACAAAAACGTTATCTTGTTATCTAGCGAGTTCACAAATAAGATAAAAAAACATCTGTTATCACCATTGTTACGTACTCAGCGGTCTATACCACTCAGTGGTAATTGTGAATTCAAATCGCGTATATTACGACAAGATTCATAAACATAAGAACAAACAACATGATCGATGAATACGATAAGAATTAGTGAATAGTTTTGTAATCTCATATTTACCCAATAATCTAGGCTTGAGTAAAAACTCCATGACAATAGTAAGGCTATATAAGTAAGCGTCAGTCAATACCAGTACCACCTATCCCAACGTTCAAACAAACATGCATTTCTATTGACTCTCTCACTACACGTCACTAACGGGTTGTGTGCTTCGTATAAAGGTCGCATGTGAGACAAGACATATCCTTTACCTTTACGAAGACTGTCTTGGACGGCACAGAGGTTCATCTTCACAGAGGAGCATATCGAGAGAATTTACGTGTTTGTAATAGTATGGCAGTTTTGCGCGCAGTTTTAGTGTTAGGTGGGGCTGTGGCGTTGGTGACTTGTTACGAACAATTTAAGGATAATAATCCGTTCAGAGCGAGATTAGGACTATTGAATCATAAGGATAATGTAGCCGTACCGCCGTCGTCATTAATCGACCCTAAACTGCCGCCCGTGATCATTGGTGACACTTCAATGCACCTGAAGGTTCCGCAGCGAGGAAATCAACCCGAAGTTGAAGTGACTACGCAAGGATCATTTCAAAAACCTATTAACCATAATATAATCGTTGTGCCGGATCTGAACGGAAAATGTCCTGAAGGATATTCATACGATCCTGTGGGGATATGTCGAGAAATTTGGTAGTTGGCATACAGGAGCTGCCGAAGTATAACTATGGTAAAGTAATAGTTTTGATTCTGTATAATTACCAAATTATTCAGATCTTAAAACCATTTCTAAATCCTTTTTTAAACATTTAAAAAATACATTATACATTTTTGAGAATATTCAATATTTGAGCTAATTCTAGAGTCGACAGCTAAAAGCTTTTACTATTAAAATAGACTATATATATATATATATATATATATATATATATATATATATATATATATATATATATATATATATATATATAAAAATGTTTCATTTAAAATAAAATGACTTATAAAAGTATAGTTATTTTTTACTTGAAAATATCTTTGAATTGATGGATCATTTAAATGATAGAAGTACAATATACCTATGATATGTATAACTTGTATTTAGTACGACAATATTGAGTGCATATAAATATACCAGAATCAAGTGAATCTCAAGTGTGAGGGGAGGGGGGGAATAAAGTAGAGAACTATTAAAAACTACCAAACTAGAAAGGCATTGTGGTATTGATATTGTCATTAATGTTTGTAATAGTAGTTTTTGAGAAATATGAATATTGAACCTCTATTTGTTCCAAAGCAAGAGATACATATGCATGCAAAACATTTAAACGTGTAAACATACATCTGCGAACAGCGAATCTATGTGAGACTTTATATAGGCGTAATCCAGTTATTAAAACAATTAGCTCATTGTGATGCTGTTCACTGCAATGACATGGATGTTGTGGTTTCTTGTGGGATGTTGTGTGCTGATAGAAAAATGAAACCGACAAAGATTTTTTTATCTCAATTTCTTTATTATCAATGTACTAGGCCACACTGTATATATATATATATATATATATATATATATATATATATATATATATATATATATATATATATATATATATGAGATAGTGAGCATAGCTTTTCAGACTTCTCGTACATTCATAAAGAGCAAGAGTGCTTTCGAAAGTCAAGTAACGATGTCGGAACTTCTCATGTATGTATTTTTCTTTTTAAATTTCGCTTATTTACAAGATTATAATGTCGAGGGGCGAGCGGCGGACATGCAAAATGATGATAATAACATCAATGTCCACATTCCTGGCAAAGTAATTACATTCAATCTTAACGTAAATATGACACCGAAGAACGGACTGACTCTCTTCGAAGCTGGCCCGTGGACTTGGAATGATAAAACCGGCCAGTGGATAAATTTGGGCAAATCTACGACAGATTCATCAAGTGTAAATCCCGACTATAGAGCTATCATCGTCGTACCAGACTTGAACAAACAGTGTGGACCCGGTGGAGCACTCGATCCTTCGGGGAATTGTAGGGACAACTGGGGACGTCGTGCTGCAGTACCAGTAGTGAACGACAAAAGAAATATAATGAGTCGCTCTGGAGTTCAAAGATTCAATCAAAATCAACGTGTCTACAGTGTTCGAAAATGTCCAATTGGTCAATCGTTTGATGCTAATGGAATTTGTCGTGAAGATTTTGATTTTTGAACGAAAATAAAATGTGGAACCATGGTGTTTATATTAAGAAGTATGAAGACTGGCTATTCACCTCGGGGTAAGAAAATCATGAAATTGTTTTATAACTTATTGAGTTATTGTCCGACTTTGAATAACAAACTATAAATATATTCAGTAGGTGACTAAAAATTATAGATTTGCGTTTGTGTTGGATAAGATGGGATTGGTTATATAGGTGTGTGTATATATATATATATATATATATATATATATATATATATATATATATATATATATATATATATATATATATATATATATATATATATATACATATATATATATATATATATATATATATATATATATATATATATATATATATATATATATATATATATATATATATATATATGTGAAATATCATTTTCGGGAATACCATGTGTATTGAAATTAGAAAACAAGTAAATATATGTTTTCCCTACGTTTCAGCTTGTTTGGACATGCCATTCTGAGTTAAGAGGTCAGAGTCAAAGAACATCAATTAGCGGTAGGCTAATTGGGCTAAACGCTAAAGAAACGGAGCATGTGATAGATTTTGATGATACTCGTATGCTATCTATAAACGACAAGATATTATCAAGATTGATAAGGGAAAAAATCGAAATTGAAAAACGACCCTCAAGCCTGAATAATAGAGATGACACCCTCAATCTGCCCGTCACTTGGAAAACGGTGTTGAAGGACAGAATAGTAGATATATCAGAGGGGAGAAGAAGAAACATAGAAAGAGGTTTGAAGGGAATGAGAGAAGATGGTGAAGGACAGAATAGTAGATATATCAGAGGGGAGAAGAAGAAACATAGAAAGAGGTTTGAAGGGACTGAGAGAAGATGGTGAAGGACAGAATAGTAGATATATCAGAGGGGAGAAGAAGAAACATAGGAAGAGGTTTGAAGGGACTGAGAGAAGATGGTGAAGGACAGAATAGTAGATATATCAGAGGGGAGAAGAAGAAACATAGAAAGAGGTTTGAAGGGACTGAGAGAAGATGGTGAAGGACAGAATAGTAGATATATCAGAGGGGAGAAGAAGAAACATAGAAAGAGGTTTGAAGGGAATGAGAGAAGATGGTGAAGGACAGAATAGTAGATATATCAGAGGAGAGAAGAAGAAACATAGAAAGAGGTTTGAAGGGAATGAGAGAAGATGGTGAAGGACAGAAGAAGGAGGTGGAAGAGAGAAGAGTCACGAGGAGTCGAGACAAATATGGAACCACCTTGAGTCATCGACAAGAGCACAAGAGATACCTTTTTTCATTGATTTACTGTTTTCTTCTTTTTTCAAATGGATAGTTTTCTGTTCTTTTTATAACAATACTCTGAATATTGTCTGATTTTGAATTAATAAACGATCCCTTGAGAATGGCATGTCCAAACATGCTGAAACGTAGGGAAAACATATTTACTTGTTTTTCTAATTTCAACACATATATGGTATTCCCCAAAATAATATTTCACATAATAAGGACCATGAAAGTTTAAAACATCATATATATATGTAGGCATAATTGTATATATATATATATATATATATATATATATATATATATATATATATATATATATATATATATATATATATATATATATATATATATATATATGAATTATGAACGTCTTTGTCAAAACATGAAAATGTGAATACTCTGGGACTTCTATTGATGTTTTGACTTTTGATTTTTTAGCCATTTAATTATCTATTCTTAAGATTTGTATTGTAGATCTACAACATTTCTTTATGGATGCGATCCAATTCATTACCGATATGCATGAAGGTTTTTGTCAAATTACAAAAATGTGACCACTGCATTTTTTCATAATATTATTTTTCCTATATTAAATGACCATTTTATCCAGTTTGATTTTTCATTTCGAAACAAAAGAATGCGCAGATAAAGATATGATCCCTCTAAAGAAGTAGGACCTACCGGTAAATTTTGCCACTTCATGGATGTTATGGAGATGATCGAATTGATAGCTTTTATAGCTGTTATTTCATTCATTTTGAATACTGTTATGATTTTCAATCCTTCTCAATTTTCACGGGATGTATCGAATTTTCCTCTTTTGTCACCCTGGGTAATTGACCACTAGTGATAGGCGTAGCTAATCGCCAGGGCCACCTTGATCTATACTTCATGTGGGAATTTAGAGATACTCTGATAGGTATATGTGAAATTTCCCACATAACAAAGCCCATTTGATTGGATGTTCTGTTTTGTGACGTTTATGGGCGGGTCAATCACTGGTCGTCAATTCAACTATAACCTATGCTATAACCATTTAAGGTATTAAATCTATCAATTCTGCTATCAATAAAAAGTTGATTTTTTTTACTTCTTGGAACTATACATGATCTTATACAAAAATAACATAACTTACATCACTTACTTATTTATCGACAAACTTTATATTCCTTGAATACATAACAGATAATCCATCCAAGCCCATGCAGTGCATAACGAGTAGCAATAACTGAGTCAATCTATATCCGAGCAATATCTCAGTTCTGATAAAGGCTTATCATAATCAAACTTTATGAATGCCACACCACTATTTCCCACCTACCCTTGTTAACACAAGCTGGGTACACACCAGACATGCAAATAAAGCATAATCCAACTCTGTAACTCATCATAGTAATTTCAAATCATTCAAACCTGTATCAGTGACAAATATGATCTTCAAGTGGTGTGTGGTATTCATGTTAGGGGCAGTGGTCTCCTGTGTCCACTCGGAGAACGTGGAGACTGTTCGATTAACGGTCGACGGATTAACGGCTTACACGCGACGAACCAATGCCGCGTCCGATGAACTGATTAACATTGAGGGAAGTAGTGAAGATGGAAGTAGTGACGAGTATGTTGAATCGAGTGGGCACCTCGGATTCGATAATGATAAAGATTATATTGATTCTGAGCAACTAGAAGACAAGAATCTCAATGTGAAATTACAAGATTTGTTCAGATCTGTAGTTAGTTCCGAATTTTCCACCGTAACGACTACGAGATACGTAGATAATACGGCATCGACAGAAGGAATTCGAATTGAAGAAGAAAATGTGGTGATAACAAGCAAACTGAATGTGTCTAAATCTGCTGTGAATTCAACTAGTGTCGACATGCCTATCCTTGTCATCGAAGTAAAGGGTAGCGATGAAGCAAATTTAACAAGTGATTCTGAATTGGCTACCGCGATACCAAAGCATTATCGAGAAGATATGATTAAACTCGGACTGCCTGAGAAGACTGCACCGAAGTCAAACGACGATCATGATAACATAACTGCCATACGAGGATCGACAGGAGGAAATAACACGGATCAAACGGAAGGTCCAAATGACGATAACTTGAAGTCTGAAAGAGTGATAATTATTGGTTCCGGTACGAACAATACAGTGGAAGTGAAATGTGAATCTGATCATCACGTTGATCATGTTGGTAAATGTAGACCAGATTGGTAAGGTTAAAGATTATATTATTATTTCATTTATATATTATATATATATATATATATATATATATATATATATATATATATATATATATATATATATATGCACATTTATATATATATATGTATATGTAAATATATATATATATATATATATATATATATATATATATATATATATATATATCATATATCATATATATATATATATATATATCATATATGTACATGTATATGTATATATATATATATATATATATATATATATATATATATATATATATATATATATATATATATATATATATATATAGGCCTATATGTATATATATATATTTTTTTTTTTCAACATCGAAACTTGATACAAAATCATTGTTCCCCAATTAGGGCAATTAATGAAAATAGGATCGTTTGAACGGGGCACCTCAAGGGCGATCTTATCACCCCAAAGAATAATTGAAAATAAGAAGATAACTCATTTAACAAACCATAAATTCCAGGGTAATAATGCCAGGGTTAGAAAACAATTAAAACATTCACATTGACAGTGGGGAGAGAAGCTTGAGTCTTCTTATCATATTGATTTTCTTCTTCTTCTTCTTCTTCTTCTTCTTGAAATCTTCTTCCTTCTCTCTTTTTCTCTGTACTTGTGTTTATTACAGAATTGATTTTATTCCTTCAATTTTTTTCCATCATACGACGGGAAAATAGCAGACGACGGGAAAATAGATCACAACTTAGATTTTAGACGAAATTTGAATATGGATGCAAACATTACGCATTGTAGACTTTCTGTTGAAAGTTGGTTATAAATGTAGTTAAAAATACTGACAGATCCGATATCACTTGGGCCTATTTTCATTTCTGCGTAACGAATTAATGTGAAACATTTCTGGGTACTTAACATTACCCCCCCCCCCTCACCCCCCAAAAAAGTAAACTGTAGTACATCAATTAATATAACTAAATTAGCTCTATTCTAATAATTATCACAACTTATTAAATATTTAAACTTGAATCATATTATCAAATAGACTTCTGCAGCATGATAATTTAAACCGATAAATTCACGTGCATACCAAGCCAAGTGATGTAATGAATGTAATCACAATATTGACGTAGTAATTGTTCAGTGACAAGCACGAACAATGTCACAAAATGCAGCAGTGACGATAATGGTCCAGTAAGACACGAATACACAAGAAATTACAGTCAAATATACTATTTCTCATAACAGTGCTACAGTGTTGGTCGAATATATTACCATGAATTCTTAATAAATAACTACAATTTGTGAGAAGTGTGTGTGATCTATAATTGTGATTTAATAGTACACATTTATTCTCGAGTTACGAGAAAATATTCATATTCAATGATAGGCCTAATATTTTTAAAAAAATACGAAAAAAGTGTGTTACAACGTACAGAAAAAATGTGTAAATAGGCGATAAGCTATGAATTCTCAGAGACTTCGTAAAAATATAACAATAATAATTTGCATGCTTCTATATGCTTCAATTGTAATTATTTTGAACACACTCTCTATGGCACATTGTAAAACATTATCATTGAGAGAATCGAATAGTAATGCCATTCAGGAATCGTACAAAATCAGAAGGCGACGAGAACGAGGAGTTATAGTCACCCCTCAATTGCGAAGATTTGTCAATGTCACCTGCTCGGAAGGAGAAATGGTCGACTTTAGGGGTCAATGCAGGCTTGTGTGGAACTGGAGATGATATGATGTGCTTAAATGTGTGTTTCACAAGTTCCACTTGGTTCGATTATTATTCATTATTAAATGACAAATAAATCAATTATTGAGTAATGAATTTAATACATCTATCCTGGCCCAATTGAATTGGTTATCTAGGTTTGATATATATATATATATATATATATATATATATATATATATATATATATATATATATATATATATATATATATATATATATATATATATATATATATATATATATATATATATGCATGTAGTAGGCCTATATATAATAGATAATAATAATATAAGTACCGTATATATTTTTGTTTTGAATATATAAGTATACACTACTAGAATATGGATAATTGTTTGCCTAACGACCCCACCAACAGCTAGGTTGTACGAGGGAGAATAATAATACAAGCATATTCACAACTAATAAACAAATGAAATTATAATCGTACGAAATAAATATGTAAGATTGAATCTAATCTCTAACCCAATAGATTAGCAGATTAAGTTTAGATTAAGTTTAGTTGGCATGAAACTTGCTGTCAAGCCTGGAAAAATGTATCGAAAATAATTGCAGGAATTATTTATGGAACCGTAAGTAGGCCTATTTCATACATGTGCTATGACGACGCAGCGGTTTTAGGCTAAATTAGTTTAGTATTATGTTTGTTCGTTGGTTGATTTTATCAGGGTAATTAGATTGGGTTGAATTAGGTTAATTTAGGGTGCGCGCAATAACAACAAAAATAACAACATATGCCTGGAACCGAGACGCGTGGCCGAGTGGTAACACACTGAACCGTCATTCGGGAGACCGGGGTTCGATTCCCGCCATGGTCGACCATCCTGACAGGGGTTTTTCGTGGTTTCCCTCTGTCGTTCAGGTTGATACTGGGATGATTCCTTAACAACAGACCACGACCGACTCCTTCCCATCATCCAAAACACCTAATAAAAAAACCTTTCATCTCATCATCCCATCATCTCATTCATCATCCACCGACGCCAATACATCGTAGCCATCAGTATAGTGCGTCGTTAAAAACCGAATATATAAATAAAAAAAAATACATATATATATATATATATATATATATATATATATATATATATATATATAAGCCTGGAGTGACGTAGTAAGATGAGCAGACTGCCAAAAACAATGTGACGTTTCTAATATGACCTTGTACCATCTCTGTTCCAGGGACAGTACTTCGGCTGGCCTAAGTCTACACATTCGATCTGCAACCTGCAATGCACATTATCTCATATTGCTTGCTATTTTAAGTTATCTTACTTCACACTAATTTCATCACAGCCACAATATGTGGAATCGGTGTAAATTTACAACCCAACGTAATTTTCACAGATGTGTCATTTGTTCAGCTTTTTTCAGTGCATGTTACAATAAATATATTCGTATAAGTATTATGTTTATTCCACTATTAAACTTGAAAATAATTATAAATGCCAATACAGAAGAAAAAGTATGACTTCTGGTCATAAAGTTCAAATCTCAAATGTTCTGTATTTTGTATTGCAATGATCCAACAATAAAAACAATCTGTCTTCAGATGGTTCGTCATATCATATTATAATTTATAAAATGAAATATAATAAATATAATTAAGTGATCTGGAAGTCACAATATCTACATCACATTTATTAATGGTTGACATGAAGGAAAACCAAACAGTTGATGAATTAAGACTGAGGAGTATTTTATGGAGGTCTTCTGATCTGGGTCATGACACGTGGCAACAATATTGACTGAGAGAAGAATTACGAACTTGAAGTAAAATGGAAGCATAGTGCTGATTTCTTCAATAATGTACTTGAAAATTCAATGAATGCATTTATTTAATTAGAGAATTCTCTCTAAAAAAAACATCAGAATTAATCAAGGACTTCATTTGGAACTCACTGCACATACAACCTAGAATGCTGATTACATTTGTTAATTTGAGTTCGACCCTAACTTCAGTCTCTTATAATTTCATCTGAGCTTTCAATCAATTTATTTTTCAAGTTATGTCAATCTTGTGAGTAAATTTTTGCATATTTTATGGAATGTACACCTGAACAGCAGTATCGTCATATTGTGCAACACAAATGAAATAATCATATTATATTCATGGCAAATTAGCATTTAGTAAAAATAAAGTCACACCTCAAAAATTATAGTTTTTGAACAAGTTTATTGTAGATTTATATACACTATCAATGCAAATACAAGCAATAAATATAGGCCTTTTAGTAAAATGTAAAAATATCAGCATCATATAACAAAATAATAGCATGACTCTAGGATAAAATGTCAATCGATTAATCGATAATCGGCAGCATTCCTAATTAATATAAATTACTATATAAGGTTCAAGCATGACTGCTTGCAAGTATTATGGCTGTGAAAGGCTTTCGTTAACATAACCTAGACAAATAAGAGCTTCAATCTTCTCGTTTAATAATTTGAAAATGCGACTGAAAAAGTGGAGAAAATATGTGAAAATAGTGCGAGAGTGCTCCATTGGTCAGGTTGATTGTTAATAATGTAGATGTTCTGTACAAAACAAGAAATCGGTTTGACCACTTTTGAGAAACAAGTCAAGCTCACATCAAGCTTAATTCAGCAGCTATTAGAAAAAATTGAATTCTATAAACTATATAATAATATAGTGCAATATCAAGTAGTATAACATACAATAATTTACTATTTCTTCCAACTAGTTTGACCGTTCTCAGCATTTTGAAACGTTTTCAATCACAGTCACTCGTCTCGGAACACTTATGGAGATGTTTCTTTATGCCTTGGTGAAATATCAGAAAAAAAACTCAGAATTGAAAAGAATAACAGAAAATAATTGAAAAAATCATTATGAATGATTAAATATACGCTTTAGTTTAGGTATCAGAAGATAGGTACTCACAACATTTTAGAGAAAAAAATTTCATATTGTCAAACAAACAAAAATTTGGCTTTGTGCGTCATTATAATATTTGTGCAAGAGCCCATACACTTGAAATGTCAAATTTCTATGCACATTATGGTGACAAAATGTGCACACTGCATAATAATAATTCAATTAATTTGATTAGTAACAGATATTTTTAATACACTTGCAGTCACATAAACTGGATTATAGAATGGAACTAAAATTAATACCAAAGAAGATCCACTCAGAGAATGAATTTTAAATTAAATGAAATAAGCAGTGTATGAACGTATATCAACAACAGCAACAACAGTTTCAGACAATTTTGCATCAATTAAAATTAATTCATAAAAACCCATTTTCTGTGATTGCAAGTGTTCATAAATACTGTATGTACACTATGAAATAGTAGTTTAAATTTGAGTCTAAATTTTCATTTTTCTGTTGTTTCTTCAGCTTATTTTCTTCATATTTCAAACTTCATTAAAGTAAACTTTGATTTGCAGATGGCGTAAGGTTAATTTTTCGTCTAATACTGATCATCGGTAGTAATTTAATTGCAAAATTTAATTAAAAGTCGCACTAAAAATTAATGTTAGCAAAGTTACTAGTACTGGTACAACTTACAAGAAGTACTTATAGTGTACTGATAGAACTTCAAAAATAAGCAACAACCAAACACACCTTTAAGCACTTCACAAATTATCACATTCATCACAATAACAAAGTATCAATCACATCCTAGTAAATTGTATGCTCAACAAATAAATTGATGCTAGCTAAAATAACAGTAGACATTTTCATAATTCAACTTTGGTGCATGTCGAAGGGAACTAGGTATTCAAAAAATGATCTTGCTTATGTACAGTAATATTAATGAAACCATAATATTTTCATATAAATTTAAACACATATTAGGGTGCACAAATGAAAAAATAAATTTCTTCAACAGACATTAAAGTGTATTGTACTAACATTATGCTATAATATAAATACATTTAACTAGAAAAACTTTTAGCAATACCAAATCAACAAAATTCAAGCCGAAAAGCTCATGCTGATACGTGTCACAAGCCTCTGCATTTAGGTCTTCAGGCTTCTTTCAAGTAACAAATAAAATAACTAACAATTATTACCACAATTAAGCTAACCACCAAAGATTGTGTTTAGTTTATATCAATTGGGGGACATTGTTGTCTGTCCCTTCAACAATTAGTGACATCACTTGAGAGAAGCCCATAAATAAATCACAATTACCTGAATTGATATTGCAAATTGTTGTACTTTTTAAAAATGTAACAAGTAACAGCTTATAAACCTCCTGGGTCATAGATATTACAATACAGTAATAACATTTGAGATGATAATAAAAGTATCCTCAAAATAACTTCAAGATCAATTCACAATTCACACTCATTGGTTAACATCTTGGTGACTACGATAAAAATGATGTGGTATTACAACGTAGCTATACCCCATGGAACAACAATGAAATTAATAAGCTGAACTATTATTAAGGCAACTAACTGAATGTATTATAAAAGTTGAGCGATTGAGATACTAATTGATTATCAACAAAAAATTATACATTGAGGATACAAAAAATCATTGCATCTTTGATCAAGATCGGAAGTCACATTACAATAACCATTATGCCAATTTGGACTATACTAGTTAATGAAGTGATTAGTGAAGGTTAGTGATATACCAGACGCCAAAAATGATGGCTGAAAAAGGATGCCCAAAAATGATTATTGTCTTCTTAACGACCCTATCGGTACACCGGTACAACAGCTACATCGGTACAACAGCCTATCGGTACAACAGCTATGCTGATTCGGGGTACGAATGAGCAGATGATGTTGCTTACAAAAACTCATGGGTTATGCAGAACTTGAACCCACGTCCCACTTGACTGCAGTTTCGAAAGCAGAGCTTTAGCCGACAGCCAGGTAGAATTTTCAACAATAATGATCTTATGCATTTCGTATATAATAACGCGACATGAATAGGTTGACGTTCAAAGGTGTAAAGGGTTACGACGTGTCTTCACGTCAGAAAAATCAGTACGGCATACACTCCGGACATCAAGACAATTCTGCATGATACATGACTAATCTCAAGCAAATACCATGCATTAATGACAGTTTGGGCATTTCTCAAAGACTAAATGAATACCAATAGATTGCCACAACAGTTGAATATAAATACGGGAAGTACATAATAGGAATTCAAATGGTCAATTGACAGTTGACAGATTAATGAGAGTGAAATAATAATTTCAATCATAAAAGGAGATTGTGAATCTAGAATATAACTTGAATTGTTAAAGAAATGAATTGTGCAAAAGGGAGAGAGTGAACAGCAGCTTACAGAGTTGAGAAACTTATTGTAGAAACTAGAAAGTCTGTTGATAGAATATATATAGGTGTATTTACAAATACATACGAGATATTCAGACGTTTTGGCTACTAAGAGTAGAGACAAGAGTGATATCTTCTACCATTACTCTAGTCTCTACAGTGATGAAGGTAGTAGCCAAAATGTCTAAATATATAGTGTGTTTCTGTAAATACATGTATTTTGTCAACGGGCTCTCCACAATATTTCTCATCTCATTACGCTGCTGTTCATTTATCCAATGCTATCTTTAATTCTTTATCTTATGCTTTTATCCCATTCATATATCTAGCACAGTATAGAATGAACCTAGTAGCGTCCGTGCTTTGTCAATAATGGTATGAGCCAACAAGATTGCCAATTCAACGACGACGCTCTTCTATGCTTCACATCACGTTATTACCAACAATCACGTACCAGTTGCTAGAAGCAATATCAGATTTGTACGCAACTACACATATTTTGATGCACGAACACTAGGAGCGACTTGATATGCACGGTCATATTTATGCTGCAAGTGTGGCCACCCAAGTGATTCTACTGAAGCATAAAAATACTGTGTATCTAGCCTCAGGCTATTATACTATACACACTAAGTCACTTGAATTGTAATAGATTTACATTAATCATGATTAAATCAACTGGGCAAAGAGGTTGTTTCACCAACTGAAAAATAAGTATTAATTCTTGGTTAATTATTGATTTAGGTTATTCGAAGGTAAGGTTGGTTATTTGAAAATAACACACTTAACCAAGGGTAATAACAAGCCAATTTGCTAATTATAGCTTAATACACCAATCATCAGTCGGTAAAACCGGCTCAAAGGGCGATTGGCAACATTACTAATGAAAATGTTATGTTGATAATCACTATTATATGGGTGTATTATAAATTATAATTATAAGCATAGGCCTACCATGCAACAAGTCTCTAGTATATATATTACATACAGTACATATTATAATGTTAAAATGTACACTTCATTATTGAACTGTAACTGAATACAGGCAACAGGCTGCAACGGTAGGTATTTTATGCATCATTTCGTAGTAGCGATTGTCGGCAGGTTAGTTTCTTTGTAAAGCTTCAGCAAGGTTTCAACCTTAAATGTATGAGAAGCAATTCATGAAGCACGAACTAAAAGTTTAGCCCCACAAAATTATATTTATTTGCTTAGTCTGTCAGTACACCTTATTCGAAAAGAATGACATATGAGTCGTCTATCAATAGCTTTTGAAGCAGAGCGGGATCATAGAATTAGCGCTTGAAAGTCCTATGCTACCAATTATATTTAGTATTTGTGCATTATGAGCAGTTAGCTTACAGAAATTTCAAGTATGACAATAAATGTAATCCTTGTCACCACCACAACACATTTGTAGGTGTACTGAATAAATGAATAGTACGTACCAATAATTTGTATTATTATGGGAAGCAGTCAATTTATATTACTTGCAATATGTTGGTTGGTTACCATGTTAATATTGTTAACGTAATGTGGTTTTGTTCATTTGTCAGAGTGCCATAGGGTCAACCAATGACTGAATGAGAGACAATGTAAGTTGTAAGTTACAAGGTGTATTTTGGGGTTTTGGATATAAACCTATGGATAAGCAGATCGACTTTTTACACTATTAAATACCCAGAATGCAATACCACCGATTTCAGCCGTAAGAAGGTAGTATAGTAGGCAGAAGTGCCTGCCCATATAATTCATTAAAGGGTATATTTGAATAAATTGTGTCATCTTGTTTATGACCAACTCCCATAATGATCAAATAATCCCAAATGCCTACTCGCTAAATGACCTCGCTGTCGATGCGCCTTAAAACCCTAATACAGTAAACCCTCGTTAATTCGAATTCCAAGGGACCCCAAAAATCAAAATTCGAATTAAAAAAATTCGAATTATGAAAAAAATGTTTTTTCCTTGTATAGTACAGTAGTATACTGTGTGCGTGCAGTTTGGTTGACCATGTGCGCCTTGCACATTGTTTGTTCCCTCCTACTTCCCCCTTGCTCTAAGGAAGCCAACTTTGACAGCCATGTGGTTATCTTCAAGTCAAGTGTTTTCTCAGCAATTTTAACAACACAACAAGGAGTCCCATTAATACTATATATTATCATGTCATTCATTAGGTAACACTTATCACAGTTCACAGTGTTGAAAGAGTCAAATTACCAAACTGGATGTTCGGATTAAAAAGTTAAAAGCAAGGCAATAAATATTAATATTAGGGTCTGGAATGAAATGAATGAATTATTCTCTCTACATGCACTAGCCAGCTGGTCCATTTATTATTGTTTCGTGTTTGTTCAATTTGAATTTCAGCAAAAATTACGAATAAAAGTTGACACAATCACATCCATTATCCTAAACATTACCGCTCGGGTGTCTCGACCAGCCAGATGTCTGTCTGTGACCCTGAAAAGACCCCCTGCCTCACCCCCCATCATGATAGCACGCGCTGCACATGTGGCTATGACGTATCTCTGGCTTGCCGGGTCGCCAGGAATGTTGATGACAAAGGATTTCACGTAATAAAATATCCAATTATGAAAACTTTTATTCGTAATTTTTGCTGAAATTCGAATTAAACAAACACGAAACAATAATAAAACAGTAGTTTGGACTAATCATCAGTTCGAAATTCGAAATAATAAAAATTCGAATTATCGAAATGAATTAACATTGATATCCCTATACCAGCGGCTGGGGTCATTTCTCTGGTTCGAATTAGCGCGGAATTCGAATTAACCGAGTTCGAATTATCGAGGGTTTACTGTATTCATTCATTCTGAACAAAATTTTCCAAGGAATTCAAACAGCTACTGTGAAACTGATTGTATTATAGGACAGCCTAGATAAGATAATATCATGTTCAATATTATCAACGGAAATTAGTAAATTGAGTAAAACACAAGAATAAAGTGATTAGTGACTAAAGCTGAAAGATTTGAGAAGACTAATTTTCACAACTATAGAGTATAAGGAGTTACATACAATTGTAGTTTAGTACTATGTAGATCTAGGCCTACCAGAAACAATACAAATATTTTTAAAAAATGAATGTGTACAGTACAGTAATATGTAGACCTACATTCATACATATCAGTACTTTTATTGATTAGGAAATATATTTCTTTTGGCAAATTTCATGGGTATTCTTAGTTAAAATCAACAGCCAACAAAATGTGATGGGTTTAACTATTCACTTGAACAACACAGCTCTTTCAGATCAACTGTGCCAAATACGCCCGATTCAACCTCATATCATATTCAAACTTTGAAATAATTTAGATCTATATCACGAGTCTACGAAAAAGAAATTGAAAACAAAATACTTCATTAAAATAACTTGTTGATTTAAATGGGTTGAAAAGTATCAACCAACTGCTTGTTGAGCTTAGTCATTTACTCAATCGTTCTCAGAAACAATCACAGTACCGGTACCACACTGATTTTTGTTCATGACTGATTTGCGGAACAGTACTACATAGTTTTGAATATCATCATCTCTATACATACTCAGTAATTTAGATAGATAGATAGATTCTTTATTATCAGCAGCATATGCTATTTCAAAACTCTTAAAACTATTGAAAGCTATTAAAAATTTAACACCATAGGCCAAAGTGTATACTATGTGGAGCAACATATATTTTTAATAATATACCAACCCTGTAGTTCTGTCTGATTCCGCTAAATATGCTTCTTTTAAATGGTCTTACTAATTTGTCCAAGAAGGCTTGATTGAGAAACGATGATGTACCATTAAATCAAGATTGTGATTTTAATAAAAATTAAAAATGATTTCAAAAAGTGGTTCTAATTATAACGAATATTAATCTGTATCCTGAATCCCTGAGATTTTCTAAAATGCCAAAATGCACACTCAAGATGACAAACCCAAAGAGAACACTTGTCTGTCAATTCATTCTAAGAGAGACTGAAACACGAGAATGTTTTAGGACAAATTATGAAAGTATTTTCTGATTGCTTAAAACACCACACAAAAATATATATATGCATCCAGCACATTACAAGATTGCAAAAATGCACTCATAAAACTACCCACTCCAGGACTATATAGAAATTAAAATAATACCTAAAATGTAAATCACAACAACACCAAAACAAAAAACATAGCAAATCAAGGTCTAATTCTAAACATACAATATAGCCTAAATAGTACGATTCACAATTTTTCTGTATAAAAAAGAATGAAAAAAATAAGAAAAATAGTACCTAGAAAATTGGATAATAATTACTAATTAGGGATGCAAACATTAACCAATATATAAATATACGTCGACATTTTCCCAAACGGTTTCATAATAATCAATTTGATAATATACAAGACAGCATCGGCAACCATTTCAATTATCAAAACTATTCATTATTCCATCAAAAATTATCCTCTTTTCTCGACACAATTCATGATTATTTGACACCATTTTTTCATCATCCTACAGGATCCAGGTAGGATCTATTATTTCTACTGGCTTTCTATTCGATACTTGATGAAGACAATCAAGAATGCACAGAATGTAGTGCAACTTCAACCACTTTACCTAGCTTCAACATCAAGCACTGATAAGCTATGCTTGAAAGAATTTTTAAAAACTCAAAATACATACTAGAAATCAATGGTTCAATATAATAATTTTCTATTCAATACGATAAACGATTTTGGACAAAACAGAGTGAATTAGTGATACAACACAATCAGTTCACAGCTTAATATAATTACAGTGAAACCTCTATGCATCGTTCCCGGATCCATCGTTTTCCTGCTTGTATCATTCATTTTTTCTCACCCCTTTCCCATATAATCAATGCTAAATTTTCCTGGATGGATAGTTTTCCTGCATGGATGGTTTTATTTTCCTGGTCCCTTGAAAAATGATGGATAGAGGTTTCACTGGATAATCAATGTAACTTTTTACATAGATCGGCAACCCTGATAATAATTATAAATTCCTTATTACACATTATATTCCACACTATTCCACATCTCACCAGACATTCCCCTGGTTACATTTTTTTGAGTAAAAACATGTCAGAATGCTATGAATTATAGGCAGCATTTTCTTGTTTTAATGTCTTCGATCATTCCCGATGTTCGAAGTATTTGTTTTGTCCGAATACAATGAGTACAGCTTGCAAATTGTATAATTTTCAATGGAATAATAAATAGTTTTGATAATTGAAATGATCGCCAATGCTGTGTCGACCGTCCCTGTATTCTTGACCTCAACAAACGTTATAGAATTTCTGAGGAATACTGGGACATTATAGGACTTTTTCTTGGAGCAAGGGCGGCTATCTCCACATTTTTCATTAGGGCCTACTTAAATTTCGAAATCATACAATATATCAAAATCATTCATTCACGAAATAGTCTTTACAATCTCACGTAAATCGTCACATACCGGTATTCTCCACAACTATCTCTTCAACGTTTCTAAATCAACTTAAAATCTTATTACCGTATAATTATTTTTCTCATTTTATTATTGGACCTACTAATCAAGTAATTGATTTTATAAATTATTACCATAATTTTATATAATTTTTACTTTTGGCAATTATACTTTCAAATTTATAGTAAGTTAGACCTTCATGGTCATTTATCGTGAAGATGAACAGCCATCATGAATAAATGATTTTCTCTCTACAAAACAAGAATGAAAATCGGAATTGTACACCAATTCTCATAACAATAGTTGAAAGTAAAATATTATAGGCCCATAGGCCTACGTACGTTATTCAAAAAAATATATTTAATCATTATAATATTATGTAGGCCTATCTAGTTCTCGATTAAAACAAAAACGAGAATCACAACGACAATAACGATGGAAAGCCTTCAGACATATCCTAAAAATAGGTATTTGTGCAATCAACTGTTTGTTCAAGTGAATATTATTTAGGAAACACATTTTCAGTCAATACACTGCAAGCCTCAACTGCTTCCATCATAAAATAAATACCATTTCAAAAATCTTGGGCTTACGTTATTTCTTAAAGCTACCATTACAGATATAATAAATATAATATATATTTATATTTTAAAATACTCTGACCTTAAAAAATTCTGTTGGATAGGACAGAACCGAGTGCGAGTCAATGTGACGTCATCACAGAACCACTTATCCGAGGAATCGGATGATTCTTTGCCTAGCTGTAAATATTATCACCTGTCTCTAAGTGGCGGGAGTAAATGTGTAGAGCAGCGGCTGGTCATAGAAATGATGAATATTATTAACATGACGAATAACTCGTCCCTCTAGCAGGTGTTTCGAGTATTGAGCACCTTCGATACGATCGCGAGATAGACCGACGCCAAGCAACCAGTCGACAAGAGCAGTACCTTGGAACGACTGCTTATATTGTTTCAATCGACACCTGGAAATAATTAAAGATTCTAGTTTATCATGCGACCAGCCGAGTCTGAGACTTTGTAAAAATAGTAACACAAGTCTTCAATGATTATGGTTTGAATTGTGGGTTGTCTCTCAGATTGATAACTGAGTGATAATTCATCAAGGAACTTACCGTTTATTTCTGGCAATATCTTTCTTGCATTTAAGCAGATGATGAGTTATGAACTGATCGCACACGTGGCGAGTCTCAAACGGTAGGTCATCCCAAACAGGCAGCTGGATTGTGTCTGCACCATACCACATGCGTCGCCACCTGTGAAAATTTATATGAATATTAGTTTTTTTCAATACAATCGTTATTTTTTTAAATATTCTGAACTAACAACTGAGCAGTCCTGGTCTGGTACCTGATTAAATTGAAATTATTTATAAAAATATTCTTGATCTTGCAGCTTCAAGAACTGGAATAAGTAGAAGAGTTCTCCTACTTGGGAAGTGTAGTGAGTAATAACTAATAACTAAGGCAAAAGTAGAGCTAGAAGTGAGTGAGAGAATTGCAGAGGCGGACAGAATATTCTAAAAAGAACCAAGATTTTCCGAGAAGTGAGAAGGTACTTATTTAATGTTTACTACTCGTCTATTCTAAGTATATGGAGCAGCTACATGGACAATAAACTGGCGAGAAGAAAAGAATATAGAGGTGGCAGAAATGCAGGATGTGAGGAGCGTGGTAAGAGTGTCAAACATGGAGAAGAAGAGAAGCAGAAATATATAAGGAATGAAGTGAGAGTGGAGAGATTATTGTTTAAAATGAAAAGCGAGAGCTGGCTTCGGCTTATTCTTAAAAGTCAAATAAACAGAACGGGAATTGGGAAATAAATGATTAATTCAAGGAATTCACTCGAACTATTTCGAATCCAATCCAAAAACAGTGTTGAAGCAATTGAAGGGACGGAATTTTAGTTTGAATTACGGTTTAGCTGGATTTCGGATTAACCACATTTATTAACATTGGAATGCTCATACCTTTAGTTGGGGACCGACTTTAAGTTTGAAATATGTCAAATTTGGGATTATCAAGGGTTTAATGAAGTGAAGAAGAGGTGGAAGAAGTAGAAACAAGACTCGGAAATGGCAGGAACCGAGATATAAGAAGTCTGCCCTAGAAGAATTGGCGAAAACACCCCTTGACCCAATCAAGTTGGTTATCTGGGTTTGAGATGTAGCCTATATTATATATGAAAATATACAAATATATGAAAAAAGTTACAAGACATGAGCTTTTACATACCGTTTCATTAGAGGAATTATGACTGCCTTTGTGTCTAGTCCAAATACGGCAAATACAATGAGACTCTGACCAAAGTTGAGGCTTGCATCGAGGAATGCTAGCTCAACGTAGATACCGCTCACTTCTTCCATCACCAAAGTCCACGCTGACAACGCAAGTCCCTGATGAGCAATACATGTACACATTACTGTACCGGTATTATTATTATTATTTAGGGATGCTGCCAATCATCATTCGACCATCAGATATTCGTTTAGACTACCTAATCAATCTGCATCAGCTGATAAATTGATTTAAAATTGATTGAATAATGATTAATAATCATTTGATTATTTCTCGATGTTATTGTAACTCTATTTAAAAGTTTGCACTGTGTTTTCAAGATGAACTGCTATAAAGTTGGTAAGAACGTAACACAACTAGACATCTAAAATATGTTTTATCCTGAATGTAATTGTTTGGTCATACAATATAATGTGAATGATATTTATTAATTGTATTTTTGTTGTTATTTCTGGCAACTATTTCTTCCATTAATCAAATAATTGATCATCAATAAATTATTTTTCAGTCCAAAAGTAGATACTAATAATTATTCTTTGATTATATTTTAATTACAGGATGATCGATTATTGATGGCTACATTATAGTCCTGCAATGATTGATTACAGGTATTAGACCTATAAGAAATTTGATTGATCAATGTCACTTTGAGTGGCAAGTGTATTATTATTTTAATCATTACCAAAAGTTTGTGATTAAGTTCAGTTCAACTCACCACAAACATGGAGCATGTCAACAGAATCAATAGTACAACATGTCTCAATGTTTGCTGGTCCTTGTCATCACCATCCTCATTGGCGTGATATTGATTGACAACCGTGAGACAATGATCACGGCGGTCTGGTGGACAGCCGAACCGTGAAGGACACAGGTCGCCAGGACCGTGGCTACTGATATTGATGGAATTGTTCATTCCTTGTAGAAGCCGACCAGAATCTGTTGTGAGTTCTTCAATGTCTACAATTTCATTCGTACCACAACCTGTAATACAGAAAACACCATTAAACACAATAAAACAGAAAACACAATACTATAGTCCTAGCTTTCTACTTGATCCGTTGTCAAATATTTCATCTCTTAGTTTTTTCCTTTGACATCTTTTATAACCTTTATGTAAGTTTTGTTTTATAACCTCTACATATGTAATGTATACTGGTGAAGTGAAAGGCGAATAAAAACTAAACTAAATGGTTTTATTCATACGATAGTTAGCACAAGGGTTGTTAACTTGTTTGATTTTGAAATTAAATATTTGAAATGTTAGAAGACTTCGATTCGATATTGAATAGATATTCAGAAGGCCTATTCGATAAAATCAATATCGAAATGATGATCAATGTCGATCAAAATTATGAATAACTAAAATTATACGCTGTTGGCACGTATATTGTACAGTATTGTATGGTATTACACACTTTACAATCTTTTAAAACTCAACATTTGAAAATTTTCTGAGGCCCCTAGTCCCTACTGATGACAATTTATTTTCTTAATGATGACCAAATCCAAATTTCTTCAAACTTTGTAGAAACATGTATTAGAACAATACTACGGTAATAATAATATCCTGTGAAAATTTTATTTCAGTCAGTTATGATTCATGAAATTTAGAATCAATATTTTAAAAAATTCCAGTAGACCCTATAATGATTCATTTTCTTAAAAACGGCTGAACCAAATTTCTGTAGAAACATAGGCCTATAAATTTAAATTATGATGATTATGATATTCTGTAAAAATTTAGTTTCAATCAGTTAAAATTTTCAAAATTCAAATCCTACCCAATGCCCTCATTCAATACCCAATTCTTATAAAGATTTTCCAATTTTCTGGATGTTTTCTATAAAAAAAACATGATTTTGCTCAAAAACTATCCCAACCCATTCCGGTCCACAATGTTCAAAAATGTTTTCAAGTCGATTGGTTATTTTGTCCGACCTGTAGGGTTATATAGCGCATTTAAAAAAAAATAGACAAATAAATATATGAACAAAAGATAAATAATAAGAATGAAAAAAACATAAGAATGATGCTTGATTTTTTTTTGCCAAGTGAAATGGAAGTCTTCGCAATACTCATGTAATTACCATTCGAACCACACTGGTTTGGCGTGTCGCAACGATTTTGTATTGACGGAGTAGTACTGCAACTAGTGGTGCGTTCTTCATCTTCGCTGGCAACTGTTCCCCCAGCGCTCACATCCTGAACTAATAACAAGTAACGCGCATAACGTCTTCTGTATCTCTGCTGTAGTACCAGACAGCCAAACGTAACTGCAAACAGAATTATGTCCATTGTTATTATAATTTAAAATACATAATAATAATTAAGTTAGGAAAGAAGTGGCTCTGATGAAATTAAGAATGATTGTTTGCAAATTATGTCAGGCTTTTTTTTCCTTCGGGCTTTTTTGATTAGCGGCGCAATCTAATGATGATAACTAAGATCCACTTTGGTGAATGATGATCGAGATGATGTAAAGATGAGGTGAAAGATAATTCTACTGTAATATTATTATCATGTAAAAATGTAGAATCTTCCACATGCTCAGGAGATTCGAGCGGGATTTAGTTCGGGATTCGAGTTGGAGATTCGAGCGGGATTCGAAATTTCAAGTAGGCCTAGTTCGAAATTGCGAATCTTACATTTTCAGGCGAATCAAACCCAAATGTTGACCGAAGATTCGAAGTAACAGAGATTTGCACATTCCTAAATATAGGTAATCCAAGAAATCCAAGAATGCAGCAGGCCTAATTAGCCCGCACAAGTGAAGAAATAAATTATCAAGACCACGGATTTGTTTTAGGCTCTGCATGATACTAAATTACTACAATTGGTAGACTCTAACAGACTGACAATGCTGGCAATATTGACCTCAATGAAAGAATTATAAATATGTACATACCAATAAAACAAAGGAGCAAAAGACAAAATGAAACGGCAGCTTGAATTGTACCATACTGAAAATTGGGATTGCATTTGCCGACGTCCATTGTACTTTGGTCTACCACCAGCATCAAGATTGTCACTAACACCAAGGGTAGTCTGAAATATAAATACAATTGAAAATATATGTACCAGTAGAGGAAATGACAAACTTATACATAAACAATAGTCAATAGGTGATACATAATGAGATGCACTAAACCCTCTTCAAATCAAAATTCAATGGATCCAAAAATGCCCAGTGAGTCATGAAAGTTCCAATTTAGGGAATATTATTCAACATTAGGCCTAAGGTTATCTGTCAAAACTCTGAACGGATATATAATCCAAGTTCTAGGTCTGACCATCTCGCATGCGAGTTCTCGTTCGGCACGCGCATGATGTCACTTTGTGCACACTAGCTGGCGGGAACACGAACATTCATATCATTTATTTTTTAGAATATTTCCTTCTATGAAATTTTATTAAATATTTCCACATAAGTTGTACTTTATTTAACCAAGACCACGCTTTACAAGAAATACAAATAATTAAGTCAAGTCAAGTAAACACTGTAATAATCAAGATAAGTATTAATTAGAAAGTACAAAAATATCATTGGTACGGAGGAACAACAAGTTAATCTGGTGACTATCGCTTGAGCACCAAATTTCCCGTGTCTTTGATTATTACTATAGCCAAACACACAGCATACACAACCATTGTCATTGCTTGACTGATAAAACTCAAACTGTGAAAAATATTATAATACCATTGTTATAATGTCATCGTTAGCTTCGTGATTCAGAGAATTGTATCACAAATTTTCTGCCAACTCAAATCTTAAAAGTCTTATCAAAACAACATCAACATTTAGCCTTGTAGCCTCAACAGTTAAAAAGTAGATCTTTGAAAATAAATAAACCTTGTTTTCGAAGAAGGTTGTCATTAATTATCTGTACACATTACTGTAACGCTTCCAATATGGTAACATACATTTAGCTTCCTGATCTGATTAATTTAACACTCATTTTCTGTGAACTAAAATCTACATTTTAAAACCACGTTGGCTATCTTAATACAGTAAAGTGAGTAAACCCTTGTTAATCCGAAAGGAACAGACAAAAAAAAATTGCATTTATAAAAATTTGGATTAACCAGAAAAATCAACACTCTTCCCACTTAGAATTTAGTCAATTTCGTATTGTGCACGAGAGAAAGCTACGCGACCAGACGATACATAGAAACCGTTGCTAAGGCCTTCTTGATCGATGCTCGCTAGACCTGCTTCCAAATTGGCGTCGATTTTATTCTTCGGCCGTCCCGAGTCAATAGTGTTACGAACGAACGTTCCGAGCCTAGCATAGTGTTGGGTTCGTCAAGGTCAGACCACTCGGTCAGATGACACTCACAAAGCTGAAAGTACTTCGGCCTATTCTTACGCGTCGAATAAAAAGGATAGAAATTGAGAAAGTAATGATTATCCAAGGAATTTACTCAAAAACAGTGTATCAAAATCCAAAAACAGTGCTCAAGCAATCAAAGGGTCAAAATATTAGTTCGAATTACGGTTTATTTGGATCAACTGTATTAGGTAATTAACATTGAAATGCTATAGG
The DNA here is from genome assembly GCA_964007535.1 of Brachyptera risi. NCBI lineage: Eukaryota > Metazoa > Arthropoda > Insecta > Plecoptera > Taeniopterygidae > Brachyptera > Brachyptera risi. The sequence continues at coordinate 27,799,912 of OZ023332.1, read as the reverse complement.
CCTACCTTCAGCCGAGGACTGACTTCAAGTTCGAAATATGTCAAATTTCAGATTAACTGAGTTTAGATCAGGAAGGGTTTACTGTAATCACTAATTAGTCGGTCGGCAGAAGCTAGTGAGAGAAGTGTGCACAAGGTGACGTCACGCTACTGTGGTGTTACAATATGAGCAGACCTTGTCTACCAAGAATATATTTGGACTAAGATGACATGGATCAGTAGGGACCCTGTAGGGGTTCGAGTTGAACCAAAATTATAATGAGCAGAGTTTGTATTAATGAGAGTTTGGGGCTACTGTACGACAGAAAAACATAGTTGAGAAAAATACAGTCAAATTACGGTACAGTATTAAAAAATGTTCAGTCAAAAACAATTTTGTATGCTTTTGGCTGCATTGTGGTGAGGATGATTGTAAAGAAATATAGATCAATCTTTGGAAATTTACGTTAAGATGGGACCTAAAATAGCTGTTAAAAACTCAAAATTGAAATTGAAGGCTGAACTTCATAGTATTATGAAATTATTCATAAAAGTACAATACAGTATATGATATTCTCTCTGTTCCACTCAGTTAAAGACTCACCCCCAGCCGACTACGATGAATAAAGGTTGTAGCTTTAGCACTAAGCAAAGGCTCCGGCTCTGAAGGAACAATAAACCGATGGCTAAGAAAGCCGTCCATAGGCGTGAGCTGTAAACACCGATAGTGTAGATGGCAAATTGCAGGTACAACGACCAGCCCTTGGAGCGATCTAATGACGACCACATTATAATGCCGATACAGCCGATCAACTGCCAACAAGGGAAAAAAATGGGATACATTTTTGTGGAGCAACTCAAGATTTAAATTTTGAACTTCAGTACATTTTTAAATAATGAATTGCAGTTGGAAAGTATAAAAATCATGTTGTGTGATGTAGGCCTACTCAAACCTCAAGTTCTACAAACTGAGAGGTTGTGATAAAAACTAAAAAGCCCAGAAAATTGCAATTAATGTTGCACTGGAACTGAAACTATTTCAATAGTTCAAATATTTAATATTATTGAATAATATTCAATATTTGATTAATATAATATAATATAATATTATATTATATGTATAATGGGCCTATAATCAATATTTAATATTTATTAAATATTTTAATAGTTTTTTAGTAGTAGTCTGACAATTTTAATACTTTAAAGTTTAAATTAAAATACTATGTAGGCCTATCACACCAGTATATAAATAATGTCTTCAGCCTTTTTCTTTTCTGAACCTCTTTGAGAAACTACTGTCAGTGAAATACATGAACATTTTAGAATACCGTCATTTTAGAATAATGTCCGGATATATATCACAGAAACGGTTTTTTACTTATAATGTGTTCTGGACTTTTGGAAACTGAAAGACTGTTATCTGCTGCGGAAATTTATGGTAACCGACAGCGCAGTCCTGAGGTTGAAGTTCATTGGTTTTAAATAATTAAAATGGGGTGGTAAGATCGCCCTTGTGGTGCCCCGTCCAAACGATCCTACTTTTCATCCACAGCTTTAATTGGGAAACAATGATTTTGTATCAAGTTTTGATGTTATTAAAAAAAAAAAATACCTGAACATTCCTTTTTTTTAATTTGAAGTGAACCAATTTTTGAGCACCACTTACTTCTATTTAGAATCACCCAAAAGTCTTAACAAACACTGTGAGTTCGTAGTAGGTACATTACATTCATTACCAGTAAAACCCACCATACTCGGTCAACATTCACCCGTCAACATGTTGACTCAATATATTGACAGCTAATAGATAACCCGTATTTCTGATCTTGACTATACACGACGGTACGTAATATGTTGATGATTGCTGTCAACAGATTGCCGAGAATTGAACATGCTCTATTTCTCATCAATATTGACAGCTTTTAACCAATGATGGCACTGTTACAAGTCACGTGGTATATTATCATCGAACACGTAGTTTCTACCGACAACTTTCGTTGAGTATATATATACATAGTTGCAGATTATCAACTGCTCATTTTCTCAACAAGTATCTTTTTTCCAAGGAGTTGAGCAAAGCTCTTTGGAAACTAAACCACAAGTATACCTAGGCCAATACTTCCAGGTTATATTCATCATTGATAAATAATAGCCAATATTATGGATAAAAGTCGAAAATCGTCGAAAGTTCGAATCTGTTTCATAGATTAACCATAAGAGGGCTATTGTCGGAGGCTAGTTGATACTTGTCACCAACAGACAGCAGGAACCACGTCAACAAATGTTTTCGGAGCCTATACACGACGTCAAGCTTGTTGAGTCAATATGTTGACGGGTAATGTTGATCGTGTACGGCGTGTTTAAACTGATTGAGAAAAAATAGAAGAAGAAAAAGAAAAGAAAAGAAAAGAATAAGCCCATACTAAGGGGAGAAACCTATAATTTTGCGGTGAGAAAAATAACGATAGAGGCAGGAAAACGGTGGATGCGGGAATCCTTCGTGGTCGTATCTCGGGCGAGCCCCGATATTGAAAAAAGTTATTTCCGATCCACTTATCAACTCCATCTATGCAACAAATTTTTGCAACTCGATGAACTTTAATAAACATGAGTAGGGTAAGCGATTTCCTGCCTTCTAAACCTAGGACAAATCATGGGAAAAGGAAAGTCGAAATATTTATATCTATATATTTATATTTATATTTATTTTAATATTTAGTCGAATATTTGGGATTCAATGATGTTTTCAGATGAATACAACAGTAACTATCCTTCCACTGATGAGAAAATGGATAATTAAAGTCATTTTGAATGTTTTGAATGGAATCATAATGGTGTTGAGAGATTTTGAAGATAATTTTTCTGATGATGAAAGTAAGACAGCGACCAATGTTTCTTTTGAAACTGATTTCTTACGTCGCGTTTAAATAGGACCTGTGAAGTTAACTAGTCTAAATTGACGACTAGTGATTGACCCGCCCATGAACGTCACAAAACAAATCATCCAATCAAATCGGCTTTGTCATGTGGGAAATTTGACATTTACCTATCAGAGTATCTCTAAATGCCCACATGAAATGATCCAGGTGGCCTGCCGATAAGCCACACCTATCACTAGTGGTCAATTAATGGAACTGGAAAGAGTTGAAAGTTGAAACTATGTTCTTTTCCTATCAGCTGTTATTTCTGAGAGATGTTGAGGACGAACACTGCATAGTATACACTAATAGTATTAGGTAAAATTCATGTGAGGTATTTACCTGTGATACAACCAGACAGCATGTTAGCTTTTGAGGAACTAATTGATACTTTTTACTACAGATAAACATGACTAGAAGCCACACCTGGAACAATTTAAAAATAATTAGTAACTTGATACCTATTTAATAACACATCTTTATAGGTCTACAAAGTTCATCAGTATAAAAGTAAGAGTATAAGTATCCTTATAACTAGGTATTCTTATAAATATCATATGATATCCTTATATCCTTATATGCTAGGTCTACTATATTGGTATTTCCACACTATTACAGACATGATAAAACAAATGAAGAAGAAATTTCCTGTAATGTGAATGTTGTCAAACTTGTACTTGAAACAAGCTCTGAGCTCAACATTATATATAGATCTACGCTTGCAAGCAGAAGAAGCAAGAGTCATACTAATCATAAAGTTCAAATTTGTGACTGACTTATAATATTTCAATTAGGCTATATATTATTTGTTATTTGTGATATTGCTCTCTTTTGAATTACTGAATATGATAATTGATCAATATATATACCGGTAGGCCTATAGGATATTATTAATAATAATTTTAATAATAATAATTTTCATTATTATTATATCATTATTATGACTCTTACAGTTGCGCATAAATGCACAGTATACTGTATACTGTATAGGTAATTGACGACTCGCAGTCTCCGCCCCCTTGACGTCACAAATCATACCGTCCAATCAACAGAGCTGTTAGAACTGAAGTGAAATCCAAATATCCAATGGGGTATCTTCAAATGACCACAAATGATATACCTGGTAGAACCAACTGGCCTACTGGTGAAGCCACATCTATTTCGAGTCGTCAATTTTATAGATGTACAGTGAAACCTCTACCCATCGATTTTCAAGGGACCATGTAAATAAAACCATCCATGCAGGAAAACAATCCATCCAGGAAAATTCAACATTGATTATATGGGAGTGGGGTGAGAAAAAATAAATGATACAAGCAGGAAAACGATGGATCCGGGAATGATGCATAGAGGTTTCACTGTAGATGAACAGAACAGTCTACGACAACTTATGAAATAATACATACACATGCTATTATGCCAGCAATGCTGATATCTAATGCAAATGAGTCCAGCTCTTGCAGATAGTCAGTTGGACTAATATTTGTGATGGTGACCATTCGAGCAGAAATGAACATCAAAGGTGCAGAGATAAAGGTACAAGCCACCATTGAACTTGCAATCTGGAACAAAAACAAAACATGAACTAGAAAAATGGAGAATCAGTTTTTCCTTTCTAAAGTGGTTTTTCATGATATTGATTTCCACAAGTAATAAATATACACAATAACACAATAATTATTACTAGTATAATGCTGGCTTCACAATATCAGAATTTAGAATAATTGAATAAGCCTAATAGAATTTGAACTAAGACTGAAATCCTCATTCATCTTCGTACATAATTAGGATAACAATTAAAAAATGGTGATAAAGCTCACTCTACTCACCAAATCAACGTCAACGGAAAACTGCGAAGCAAACACGAATACAGTAGGTGCTGAAGGAAATGTTCCGTACAGAAATCCGTATGTACTAAGGTCTAAAGTATCACTGACATTCACGCCTGCGTGAAATAGGCTGACTACTTCTCTGGTGACTAGGGGCAATGCCAATCTAACAACAAATAGTAAACCATACATCAATATAGATGGATATACCGTATACAGTAATAATGACCATTGTTACAACAATAACTATTATTAATGTCACACTGCTTTTCAACTTGAATATAAAATACTCAAGCTTTGGCACATTGGCAAAGCATTGGTGAAATATCAGCGTAGCTAATGAGAAAACAAAATATAAAATTCAAGTAGTGCTTACTGAATAAAATTTGAATTACCTCGACATGCTCTTTAGTCTTTATACAACATTTACAAGTCTTACTCAGGTTCACTCGTACTTACAGCATTTCTGGGCATGCTGGTCAAAACGAGACCACTTATTATAATGCATCTCCTACTGACCTCCAGGATATGGGCGGTGAAATACAGCCCTTATAGTTATTGCCCTTGTAGCAACTTGTAGTTATTATCTTATGACTACAGTAAATCTCCGTTAATCCAAACTTGGTTAATCCGAAATTGACATATTTCGAACTTGAAGTTGGTCCCCGGCTGAATGTATAGGCATTTCAATTTTGATTATCAGTGGAACTTCTTTAGTACGTTTTTCAACTGATGGCACAAAAAAAAACTTACTTTAAAGTGAAAAACTTTTATCAAATAATAAAACCTAATGAGGCAAAAAATGAACTAACAAGAAACTTACTGAAGAGGTTCTACTCGTAATATGGTTAATCCAAATTCCAGCTAATTCATAATGCAAACTAATATTTCAACTCTTCAATTACTTTAGCACTGTTTTCGGATTGGATACTTCGAAATAGTTTGAGTGGATTCATAAAATTGATCATTATTTTCCCAATTTATTTTCATTTGACACGTAAGAATTTAAGCTGAAGCCAGCTCAGCTGTTTGCTACTTTAAGTGTGGCATCCAAATGTGCTCCGAGCGTCCAACCTTGACGAAAAAGAGATTTATGGTACGCTCAGAACACCCGTTTGTCAGTAACACTCGCGACGGCCAAGCGCCAATGGAGTGAGCTGAGTAGCGATCGTGCGTGGTCGGCCAGCCCAGTACACACAATCAGTGAAGCGGTTTCTCACATGTGCGGCATAGCTTTCTCTGGTGCGCAATACGAAATTGCTTCAATTCTAACCGGGAAGTGTGATGATTTTCATGGAAAAGGAGTTTTTTAGTTAATACGAATTTATATACGCCTCCTAAATAGAAGTCATTTTTTTGAGGTCATTTGGATTTTGGATTAACAATGGTTATCTGTATATAGCACAATCTCGAAAGTTATGAGTGATTAAAATTAATCTGAATTTTTATAGATCAAAATCTTTTTTGGGGGTTGGGGGTCCTTTGCATTTCGGATTAACGAGGGTTTACTGTACATAGCACAATCTCAAAAGTCATGAGTGGTTAAAATTAAATGAGTTTTAACGTAGGCTTATGTTTAATTTTAGTTATGTCACCCAATTTAGGAACGGTACTTGGTTTACTTAGTTTGCTTGTTTTTGTTTTTTTAGAACAAAACAAGTGTTTTTTTCCTCTGTTTTTTCCAATTTTTTATTGCACTCTTCAGGTTACACGATGAAACAAATTGTAATTAAACACGCAAAAATGTTCATTGCGTTTGACGTTCACGAGTTGTAATTAGAGGACAATCTGGATGTATTTTTAAAATCTATTCAACCTCAATCAATCAATTCAATTAAAGTCAATCAAAGGTACGTTCATACAGACACGGCATTTCTACCGCCCGAAAATCCTACCGAGCCCAGCAATGATGCCAAAAGATTTGTATTGTTCATACTACCACAGCAACAGATTGATTCTCATGATGGGCAATGTTGGTACAACTTGATTGAGTTGCTATGTATCCATGACAAACTTTCAGTTGTCAAATTACTTTCAGAATGCTTTCCATTGCTATAAATAGTTCGTTGCACATATTTACGTTATATTTTGAAATAACGAGGAGATAAGATTGCCCTTGTGGTGCCTCGTTCGAACAATTCTATCTTTCATCCACAGCCTCATTCTGGGACCAATGATGGTGTATCAAGTTTTGATGTGATTAAATCTAATGTTATTAAAAATATATACCGTTACAGTAAAACCTCTATCCATCATTTTTCAAGGGACCAGGAACCATCCATCCAGGAAAATTTATCATTGATTATATGGGAGTGGGGTTAGAAGAAATGAATGATACAAGCAGGGAAACGATGGATCCGGGAACGATGCATAGAGGTTTCACTGTGTAGTACCATAATTTGCAATGATGCCCTTGTCAACAGAGGTGTGCATATCGAATTGAAACAATACAAACACTTTGGCAAGGTCGATAGTGAACTTGACAGTCGATATTAGGTGCATCGAACACAGTTTCAGTACAAACATAGCAGTGATATTGCCTATATAAATATGTCGTCTCGGCAAGTTTGACAAGACGGTAAAAGTTCATCTTGACCAACTTTCAAGGAAACAATGGACAGCAAAAGGCCCAGTCTTTTGATGGCCCGGAAAATTCGTGCTGTTGTGGCTCTATGAACGTACCTCGATTCAATTAACTACCGGTACTCTAGGAACTCACAGTTTGACAGCAATGAGAACTCCAGGGACAAGCAGTGCTGCTCCTTGCAACGTATGCACTTTGCCAACCATTCGCAGACCCAACAAAAACAGAGCAGCTGCTGGAAATGCTTGGCCTAGGACCTGTGTGTAAAAGACATATGTATGTAAACTTTGAACTTCAAAAAGATAGAAAGCAAAAAGAAAAGCATATCAACTGTGAGTAACAATAAAAATCATAGAGCAGTGAAAAGTATACTGTACTTGAATAAATCAACAGAATACAAGTAAGACATCTTTCTAGATACCAGCGTTTTATAAATGAGACTGAGCATACACTAACCCCTTTAATAGTTGCTTCATTTATTTATTACCATAAGTTCAAAGTGGTGAATATTCGATAATTCTAACTGCTGTCCCGTTAACTCAAAATGGGTAATTTTGGTTCCATCGAATTTTGAATTAAAAGGGTTTAATGTATAATTATTTTCAAGTTGATTTAAATTGGTTAATGAAGAAAAGAATTCTCGATATGTTCATAAATGACTAACTACGATCTCTTTCGCACAAATCATGTACTAGTATCGAAATTAACCGATTCATTCTATCATTCGGTGTAAATTCATTTTTTTGACCACACGATCATCTTTTAGTACATAGGTAACTGAATTTTTTGTCAATGCTCAGTATTTAGCATAGATCTCATTTGCTTCTTGTCTAGTGTGCAATTATAACACTTTTTGTTCATCACCCTTTAGCCTGGAAGTTCCTAC